>CM056496.1:16885499-17485499 GCA_029783415.1 Anisodus acutangulus | reverse complement strand
CGATCAGGGAAACAACAATCTACACGTAAGCGGAAGCGGAAGCCAGGGGTTACTCACACTCAAGTCAAAAGAAAGCAGCAGCAGCAAGACCAGCATTCTCCGGCAGATGCTACCTATAATGTGCCTGCAGTGAAGGTTAGCATAGTTGAGGAACCTGTTCCTTCTTCACCTCCTCTTGCTAGTTTGAATGCGGTTGATCATGTGGATAGTAATGGTAGTGGTTTGAATAATAACAAAGTGGACGAAGTGGCGAATGGTAATGATTTGGAGTTGGATTCCTCTGTAAAAGAAATTGAGGAGCAAAACGAATTGCATTTGAAGATTAGTGAACTAAAGGGAGTGATGGCAACAAAAGAGGTCTCTGTGGATAGATCCGGCAATGACTTCACAAGTGGATTTTCAACGGCTAATGGAACAGAATCACTTCAATCTGGTCGCTCCACAGGAGCTAAAAGGAGGAAGTCTGCGTCTGTTCGGAGGTTTAAACCGGAAACTACTAAAGGTGTAGTCAATGATCCCCAAAATGCTGTAGCAAATGCTACTAGTGGTCCTTTGGTTGCATTCATGCAGGAAGGAATTCACGATCATGGATTTGTGGGCAATGCTTTTGGTTTCAATAATAAGTGCGATGATTCCAAAGATGAATATGCCATAACAGAAATTATCAAGCCCATGAGCTATTCAGCATCTATTTCATCAAATGACTTGCAGGACGTGTGCGTGACCTTTCTAGCTAAGAGGTATGTGACTTCTAACCTACTTTCTTGTTTTAATCAAATTTATCTTCGTGTCTATTATGTTTCTATGTCACTCAGATGCAAAGAATCTTAGCTTCACCTTTAGGTAGAGTGAAATTAGTGACCTTTCAAATGAACAAAAGACATGTGCTGCAGACTAAATTTTCTTTTTACTCACTAAATTACTTCAGTTATTCTTGGATGACCTATTTTTTGGATGCCGTTTATCGGATTAATTGGCTTTTCTTGAATATAACGTTTCTGTCAGTGTTTCAAGTCTCAAATGGTCTTGTTTGGTGTCCGTTGTCTTTTCTTCTATCAATGGTAATGCAAAGTTCTTTCTTTTCTTTTGGAATAGAATATGTCCGTTAGAGTCCAGTGGTTGATCCTAAAGAGAATTGGGTTTCTAGCTGCGTAGGATGTTCTGAAACCCTTAAACAAAGAAAAAGGAACAGTCTTGACAGAGATTTTTTGATCAGAAATGTAGGCGTTATCTTGGATGGGCAATGCGTAGGTGTTACCAGTTTGATTACATCCTAGACTCTTCCTTTTTGGAGAGACTTTTCATTTTTACTCGTGGTTTTACCATTCTCATCAGCTTTTCCTAGTTGAATTATTGCACAGTTCCTTGGATAAACAGCTACCCTTGTCGCTTTATGATCTAATTCTATGTTGTCAGCTTGACATTATTTTGGTGAATCTTTTTCAAGTTTCTAGGTTATATGATTGCATTTGGTATGACTTCCTGCAGGTCTGATGGAAAGGAAGTTATGGTGGATAACAAGTTTCTGAAGATGAATAATCCACTTGTGGTAGCTATTTTTTTCTTTTAAACCTATTAATTCTTTCATCGTCATTAAATGCTGTGATATTATATTTCTAACATGGATCATTTACAAGGACCTACTCTGGTGTTTCAAAGCTACCCCTACCTCTTCTCTTAATATATCATCCCCAAGGACCTCCGTGCATGAACTTATGTTAAATATGTTCCAAAAGTAATACGTACGTTGTTTTGTTAAAAAATAATAGTGCACTTTAGATAGTAATGATATAATAGATGTAAATATATTTAGTGATTTGGTAAAGATTGTTAGGGATTTTGTTTTAGTTAGGTGTATAATTAATTTTTATAATTGTAGCCTAGAATTACTATTGTATATCATGTATATAAGCTAATTAGCTAATGAAAGTAATCAAGAGATTATCTCTTTCATGGTATCAGAAGTCTAGGGCAATTTTTTCTCTCCCTCACTAGAATTTTGTCGTGCCCTACTCAACTTTACCTCCCCTCCGCCGCCCAATTCTTCTCCCCTCAGTCATATGTCTAACACAAAGAGTTACCTTCCATCATGCTCTTGTAGTCTCCAACATCAAGAACAACATCCATATTGTCCTTGAAATGGAGAACGTTCAATATGCGACATGGGCGAAACTTTTTAAAATTCACGCAAGGTCTCATAGAGTCCTCTATCACATCGTCAAATCGGAAAAAGGCAAGGAGAAAGTGTCTTCCACCGATGATAGCATGGATTTATGATCAACCCTTGATGCGATGGTTCTCCAATGGATTTATTCCATCATCTCTATGGACTTCTTGCATACAATTATCGAACCCGACGCAACAACGATGGAAGCTTGGAATAGGTTGCGTGATATATTCCAAGATAACAAAAATTCTTGTATCATAACCCTTGAGCAAGAATTCTCTCACAAAATTATGGAGGATTTTTCGAATACCTTTGCATATTGTCAAAGGCTCAAGGAATTGTCGGATCAACTGAAGAACGTCGGAGCATCGGTCACAAATGATCGTCTCGTTCTTCAAATGGTTGCGGGCCTCACCGAAGCATATAATAGGGTTGGAACTCTCCTTCGCCAAAGCTATCCTATCCCACATTTCTACCAAGCCTGTTCCATGCTCACTCTAAAAGAGGTGGGGTTGGCTAAAAAGGCTGTAACTGAAGCACATTTCGCCATGATAGCGGCCACGTCCCGAGAAATCGATGACTCAATCATTTTTTAAAATTTTATAGTCAAAATCGTAACAATGGTGGTGGCAAAAAGGGTCAAAACTGCAATCACGGTGGTAAAAATCACGGCGGCGGCCGCGGTGGTGGTCGTAGTGGCGGCCAGCAGGGGTCCGGGCCACAACACCCTGGGCAGCAGCCTTGGGCCAGTGGGCAGTGGCCTTAGGAATGGCCTTGGTCCATCCCACCGTGCCTATACCCAACATCACCTTGGACCGGGCCCATTAGCCGACAGAAGTAGACTGGCCAGTTTGGGCCTCGACCGCAATAAGCCTGGCAGCAGCCTAGCCTTCTTGGGCCTCGGCCACAGTAGGCCTTCGCTGCAACGTGCTCAACAACCTCCCCGACTCACATGGATATCGAGGCAGTAATGCATATACTTGGACTAAATCCTCCGAATGCAAATTGGTACATGGATACCGGTGCTATTTCTCATATGACATCCGCGCAAGGTAATCTCTCGTCTTATTTCAATTTGAGCAAAAATCATGGCATAATTATTGGTAATGGTCATTCAATTTCAATTCGTGGTTATGATCACACAAATTTGTCTCCCCCAAATCCGCCTTTAGCCTTGAAAAATGTCCTTCATGCTCCTTAATTAATTAAAAATTTGGTGCCCGTTAGGAAATTTACAACTGATGACTCGGTTTCTATTGAATTTGATCCTTTTGGATTTTCTGTGAAGGATTTCTAGATGGGGATGCATCTAATGAGATGTGATAGTCGGGGCGAGCTTTATCCCATCACTACAACTCAAGCCACACCATCAACTTTTGCAGCATTAGCGCCTTCTTTATGACATGCATGTTTGGATCATCCGGGCGCATCTGTTTTTGACTCCCTTAAACATTCTAAATTTATTGAGTGTAATCTTACTCGTAGTTCTAATGTTTGTCCTTCTTGTGCTCTTGGGAAACATGTTAAATTGCCTTTTGTTGCTTCTTATTCTATTACTATGTTACCTTTTGATATTATCCATAATGATCTTTGGCCATCTCTCGTTTTGAGCTCTTCGGGCTACCGTTATTATGTTTTGTTATTGGATGATTACTCTATTTTTTTGTGGACATTTTCGTTATCTAAAAAGTTTCAAGTTTATTCCACATTTATATCATTTAGAACATTTATCCGTACTCAATTTGAACGGAAGGTTAAGAACATTCAATGTGATAATGGAAGGGAATTTGATAATGGGTCATTTCGGGAATTTTATAAGGTTAATGTTGTATATTTTCGATTCTCATGTCCACATACTTCATCAAAAAATGGGAAAGCCGAGAGAAAAATCTGCACCATTAATAATGTTGTTCGTACTTTACTAGCCCATGCATCATTACCGCTTTCATTTTGGCATCATGTATTACAAATGACAACTTACCTTCTCAACATCCTCCCTAGCAAAGGATTAGCTTACCAATCTCCACTCAAAATTCTTTATCATAAAGACCAGTCTTATTCTCATCTTCGGGTATTTTAGTGTTTATGTTATCCTCTCTTTCCCTCCACTACCATAAATAAACTTCAAGCCCATTGTACCGTTTGTATCTTTTTGGGTTACCCATCTAATCATCGTGGTTACAAATGCTATGATCTATCCTCTAACAAAATCATCATTAGTCGTCATGTCATTTTCGATGAAATCCAATTTCTGTTTGCTAAGTTGCATAGTTCAACATCCCGTTTATATGATTTTTTGGATGATGGGATTTCACCTTATGTGGTCCATTACTTGGCCAAGCCCACACTGGGAAACATGGACTAGTTGGCCCACTCCGGCCCATTGCCTGCTGGCCCAACCCAACCAGGCCAGTGCTTTACGCCAGCCGGCCCAACCCAGCGGTAGACCGTCTTTGTCGGGCCTGGACCTCATCCCATCTCGCCAAGTCCAGCTAGTGGTAGCCCACTGCCCACTGGACCCGTCCCCTTTCCATCGGGTGGTGGGCCGAGTCGGTCCAGCCAGGAACCGGACCAACCCACTACTCCCACCCAAATCCAGGCCACTCCTATTCCAGCTTCACGGCCAGTTACTCGCAACCAACGGGGAATATTTAAACCAAAGCAACAATTTAATATCAACTATAATGGTATTAAATTCTCTCTACCACGTAATTATGTGTCTGCCCTTCGTGACCCAAATTGGAAAATGGCTATGAATGATGAATATAATGCTCTTATTGAAAATAAGATGTGGGAGTTGGTGCCCCGTCCACCTGATATTAATGTGATTCGTTCTATGTGGATTTTTACTCATAAAGAAAAATTTGATGGATGTTTTGAAAGGCATAAGGTCCGTCTTGTAGGTGATGTCAAAACTCAACAGGTTGGTGTAGATTGTGGAGAGGTTTAGTCTGGTGGTCAAACCGACAACTATTCGCACTGTTTTCAGTCTAGCTCTCTCAAAAGCATGGCTCATTAATCAACTGGACATAAAAAATTCCTTCTTATACATAGAACTCAAGGAAACAGTATACATGTATCAGTCAGTCATTGGGTTTCACGGACTCTGCTCATCCGAATCATGTGTGCTTGTTGAATTTTTTTTTGTATGGGCTAAAACAGGCTCCTCAAGCATGGTACAAGAGATTTGCATATTACGTTTCTACTCTTAGGTTTTCTCATAGCAAGTCTGATCATACTCTATTCATATATCGTAACGGTACTTCTATGGCTTACATTCTTTTGTATGTGGATGATATTATATTGACTGCTTCCTATGATGTACTTCACCAGTCTATCATATCATTTCTCAGCTCAGAATTTGCTATGAAAGATTTGGGGCCATTGAGTTATTTTCTAGGTATAGCTGTCACTCGTCATGCAGGTGGTCCATTTCTATCTCAGAGAAAGTATGCAGCAGATATCATCGAATGGGCTGGCAGGTCAGCCTGTAAGCCATCTCCTACTTCGGTTAATACTAAACCAAAGTTGAGTGCTACTTCTAGCACACCATATGAGGATCCCTCCCACTATTGTAGTCTTGCGGGGGCTCTTCAATAACTCACGTTTACGAGACCCGATATTACTTATGAAGTGCAACATGTGTGTTTATTCATGCATGATCCAAGGGAAGAACACATGCACGCTCTCAAACGCATTCTGCGTTACATTCAGGGTAATCTTGATCATGGCTTACACCTATATCCATCATCGGTATCTACTCTCATTTCGTATACAGATGCTGATTGGGGTGGATGTCCACATACCAGGCGTTCGACATCAGGTTATTGTGTGTTTCTCGATGTTAACTTGGTCTCTTGGTCGGCTAAACGCCAGGCTACTTTGTCGCGCTCTAGCACGGAGGCCGAATATCGAGGGTCGCCAATGTGGTGTCTGAGTCTTGTTGGTTGCGTAACTTCCTCTTAGAGCTTTATTCTCCTATTCGAAAAGCTACATTGGTCTACTGCGATAATGTTAGTGTGATATATCTCTCGGGGAATCCTGTACAACATCAGTGCACTAAACATATCGAGATGGATATTCACTTTGTTTGCGAAAAGGTTGCTCGTGGACAAGTATGTGTCTTGCATGTCCCTTTACGTTATCAGATTGCTGACATCTTTACCTAGGGTCTTCCCTTGGTTATGTTTGAAGATTTCGGGACAGTTTCAGCGTACGACAAACGCCCGCTACGATTGCGGGAGTGTGATAGAATATATGTTAATATATTTAGTATATATTTAGTGATTTGGTAAAGATTGTTAGGGATTTTGTATTAGTTAGGTGTATAATTAATTTCTATTATTGTAGCCTAGAATTACTATTGCATATCATGTATATAATCTAATTAGCTAATGAAAATAATTAAGAAATTATTCTTTTAATATGTGACTTTGATATCATGATATGTATTTGCTATTACTATCAGCTTTTCTATAATCATTACTTTCAGTCAAAATTCCTTCATGCTTCTTAATTAATTCAAAATAAAAATATGTTGTTTTTTTGTCCTTTAAGGTTTGATGATAGTCATTATATGTGTTATTGACGACAGCATATTAATCTACTGGTTTGTGAAGTAATTCCGGGAACTAGAGGAAAAGTTTAATTAATTGTAACAAAACTCAAGAGGTTAATGTGATTTAGTATTTCTGTTTTATATTATATAACTACTTTTTGCTTCTTTTGCAGCTGATAAGCTTTTATGAGAAGCATCTTCGATATCATCCACTCAATGAGTGAGCTGTGGTGAAGGTGGAAGTGTTCTACCTCGACTTCTCTCTATGCATAGAGTGTTGAAATTTTGTAGCAACAGGCTGTAGGTATTAAACCTGTTAGGTATTTATTAGGGATGTCAGTAAATCAATAGAGTTAACGCTGCATATTATGGGAAACCCTGCATTAGCTTCAGCAGTTTTTTGCACCCTTCCCCCCCAAACAAAAAACTAGAGTTTAAAGTTTTATCTTTGAAGTATCGCCCAATTATAGGTTCTGCAGGTCAATAGCTTTAGAATACAGACATCCACAAATGTTTCTGAGTTTGTGGAATCGCTCTGCTGGTGGCCATAATATGTTATGGTAACACGTAGGAGGGGCAAACTGGCGGGTCGAGTTGGATATAGGCGGGTTGGAAATGGGTTAGACAATAATTACCCGACCCGATCATACTTAACACTGATAAAAAAATGGATTAAACTCTATCTATATTATTCAAAGTTACTTTAAAGATGTTGGCTTCATGTAGTTAATACGGAGAAGATTAATTTACCTTCTTGTTTATAAATTCAATCTCTAATACATAGTTGCATCTCGGCATTGCGGAAAGAATAGAACTTTAAAACTTTCCAATAACACTACCTCTAAGAAAATATTTTTCGGAAAAATATTCATCCGAGCCCCACCATTCCCACCACCACCTCAAGCACCAACCCTTTACCACTTCCTACCCACACCCACACCACCCATGTGGTGGGGGTGGGGTGGTGTGGGTTGAGTGTGGGTTGGGGGATGGTTGGTGAAATTTCACTTTCATTATTTTTCTCTAATCTTATTAGGAAAGTCATTAGTTTTATTCATTTTATCCATTAATTTACTCACATTTTAAGTGAATAATATGGAGAGACTCATATTGGACCCATTTTAAATGGATTGATTATCCAATCCATTTAAAATGGATTGGATATAAATATATCTCAATTGAACATTTTCTCCTATTCTAAAATGATGTTACAAAGTGTGTTAATGTCAGTTTTAGTCCATTGACTCGTTGAATAGTAAAATTACCCGTATGAGTACTGTAAGGGGCAAGAATTTAGAAAACATGCTATGCCTGAGGTCATATTTTAGATTGGGAGGCGTTGCAGAAGAGGGGCTCCAAATGGAAGAAAACGAGGGAAGATTAGAGGATGGGACACATAAAAAGTCAATGATACCATTTGTGAAATCATTGATGTTAATATGTTAGATCAATTAACCTTTTGCTTCATTTGAAAATCTATTCATCCACTAAAGCATTTACTTTAATAATTGATACGGAAATCAAAGTCGTAGTTTTTTCTTTATGAGGAAGACCGTGTAATTTCCTCTAGAATGAAATGAAGATGCCAGAAACATAGTACAAAAATGTATTTATGAACTTGCATGTCTAAATTATTTATTGAAATTTCCCAGAAAAAAATTGTAAAAAAGTATTTGACCAAGGAAAATATACTTTGATGACGTACCAGATATTTGGCAAATAATATTACACCCATCTCAACGTACATGTAAAATGCATAAGAATAATGTTGAATATGGTGTATTAGTAATGCTGGTGAAAAAATAATCTTTTGATTATTTTCATTAATGAATGAATATATATACAATTTACAATATCCATAATATGGAAAATTTTATTCTTATTCTACTCCCAAAATTATATTCTATTGGTACAAGAATTCTACAATTATGATAAGTGTACAATGCTAATTAAATACAAATAACATAATACCAAAAATAGATATACACGGCTGTGTATACCGTGTATATCACGGTCTCCAACTTGTCTTGGGTTTCCGTGATATACACGGTATACACAAGGCATTGGATATGCCGTGTATATCATGGTATACTTTCACACCCCCGCAGTCATAGCGGGTGGTCATCGTACGCTGAGACTGTCCCTAAAATCTTCAAATAGAACCGAGGGAAGACCCTTAGTAAAGATGTATGTGATTTGGTACCTAGAAGGGACATGAAAGATGCGTCATTGTCCACGAGCTACCTTTTCGCAGACAAAGTGGATATCCATCTCGATGTGTTTAGTGCGCTGATGTTGAACCGGATTACCAGAAAGATAGACTGCACTAATATTATCACAATAAATCAAGGTAGCTTTCTGAACGGGACAATGAAGTTCTAAGAGAAGATTACGTAACCAACATGATTCAGATACCACATTGGCTACCCCTCGATACTCGGCCTCTGCACTGGAGCGTGATAATGTAGTATGTCGTTTTGCAGACCATGAGACCAAGTTATTACCCAAAAATATACAATAACCAGACGTGGAGCGTATGGTATCTGGACAGCCACCCCAATCAACATTTGTATACGAGACAAGTGTAGAGGCCAACGATGGATATAGATGCAAGACATAGTCAAGTGTTCCCTGGATGTATCAAATAATGCGTTTGAGCGCATTCATGTGCTCAACCCTAGGATCATGCATAAACAAACACACATGCTGTACGGTATATGTTATATCTAGTCTCGTGAAAGTAAGATAATGAGGAGCCTCTGTAAGACTGCGATAGTGGGTGGGATCCTCATAAGGTGAGCCAGCCGCAGCACCCAGCTTGGGTTTAGTATAAACTGGAGTGGAAGTAGACTTACACGAGGACATACCAGCTCGCTCAATTATCTCAGCGGCATACTTCCTTTGTGATAAGAATAACCCACCTACATGACGAGTGACAACAATCCCCAAGAAATTACTCAAGGTCCCCAAGTCTTTCATAGAAAACTTAGAACTGAGTAGTGTCATGATAGACTTGCGTAAATTATCAGAAGAAGCAGTCAAGATAATATCATCCACATATAATAGAATATATGCCAGGAAAGTACCACGATGATATATAAACGGAGAATTATCAGACCTACTGTGAGAAAACCCAATAGTAAATACATAGTCTGCAAATATCTTATACCAAGCCCGTGGGGCCTGCTTAAGCTCATACAATGACTTCTTCAATAAATAGACATGATTAGGATATTTGGGGTCTCGAAAACCCAAGGGCGCATGCATGTAAACTGTCTCTTTAAGATCACCATGTAAGAAAATATCTTTACATCCAACTGATGAATAGGCCAAACTAAGAACAATGCGAATGGTAGCAGGTTTGACCACCGGACTAAACGTCTCACCACAATCCACGCCAACCTGTTGAGTTTTACCATCACCTACAAGACGAGTCTTATGCCTCTCAAAAGAACCGTTAGAATTTTTTTTATGAGTAAAAATCCACATAGACCGAATAATATTAATACCAGAGGGACGGGGTACTAACTTCCACGTCTTATTTTTAATAAGAGCATTATATACGTCAGTCATATTCTATTTCCAATTCGGGTCATGTAATGCAGACACAAGATTACATGGTAGTGGGGATTTAGAGACATTAGAATTGAGATTAAAATGTCATTTTTGGTTTAAAAATACCCATTTGACTACGAGTAACGGGCCCATGACTCGAGGTAGAATTGAGTGGATTTTGGGCAGTAGGTGAGCTGGTGACGTACCGGCCAGCAGGCAATGGGCCTACTGGCCCAACAACTGAAACAGGGGCGGAACCAGTGGACTAAACCACTGGAACAGTACTAAGATCGGTTCTGGGCCGTGGTTCTGGTCCACTGGGCAGAGGCGATAGAACAACGGTATTTTGTGGGTCAGCAGGCAGTGAACTTGCTGGCATATTTTGGTCACGGGATACGTGCGATAAATGGTGGATAATATATGGTGATATCTCATCATCTAAAAAATTATACAAACTAGGCACATGACTACTCACTTTAGCAAACAAAAATTGGGTTTCATAAAAAATAACATGGTGACTAATTATGATTTTATTAGATGATAAACCAAAACATTTATAACCACGATGATTAGATGGATAACCCAAAAACACACAAGCGATAGACGGTCTTGAAGTTGTTAATTGTAGTTGACAGAAATAGTGGATAGCATAAACACCCAAATATCCTAAGATGTGAATACGAAGGAATCTTATTATAGAGAATTTCAAGGGGAGATGCATATGCCACCCCTTTGGTAGGAAGTATGTTAAGGAGGTAAGTAGCCATTTGTAGAGCATGATGTCAAAAGGAAGGGGGTACGGAAGCATGGGCCAATAAAGTTCGGACAATATTATTAATGGTATAGATTTTTTGTTCGGCTTTCCCATTTTTGGAGGACGTATGACAACAGGAAAAACGAAAAACTATGTCATTAGTATCACAAAATTTTTGAAACAACCCATTATCATATTCTTTGCCATTATCACATTGAATAATTTTGATTTCCTATTCGAATTGGGTACGGATGAATGCTCTAAATTTTAAGAATGTGGAAAAAACTTGAGATTTTTTTGCTAACGGAAAGGTCCATAAAAATATTAGAATAATCATCCAAAAATAGAACATAATAACGATGGCCCAAAGAACATAGAACATGAGATATCCATAAATTGCAATGAATAATGTCAAAATGCATCAATGTACGAGAAGTAGAGGCTACAAATGGTAATCTAACATGTTTCCCTAACGGACATGAATGAAAAATTGGACTACTACGCGTACCCTTACAAGAAATAAAATTGTTTTTATCCAAGGAAGAAACAATTGACAACCCAGGGTGACCCAAACGTGCATGCCACAAGGAATGAGCTAAAGCGGCAAATGTCAATGGCATGGCTTGACTCGAGAAACTGGTGGTGGTCGTGATTGGATAAATATGTCTCCTACAATTGCATCTCATGAGAGGTAACCCCATTTTGAAATCCTTCACAGAAAACCTAAATAAATCAAAATTAACAGAAATCCAATTATCAGTGGTGAATTTTTGGACATACACCAAATTTTTAATTAAGTTAGGGGCATGAAGAGTATTTTTCAAGACAAGAAGTGGATGTGTGAGAGACAAAGTAGTATGACCGTAACCACGAATTGGAATTGAGTTGCCATTATCAATAATAATTCCACGATTTTTGCTCAAATTGAAATAATACGGGAGAGTACCTTGGTTGAACGTCATGTGAGAAGTGGCGCCAGTGTCCATGTACCAATTTGGGTATGGAGGATTTAATCCAAGTGTATGCACGGCGATCTCAATATCGGTGGGTGTCGGGAATGGATTCGGGCCCGCAGCAGTGAAGGCCTACGGGGGTCAAGGCCCAAGCAGATCAGTCTACTGACCCGACCTAGAACGTTGTTGGTTGGTGCCATAGGGACCCGAGAAACTGGGCTTGTGATTGGGCTGGACCGGAACCTAATTTCCCTGGAAATAATCGGGAGGGCAGTAGGCGGGACTTGGCTACTGGTCGCTGGTTCTGGCGCACTGCCAAGGGACCCAGGGCTGAGACCAGGCAAGGCCAGTACCCTGAGGCCCACTATCAACGTTGCTATTATTCCGTCCACCAATGTTGTTGCCTCTGCGATTTTTGCCATTATTTTTACGGTTTTGACCCTTTTTGTCGTCACCGTTGTTGCTGTTTTGACCTAAATTGTCGACAAAACTGTGAGAGTTATCGGATAAAGTCATCATCGCCACAGAACTTGCGCCGATAGCCGCCTTTTTTGCCAAGTCGGCTTCTTCTAACGTGAGCATCGAACAGGCTTGATAAAAAGGTGGAAGTGGATTACTTTAACGTAGTAAAGTCTCAACGCCATTATAGGCCTCAGCTAGGCCTGCAACCATTTGTAGAACAAGACGATTATTGGTAACAGACGCTCCAACGTTACGGAGTTGGTCCGCCAATTACTTGAGTCGTTTACAATACGCTGAAACATTCGAGAAATATTCCATGCGGACTTGTGAAAATTCTTGCTCAAGAGTGACAACTCGGGAATGTTGGTTATCCTGGAATATATCATGCAATCTATTCCAGGTAGTCATAGTCGTAGTGTCTGGTTCAATGATCATCTGTAAAAGGTCGGTAGAAATAGTGGAGTAAATCCACTAAAGGACGGTAGCATCAAGAGTAATCCATAACTTAGGATCCTCTGCGGGTGTAGGGACAACGGTTGTGCCAGGTGCCGAAGGAATTATGTGATAGAGGACTTGATGTGAGATTTCGTGAATTTTGAACAATTCTGCCCACGTCGCATATTGGACGTTTTCCATCTCAAGATCAGTAGGGATGTGGTTCTTGATGTTGGAAACAGTAAGTGCATGATGAAACATGTTCTTTGTATTGAATTTCCGTGATATATACGGTATACACAAGGCATTGGATATGCCGTGTATACCGTGTATATCATGGTATACCTTCAGCTGGTATTAGTAATGCTTGCATTATTAATGCCGACATTAGTTATGCTGACTTATTTCTTATCCATTGTTTGATTTGGTGTATATTTTAGCATGGCATAATTTCTAAATAATTTGTTTGTTCACAAAAAATATCCTTATAATCAATCCACCACTTTATCTTTTTCTAAAAAACCATATGTTGAGGAATATTTTTATATGAAAAAGGTAAAATCTCTTTAAAAAAATGGCAGTCTGGTGCACTAAGCTCCCGCTATGCGCGGGGTCCGGGGAAGGGCCGGACCACAAGGGTCTATTGTACGCAGTCTTACCTCACATTTTTGTAAGAGATTATTTTCACGGCTTGAACTCATGACCTCCTGGTCACATGGCAGTAACTTTACCAATTAAAGCTCTTAAATATTGAAATTTTTTAAAAGCAAAATAAAATGGACCCGTGATAGTAATTTCTAGCTTGTCCTTTGTATAGCATGTTTTTATTAATTTTAAGAGGCAAAAAATGCCTAAAATGATTTTTTGCAGTATCAGCAAAACTAATCTTAAAATGAATGTAAATTAAAATAGATATTGACATTTTCATATAATAATAAAGAAAATTATTTTAATTAAATTATCATAATGATTGTTGTAAAGAATGGATCTTGGACCTAACTCAACCCCAAAAGCTAGCTTGTAGGGTGAATATTGTCTAAGTCCATATAAGCAGTCCATGTTTCGATTCCATTTCCGATGTGGGACTCTTAACACTCTCCCGCGCGCCCAAACCTCGTTAACTAGAGCGTGGATAATATAATTTAGGGGTCCAACATCGGTGAACAAAATTTGAATAGGCCTGGATCTGATACCATGTAAAGTGTGGATCTTGGGCCTAATTCAACTCAAAAAGTTAGTTTGTACGGTGAGGAATGAATGACTACATATACACGGTTTGACCGTGTATGTACCTTATGTATAATTTATATATAATTTACCATAATTAGTAGAGTTTTTGTACATGTATAATTATGGTAGTAGTCTTGTATTAGGAAAAGCTACTAGTCTTGTATTAGGAAAATGTAGATTTAATTTCCTTAATTAGATAGTGTATATCATGTATATATATATCTTTTCATCAATGAAAATAATCAGGGGATTATTCTCTTTCATGGTATCAGCAGTCTAGGGCAAAATATTTCCTTCTCCAAAAACCCTTGCTTCCGCCGCCCAACTTCTTGGCTGGCCGTCGGCCGTACCAACACCTCCCATTCCTTCCATTTTTTTTGTATCCCTAATTCTCCTCTTGTTCTTTCATCATGTCTATCACAAAGAACACATTTCATTCCACCCTTACAGTCTCCAACATCAAGAACAATATCCCTATCGTTCTTGAGATGGAAAACGTCCAATACGCGACGTGGGCAGAACTATTTAAAGTTCACGCACGATCTCATCGAGTCCTTCATCACATAATGCCTCGGCAACAAGCAAGGAGAAGGTGCCTACCACCTATGATGACATAGAGTTGTGGGAAACTCTTAATGCTACGGTACTCCAGTGGATTTATTCCACTATTTCTACTGACCTCTTGCAGACTATTATTAAACCTGACGTCATGGCAATGGACCCTTGGAATAGGTTGCATGATATATTCTAGGATAATAAAAATTCTCTTGTGGTGACCCTTGAGAAGGAATTCTCCCACATCAACATGGAGGATTTTCTGAATGTCTCAGCCTATTGTAAATGGCTCAAGGAGTTGGCGAATCAACTCAAGAACGTTGGCGCGCCCGTCATGAATGATTGTCTTGTTCTTCAGATGGTTGCAAGCCTATCCGAGGCTTACAACGGCATTGGCATGATTCTTCGACAAAGTAACCCTCTTCATCCGTTTTACCAAGCCTGGTCTATGCTAACCCTTGAAGAGGCTGGGTTAGCTAAAAAGGCCGCAACTGGAGCAAATTCTGCGATGATGGCTGCCTCGACCCAAGATTCCTATTCTCCATCATATTCGGGTAAATCTACTCAAAACCAAAACAATTGTGGTGGAAAACTGGGTCAAAATCAGAATTCTGGCGGAAAAGGCGGCGGTCGTGGTGGCCAGGGTGGTAGCCGGCAGGGGCAGCAATAGCCGGGGCCTGGGCAGTAGTCCACCGGTAACCATGGCCAGTGGGCATGACAATGGCCCAACTGGCCTAGGGCATACTGCCCATACCTAGCACCAAACCGGGCCAGGCCTAGCAATCAAATGCAGCAGGACCCAACAACTAGTTGGGCAAGCAGAATAAGAGCCAACAACGGCAGCCCACTTCCATACTTGGGCCGAGACCTCCTCAGACCTACACGACCCAGCAGTCAGCCCAACAGATTTCCACTGATATCGAGGCAGCGATGAATACACTTGAATTAAATCCTTCGAACGCAAACTGGTACATGGACACCGGGGCCACTACTCATATGACATCCGCTCCAGGTAATCTCTCATCTTATTTCAATTTGAGAAAACATCATGGCATTATTGTTGGTAATAGTAATTCAATTCCAATTCGTGGTTATGGTCTCACAAAATTATCTCCCCTGAACCCAAATTTAGCCTTGAAAAATGTCCTTCATGCTACTCACTTAATTAAAAATTTGGTGCCTGTTCGAAAATTCACAACTGATAATTGGATTTCTGTTGACTTTGACCCTGTTGGATTTTCTGTGAAGAATTTCACGATGGGGATACCTCTAATGAGATGTAATAGTCGGGGAGAGTTTTATCCAATCACCACTACCACAACTGATTCCATCACTCACGTCATATCATCAACGTTTGCCGCTCTATCACATTCCTTGTGGCATGCATGTTTGTGTCATCCGGGGGCGTATGTTCTTTCTTCTCTTACAAATAATAATTTTATTGCATGTAATAGTACGCGTAGTACTAACATTTGTCCTTCTTGTACGCTTGGGAAACATGTTAGATTACCTTTTGTAGCCTCTACTTCTAGTACTTTGATCCCTTTTAATATTATTCATAGTGATTTGTGGACATCTCCCGTTTTGAGCTCTTTGGGCTACCGTTGTTATGTGTTATTTTTTATGATTATTCTAATTTTGTGTGGACCTTTCCTTCATCAAAAAATTCTCAATTTTTTTCCACATTCCTAAAGTTTAGAGCATTTATCCATACCCAATTTGAATGGGAAATTAAAAATATTCAATGTGATAATGGAGGTGAATTTGATAATGGGCCATTTCGAGAATTTTGTGACACTAGTGGCATATCTTTTTGATTTTTTTGTCCTCATACGTCCTCACAAAATGGGAAAGTCGAAAGAAAAATTTGTACCATTAATAATATTGTCCGAACCTTACTAGCCCATGCTTCACTACCATCTTCTTTTTGGAATCATGCATTACAAATGGCTACTTACCTCCTTAACATAATCCCTACCAAAGGATTAGCATATCAATCCCCACTAAAAATTCTTTATCATAACGATCTCTCGTATTTTCATCTTAGGGTGTTTGTGCTATCCTCTCTTCCCGTCGACTACAATTAACAAACTTCAAGCCCATTCTACCACTTGTATATTTTTGGGTTATCCATCTAATCATCGTGGTTGCAAATGTTTTGATTTATCCTCTAATAAAATCATAATTAGTCGCCATGTTATTTTTGATAAAACTCAATTTTCGTTTGCTAAATTGTATAATTCCGTATCTAATTCTTATAATTTTTTTATGATGGGCTCTTACTGTATGTGGTCCATTATTTAATTGGGCCCTCCTCTTGGGATCTGGACCAGCAAACACCGGCTGGCCTAGTACCTACTAGTCCAGTCAGTCCGTCCCGAGTCCAATCCCTTTCAGCAGGCCCATTACCTGCTGGCCCAGTTCCGGTCCGTGACAAGAATCTGCCAGCAGGCCCACTGTCTGCTGGCCCAAAAGTTTCAATTCTAGGTCTATAATCTATGCCAGCTGGCCCACTGCCTGCTGGCCTAAATACTAAGTCTGTCAGCCCAGTCCGTCGGCCAGCAGGCCACCTACTGGCTAATCTTGAGACGTCCAAACTCCGATCCAGGTTCGATCCACTTCCATTCTGAGTCAAGATCCCATTACTCGTAGTCAACATAGTATTTTTAAAGCTAAACAACATTTTAACCTTGATTCTAATGTTACTAAATCACCCCTACCACATAACCCAATGTCTGCCCTTAATGACCCGAATTGAAAAATAGTCATGAATGATGAATATAATGCTCTTATTGAAAATAAGACGTGGGAGTTGGTGCCCCGCCCCATCCACCTGGTGTCAATGTTATTCGTTATATGTGGATTTTTACTCATAAGAAAAAATCTAACGGTTGTTTTGAGAGGCATAAGACCCGTCTTGTAGGTGATGACAAAACTCAACAGGTTGGTGTGGATTGTGGAAAGATATTTAGTCCGGTGGTCAAACCGGCAACCATTTGCATTGTTCTCAGTCTGGCACTATTGAAAGCATGGCCCATTCATCAGCTGGATGTAAAAAATACTTTCTTACACGATGATCTCAAGGAGATAGTATACATGCATCAGCCCTTGGGTTTCAGGGATCCCGATCATCCTAATCATGTCTGTTTTCTCAAGAAGTCCTCAAATGGGCTTAAACATGCCCCACTGGCTTGGTATAAGAGGTTTGCGGATTATGTGTCTACTATTGGGTTTTCTCACAGCAGGTCTGATCATTATCTGTTCATCTATCATCGTGGTACTTCTTTGGCATACATTATGTTATATGTAGATGATATTAAATTGATTGTCTCTTCTGATAAACTGCGTAAGTCTATCATGTCTCTTCTTAGTTCCGAATTTGCTATGAAAGACTTGGAGTCTTTGAGGTAATTTTTGGGTATAACTATAACTCGTCATGCAGGTGGACTATTTTTATCACAGATGAAGTATGCGACTGAGATTATTGAGAGAGCTGGCATGTCATCCTGTAAGTCCTCTTTAGTAACTTACTTTCACGAAACCCGATATTACTTATGCAGTGCAGGTGTGTTTATTTATGCATGATCCGAGGGACGAGCACATGCATGCTCTTATTTTGTGTTACATCTAGGGCACTCTTGATTATGGTTTGCATTTATATCCATCCTCCGTAGCTACTCTTGTGTCTTATACAGATGCAGATTGGGGCGAATGTCCAAATACCAGACATTTGACATCTGGTTATCGTATGTTTCTTGTGATAACCTGGTCTCTTGATCGGCAAAATGCCAGGCTACTTTATCGCGATCAGTGCGGAGGCCGAGTATTGCGAAGTGGCCAAATGTGGTGTCTGAGTCATGTTGGCTACGTAATATTCTATTAGAGCTTCACTTTCCTATTCAGAAAACTACCTTGGTCTACTGCGATAATGTTAGTGCGATCTATCTTTTTGGGAATCCGGTCAACATCATCGCACTAAACATATCAAGATGGATATTCACTTTGTTCGCGAAAAGGTAACTGATGGACAAGTACATGTCTTGCATGTCCCTTCACGGTAGCATATTGTTGACATCTTTACTAAGGGTCTTCCCTTAGTTTTGTTTGAAGATTTTAGGAACAGTCTCAGCGTACGACAACCGCCAGCTATGACTGCGGGGGTGTGAAAGACTACATATACACAGTTTGACCGTGTATATACCTTATGTATAATTTGTATATTATTTACAATAATTCATAGAGTTCTTGTACATGTATAATTATGGTAGTAGTCTTGTATTAGGAAAAGCTAGTAATTTTATATTATGAAAATGTAGATTTAATTTCCTTAATTAGATAGTGTATATCATGTATATATATACTTTTTCATCAATGAAAGTAATCATGGGATTATTCTTTTTCAGTGTTAAATAAAAATAGATATTGAAATTTTCAAATACGGAAAATTATTTAATAGGTAAGTTATCGTTAAGATGAATTATTAATTAATGCTTATATACCTTGAAATAGTAAGAATGTAATTAATGAATGACTATTAGTAACAAATATTTTACCTAATTAATTAAAGTTGGCTATTAGTTACAAATATTTTACCTAAAAAAGAATTCTGTCATTGACATTTTTGCGGATGTATTTAAAAACTTGCATTAATATAATAGCATCTTTCAATCAAGCATAAAATTTGAGGGTAATTTTATTTTTAACTAATCTTATGCATGCATTAATAACCTTGGTATTACTAATATCATAATTTTCTATGTATTAGTTATAGATATGATAATATCAAATAAGGTGTATTAGATTGAAAAAGTGTACCAAATAAGATATTAGTAATACCAACTAATGTCTGCATTGTTTTTTCTAATCCATCCTACCAAACGACCCCTTAATGAATTACACAGAGATTCAAAACCCCACCATTTCTCCATATTGTTGCGAAATTAATGGACGGGGATGATAATAAAAGTTTCATAAAGTGTTCTTAAGAATAGGTTAAAAAGGCATTATCGTTTACCACTATATAGAGATTATTATATCCCACTGGGAGTCACAGGTAGTGATCTATGCCACCCATGTGATTAAAACAAATACAAACCTGAAAATGACAAGCAACAAAACCTTCCCCAATCACCTTTAAGTGTTTCACATAGAGATGGCAGCGGATCCTGGACCCGGTCCGGATCCGGTGGATCCATATCCGTTTTATAGGATATGGATCTTCAAAATTTGGACCCGAAGGATCCGGATCGGACCCGGATCCATTTCTGACGGATCGAATCTGGATATTGATCTTGTATTTAAAATCCGTATCCGGTCCATATCCGACCCGTGGATCCGTATTTTAATTAAATAGATTAGACATTTATACATCTATCTCTTTAATCTTCTCGGTCAGGCCCAAGTCCATAAAGGACCGAAGCCCAGCCCATGCGTGTTACCTGTTAAGCCAACAAAAGGTAAATGCCTAACCTAAGGGAAAAGAAGCCGCAAAGTGCCAAAGTCTCCTCAGTTCACTCCATGCCATCTCTCCTTCTGTCCTTCATTGTTCATACCATACGAAAGGGGCAAAGAGCCAAAGACCAAAACTCTAGTCCCTAACCATCTTCTCTACTTGCCATCCCTACTCATACGACGTCAGTCCATGCCCTTCCGATTCCAAAGTAGTAAGACAAATCAAATTCAATATTTTCTGCCATATTAAACGGTGAGTTCGATTTTTTTTGGCCCTTTTAACCTCTGTTAGTTCTTCTTTTTTTAGTTCTTCTTTTTGTTAGTTCTGTTTTTTCATGTATATAATATTTGATGTTTTGGAATTTTGAATGATTTATTAACAGTCATTTATATATAGGGTGTGTGAAATTTCTGGTGAAGGAAAGATAGTGTGTGTGTGTGTATTATTGTTCTTTAGGAAAAATGATGGAGAGTATGTGAATCGAAGGTAATGGTGGCAGTGGCACTGGTTTAGTGTGTGTGTGTGTGTATTATTGTTCTTTAGGTGGCAGTGGCACTGGTTTTTTGGAGAGCTGGTTTTTTGCAGTGGCTCTGTTATGATACTTCTCCGTTATGTGCATGATACTTCCTTGTTATATACAATGCACTGGTCAAGAGTATATATACAATGCACTATTTTTTTTTACAGTATTGGGATTTAAATGGTGGCAGTGGCACTGGTTTTTTGGAGAGCTGATTTTTTGCAGTGGCTCTGTTATGATACTTCTCTGTTATGTGCATGATACTTCTCTGTTATATACAATGCACTGGTCAAGAGTATATATACAATGCACTGGTTTTTTTACAGTATTGGGATTTTAATGGTGGCAGTGGCACTGATTTTTTGCAGTGGCTCTGTTATGATACTTCTCTGTTATGTGCATGATACTTCTTTGTTATATACAATGCACTGGTCAAGAGTATATATACAATGCACTAGTTTTTTTTACAGTATTGGGATTTAAATATGTTAATTGGACTAAAATGTGCATGATACATTGATATTTCTCTGTTATATACAATGCACTGGTCAAGAGTATATATACAATGCACTGGTTTTTTTTACAGTACTGGGATTTAAATATGTTAATTGGACTAAAATGTGCATGATACTTCTCTGTTATGTGGTTAAGTAATGTATTCAAATATTTTCTTGTAGGAAATAGATAGTGAACAATCTAACAATAATGCAAATGCTACTAATAAAAGTCACGCTGCTTCTTTTAGCCCACCTCCAGTGCCTCTGCTTTGTGGAGTGGATGATTTAGAAATGGATTCAGAAGGTCTTATTGAGGTTGGAGTAAAATAAAGAAGTTAATCAAGTAAACCAACAAGCAAGAAACTCACTTCCAAGGCATGGGAATCTTTTGATAGGGTCGTAGTGAAAGGTATTACAAGAGCAAAGTGTAAATATTGTACATCTTTACTCTCTTATAATGGTGCGAATGGAACCTCACATCTTCTTAAACATTCTAAGAAGACATGTCCGGAAAAGCATTTGCGGATTGGAGTTAGTGGTCAAACACAATTGAAGGTTAAAATGGAAGCCGATGGGTCTACTACTTTAGAACTTAAAGAAAAGGGAAAGGAAACGGAATTTGATCAAGACTTTTCAATGAGAGAATTGGTTGGTATGGTGGTGATTCATGAGTATCCTTTATCCATTGTAGATCATATATGTTTTAAAAAGTTCGTGAGGAGTCTAAATACTCATTTCAAGATGATTTCGAAGAACACTTTGAAGAGTTACATTTTGAAAAATTTCAATGAAGATAAGGGTTCTCTTAAAGCTTTGTTGGAGCATAATGAGGGTAGAATTGCAATAACTACCGACATGTGGACGGCTTCCAACCAAAAAAGGGGCTACATGGCCGTGACATCTCACTTCATTGATCAACAATGGTTTTTACGCAATCGAACCTTGAGGTAATGAGCTTATTCTTATTTATAAATGCTGATTTTTTAGGTTTATTGTATGTGTTTAATGTATGCTTTTATTTAGGTTTTGTTTTGTGCCATGTCCACATACAAAGGGGGTTATTGCAAAGATTTTGATGGATTGTTTGTCTCAATATTCTTTGGAAAATAAAATTTCATCGATTGTAGTTGATAATTGTACCACTAATGATGCAATGATGAATGTTTTATTGGAGAAATTGGAAAGTAGGTATCTAATGTTAGGTGGGGAGTTTTTGCATATGAGGTGTAGTGCTCATATTCTAAACTTGATTGTGAAAGATGGTTTAGAAGTAATTGATCCGGCAATTGAAAAAGTTCGAGATTGCATTTTATTTTGGATGTCTACTCCTAAAAGGGTTGAAAAATTTGAGGAGGCTTGTCGGCTTTTGAATATTTCTAAACCTAAAAGAGTGATTCTTGATGTCAAAACTAGGTGGAATTCTACTTACTTGATGCTTAATACCGCTTTGCCTTTTCAAGATGTATTTCCTAAGTTAAAACGTATGAATAAGAAGCCCAAGTTAGTTATTCCTAATGAGAATGATTGGATGATGGCAAAACTTGTTTGTGAGAAGTTGGAAATTTTCTACAAGGCCACTAGAGTGTTTTCCGATAGAAATTATCCTACTTCTAATTTGTTTTTTCGAAAAGTGTGTGAGATAAGACTTACTTTGAGGCGTTGGGTGGAGAGTGATGTTGAGACCATTAGAATGATGGCTAAAAATATGATTGACAAGTTTGACAAATATTGGCATAATATTAATGAGATGTTGACGGTTGCTTCAAATTTAGATCCAAGAAATAAAATGGATTGTGTGGAGTCCTATTTTTAAGAGATTGTACAAAGCTGATACTGATAATGAAGTGGCAAAAGTTAGAAAAAATCTTGATAAACTTGTGGTTGAATATCAAATGAGAAGTGAGGGAAATAAAAACCAAGAACCTTTTCCAAGTGGCAAACGAGGAATTTCAGAGTCTTGTGATAATGACGAGGATGAATATTCTCTAGCTAAAAGAACAAAGAAAAGAAAGATGAATGTGAGGGGTGAGGTGGAGCATTACTTGGAGGATGATCCTATACCCGAGAATGATGATTTTGATGTACTTAATTGGTGGAAAAGGGATCAAATGTATCTTACTTTACAGAAAATTGCCAAGGACATCCTTGCAATTCCTGTCTCTTCTGTGGCTTCGGAAAGTGCCTTTAGCATGGGTGGAAGGGTGATTAGTTCTCATCGTTCTAGGCTTCACTCTAAAACTGTAGAGGCATTAATGTTCTTGCAAAATTGGATGATCGAAGGCATTAAAGGTATCTATTATTTATGTATTGATTATTCTCATATATGTTAATATCAACTTTCCTCCTAACATGAACCTTCTATTTATTTTTCAATTTCTTTCAAATAAATGTACTTTGGAGGGCACACATGCTTGTTCGATAGTTACTGAAGATTCTGAAGAAGGAGAAGTAGTTGACTATATTGATATGGTAAATGATATATTTAATCATAAATATTTATTGAGATGATTTTTTTTAGTAATCTCTTTTTAATATGATTGTTTCTTTGTTATTTTAGGAAGTTGATGACGTTGAAACTAGTGATTTCGAAGACTAGTTTATGAAGTTTGGCAAACTGGAAATGCCAAACTGAAAATCCCAAACTGGAAATGCCAAACTGGAAATTCCAAACTGGAAATTCCAAACTGAAAATGCCAATTTTGAAATGAGAAACTGGAAATCCCAAACTGAATGCACTGGAATTCTGGAAACTGTTAATATGCTCAATTCACAAATGTCAAGTTATAGTTCTTTCTCTTTTGTCCTTTCTATCCCTTTTTCTTAATGTTTAGCAGTTAATCGTGAAATTTCATCATTCTACTTCTAGTTCAATGAACCTTCTATTCAGAAGTTGTCCTTTAACTTTGCTTGAAAGGGCATGTATTTATCTCCATCTTTTTACAGTTCATGTTGTGACAAATATGATTCAGTGCATTATTTTGACTGGTGTCCTGTGTTCCAATTATTTTGATATGGAATATTATTCAAGCCAAAATTTTTTACATGTAGATCCAGATTCGATCCGTGGATCCGGTGGATCCGATGGATCTGGATCTGGATTTGGATATGATTTTTATGGACCCGATGGATCTGGATACATGTATGAGAAATGGATTTGGATCCAGTAGGATCCGGTCCAGATCCTATCCGTTGCCATCCCTAGTTTCACAGCTATCAAAAAGGTATAATCCTTTTTTCTTCATTAGTTTAATTCTTCAATCAAAACACCAGAGAGTTATGGAGATGAGACTTCAAATGTAGCTAGTTGCTCGGTGTGAATTTGAAAGAGATCTCGTTGGTAAGCATGGCATACATTTTTCAATCTCCCATTCACCTACTTCTCAAGGTAAACACTATGGCTGGCCAGTGGGCCGGGTCGGCCCGGTCCTGCCCCGACACCGCCCCGAACCCGATCTTTTAAAAATAAATAAAAAATTTTGGTATCGGGACTCGAACCGGGACGGGACATGATCTCGTCCAGACTCGTCCCGGCCCGCCCCAGGCGCGCCAGTCCCTCCCCGATCCTGGTCCCGATCCCGCCCGAAACCTCCCTTTTGCAAAAATAATCCTTGCACCAACGACCATTTTACATTTTGGCCGTTGTGCAACGGTCATTTTAAAAAATTATGACTATTACATTAGATAACGCTTCTTCTAACAATTACGCTATTACAATTTAAAAAAATAGTTTAATTCCATCTTTTCCAGATCATTTTCATATAAAATGTGCGTGCCATATATATAACTTAATTGTAAAGATGATCTATCACTTTTTGAAGACATTCTTAGTAAAATACAATTTGCGATAAACTTTATTTAAAAAAATAATAGAATACAACGAAGAAAAGAATATAAAAAAACTTGTCACGGTTGTCAATTACCTTATAGAAAAATTTCAGAAGAAGTACCCACTAGGTGGAATTCTTTATACGAGCAACTACTTGTTGCTTATGACTATAGAAAACCTATAACTTTATCTTTTAACTCTCATAATCAAAATCCAGCTGATATGGTTGTAGATAGTGATTGGAGAAAAATTTCCGAACTTATTGTATTTTTAGAGAAAATTTTTCAAGCAACAAAAGAATTTTCCGATATTTATTATCCTACTATTTCAACTATGTTGTTTTATATAACTCTAATATTTTTACTGCTTAATGAATATATGGATAAACCAGCTTATAAGGCAACTATTAAAAAAATGTTTATCAAAATAAAAAAATATTTTATTCCTATTCTCACTATTTATATTATTGGTGTTGTATTAAATCCGACTATTAAAATAGACAGTACTAAATCACTTATTGAAACTATTTACGATTGTATAGCAGTACTACCACCTCCAAGTCCCAAAAATCCAAATCACCCACCACCTATTGAACAAACTAAAGAAGAAGTGTTGTCTAGCGTAGAAGACGAATGCAAAAAAATATATAGGTTTTACCAACAAGAAAGTGCTAGCAACCTACTGGCTTCCATACCATCTTCTTCTTCTTCAACACAATCTCACAAAAGACATGTTATTTCTGCGACTAGTATTGAAAGCCTCAGAAATAGAATGTGCGGCCGTACCGCTACTAACCAAATAGCGAGTTTGATATTTTTGTTTTGCAGGGTTCTGTACCGTACCAAGCAGTTCTCAATGAAGAAGGACGTGAAGACTTGCTGAAATACTGGAGGGGAATGAGAAGACATTTCTGACACTTTCAATGATGATTCGAGATGTTTTGAACATTCAAGCGTCATCAATGGCGTCTGAAAGCGCTTTTTCTGCCGACAGATATCAAATAGGAGAGCACAAACACTCATTAGCCGGAGACAGCTTGGAGATTGTAGTATTATTCAAAGATTGGATACCAGTGGAGCAGAGAAGGTGCGGTCAACCGGAGATCAACGAAGAAGAAGATGAAAACTACAACGAAATCTTATCCGAAGGTGGTGGAAGCGACGTGGAGCAATTTGACCAACAAATACCAATTCCAACCGAAGAACCACAAGAAATTATCAAGAAACTAGAACAGGTTTTTTCAAAATGTAATTTTTTAATTGCAATTTTACTATGTAATTTAAAACTTTTGAACAACACCACAAAGTTGCAATTTTGACAATTGTATTTGTATTACAAAAAAAATCATATGTCTATTAAATAATATAAGAGGCATAAAAACAACCTTGAGATGTTTTTATTACACTATCTTATTTAATTATTGAGTTTTTTTTATATATATATGTTATTTTTTAAATTAAGTGCAAAAAAAGGAAAAAAAACCTAGATCCGATCCCGACCCGACCCGACCCGATTGCGCCGATCCCCGACCGAATCCCGCCAAATTCGGTCCGCCGGTCCCGATCCCGGCCCACTGGCCACCCATAGTAAACACACACCCTATTTTATATCAATTGATGAATATGACTTAGTTTTTTGCTACATTTTATCAACATTAATTTTATTTATATTTTCACATTAAAAAATTAATTTTACTCACAGGGGTAACATAATTTGATGCAACCATAGAATAAAAGAATTTCACATTGGTGAGGTGTCATTTAGTATTCCTTTTCGGCAGAAATCGTGAATTGTCTGCCTCTTTATTGATATGCCTCAGACCTATATATACAAAATAAGGGGAAAAGAGAAATTAGAAATAGAAAACTAGAAAGCTGTCAATTCTAAATTAATTTCTAAATTCACGCATATATATATATATATATATATATATATATGATACATCAAGATATATTCCAAAAATACATGATCTCAGAATATATGTCATTAAGAGAATATCTCAATACCCCCCTCAAGTTGGAGCATGAGGATTATAAATGCCCAACTTGGAAAGCAGAAACTGAAATTGACATGTCCCCAAAGGCATGGTAAAAATGTCTGCAAGTTGAACCGTTGTAGCAACATAAGAAGGAAGAATAGTACCATCCTGGATAACATCGCGAACAAAGTGACAATCTGCTTCAATGTGCTTTGTTCATTCACGAAAGACAGGATTCTGTGCAAAATGTAAAGCCGACTGGCTATCACAATATAGAACAATAACAGCATGATGTTGAATCCCCAAGCTTAGAAGAAGACCCTTTAACCATTTCAATTCATAAGTAAGGGAAGCCATAGAGCGATATTCGACCTCTGCCGAAGAACGTGCCACAGTAGGTTGTTTCTTGGTTTTCCAAGAAATTTGGGAATGACCAAGAAAAATAAGCCAACCCATGAGAGAGCGATGAATAAGAGGACAAACTGCCCAATAAGAATCACACCAACCAGTCAAAGAGAGAGAGCTATCAGCTCGAAGTAAGATTCCTTGTCCAGGAGAGCCCTTCAAATATCGAACAACACGCAAGACAACTTCCCAATGTTCATGTCTTAGTTCCTGTAGGAACTGTGATAAAACATGGACATAGTATGCCAACTTAGGATGAGTGACCGTTATGTAAATAAATTGACCAACCAAACACCGATAAGGTTTCGGATTAGACAAAGGTTCTTCTGAAGCATGAGCAAGCCGATGGTTTTGCTCAATGGGAAAAGATGTGGGCTTGGCACCTAGAAGACCAGTCTCAGAAATGATGTCAAGAGAATACTTTCGTTGACAAATAAATATACCATCAGGACTTAGTGCTACCTCAATCCCGAGGAAATATTTAAGAACCCCGAGATCCTTCATATGAAAACACGTGCTTAAATAGTTCTTAAAGACTCTCAAAGCAGCAGAATTATTCCCAAAAATAATTAAATCATCAACATACACCAAAACATTGATTTGAATAACACTCTTAGTAAAATTGAAGAGGGAATAATCAGCATAGGATTGGAGAAAACCATACTCTTTTAAAGTAGTAACAAGTTTGGCAAACCAACATAACGGTGCTTGTTTCAAGTCATATAATGACTTTCGAAGACAACACACCATATCAGGCTGAGAAGGCCCAAACCCAGGAGGAACCTTCATATAAATTTCATCATTGAGATCCTCGTGAAAAAAGGCATTATGCAGGTCCATCTAATGCAACTCCCAATTTTTAGATGCTGCAATGGCTAAGAAAGCACGAACCGTGACCATCTTTGCAACTGGTGTAAAGGTCTCGTTAAAATCGATCCCTGCAATTTATTGATTACCAAAAACAACCAAAAGAGCTTTAAGCCATTCAACACTGCCATCATATTTGTACTTAATTTTATAGATCCATTGACTACCAAGAGCAGTTTACCAGGTGGTAATTTTTCCATAGTCAAAGTACTAGTATCATCTAAAGCACGAATTTCTGTTTGCATAGAATGACGCCACCCTTCATCTATCATAGCCTCTTTAAATGATTTCGGTTGACAACCTGCAGTAACAACGGCAAGGAATTTGAGATGTCTAACAGAAAATTTGCACAATTAATATAATGTGTTATAGTAAAAGGCGTACCTGAGAAAGTTGATGGCACAGGTGAAATTGGAGAGAGAGTAGCTGGACTTTTATGATAACTGTCACGACCCAACCCGGAGGGCCGCGACGGGCACCTGGACCATACCCGTCGGATACCACCAATCACACTATCAAAACCTAATCATAAATAAATACGGACTGAGCCAAAAAGGATTATGGAAAATCTTCATAAGAAAAATCAACTTATATATATACATACCCATCCCAAAGGTCGACAAGGCTAAACAGGACCACTACATACAGGATACCTGTCTACAAGCCTCTAATGAGTACACAACATCAACAAGGACGGGACAGGACCCTGCCATACCCTTATGCGTATGCAAAAATACTGTACCACGACCAGACTGCAACTTTGAAACAAATAGAGTGCTCCAACATCAGCTGAACCAGCAACCTACTAGCGTGTACCGTCACCCTCTTTAACTGAACCTGCGAGAATGAAACGTAGCGTCCCCCGACAAAAGGGACGTCAGTACGACTGATGTACTGAGTATGTCAGGCATGAATAACAGCATAACATGGATATACCAATAACTGAAACTGAAACAGCCGACCAGTAATAGATGCCTAAATGTCATGCATAATGTAAATGCGGTATATATATATATGTTAGTGTTGCGAAAAGTGCAACCCGATCCGATATATGTTAGTGTTGCGGAACGTGCAACCCGATCCAATATATGTTAGTGTTGCGGATCGTGCAACCCGTCCCAATATATGTTAGTGTTACGGATCGTGCAACCCGTCCCAATATATGTTAGTGTTACGGATCGTGCAACCCGTCCCAATATATGTTAGTGTTGCGGATTGTGCAACCTGATCCAATATATGTTAGTGTTGTGGATCGTGCAACCCGTCCCAGTATATGTTAGTGTTGCGGATCGTGCAACCCGTCCCAATATATGTTAGTGTTGCGGATCGTGCAACCCGATCCATTATATGTTATATGTATATATATAATGCATGAATGACAATGAAACTTCTGAACTTATTAAATGACATAATATCATTATACCTTCAGCTAATACTGTGAATATCAATATCTTTTCTGTATGTCTCAATAAGGACTTAGGAACATATTTAGACATACTTTTAACATAGGAATCAATAACATGAATATTCTTAACCACTAGGAGTAGAATAAATTATGGAGCAATATCACATTTATATTTCGTTACATGGAACATACCAAAAGAAAGATAATTTTCCTTAACATCCTTGAATATTGGTCTTGGAATTCTTGTTTGGAAATCTGGAATTATCCTAAACCTGCGAACGCTATTCGAGAGCTTGGGACTTATGCTAAAAACTAAGCGGAGCTCTTTCCATTTGGTTTGTTTAAGTTAAAACCAAAAAATGGTATGCTGCTTATGTTTAGGACGTTGCAATCTAATAGGAATGGTATTGCTTCTTTTAGTCTTTTACGAAATGGAATGTTTGCTGAAGTCTCATTTTAGTCTACGAAATGACTTCTCAAAGCCAAATTTAACCTCTCAAATTGAAAACATGCCTAACCTCTAATAAATGCTATTAATGATTCATCATCACTATGTCTTCCACCTAATTTAGTCTTAGCGGTGGGGAGCCTCAATCCACGAAATATGCACACTACATGCACTCCACTAATCTTGTCCCCTCCACTTAGATCAATTAATCTCATAATTAATCAATCACACACATAATTAATTTCGTAATCCCAATTCACTTAAGTCTTGATGACTTATAAAACTTTCATATACTTAATGTCATAATCTTGTGATATGACATTAGTCCATAACCTCTTTGTGCACGCGCCAAATTTATTTTCGCTCTCCGTCGTCACACTTGTTATGTCCAAAATTATCTCGGGATTAATTCTTTTATATACTAATCTCTTTATTAGCATACATAAATATAACATAAATTTTCCCAACACTCGAGTCTATTTACACACGCCTAGCGATTTTTACATATGCCTAGCTATTCAAACTGTGACCCGAAAGTACGGGATGTTACATCTGTGTTAGTAACATAGTCACGAAGCCAAATTGATGGAACCTTTTCACGAAATCCATGTCTCATGTGAGTTTCATTGGTAGAATCCTAATAGACCCTGCTGCCCCCCATAGATGGACGCTGGAGTGGAGATGTGGGCTGAACTGGCCCTGATCTATAGTGGGAGGTATTGGGCTTTGGGATTCATTTATGGGCTCAAATTCATTAGGCACCGACTCAGGATCCCCCAAAATATTAAAGTCAAAATCATCATCACCCAAATTCATGTTTCCAAAGCTATATTTAGAGCTAATATTAGCAGTAGCAGTTTTAGAAAAAGGAAAGTGATTTTCAAAGAACTTAACATCCCTAGAAACAAAAAAAGTTTTATTTTCTAGATCAAAAAGCCATCACCCTTTCTTACCAAAAGGATATCCAACAAATACACATTTTCGACTTCGACTTGCAAATTTATAATGCTTAGCTCGTTGATTATGGCATAACATAATGAACCAAATACTCTCAATTCATAAAAAACAGGCAAAGTATTAAATAAAATTTCATAAGGTGTTTTATTCTGTAGGACACTAGAGGGTGTTCGATTGATCAAATGAGAAGTTGCCCAGACACACTCACCCCAAAAATAAAGAGGAAGATGACTTTGAAAATGTAAGGCCCTTGCCACCGTTAAAATATCACGGTGCTTACGTTCAACCCTGCTTGTGGAGTCCCTACACATGAGGTTTGAAATAAAATCCCATTTGAAAGGAAATAATTTGTCAAACAGTGAAACTCTGTCCCATTATCACTCCGAACAACCTTAACCTTTTGACCAAATTGTCGATCAACCATTGCAAAAATTGACACAAACATTTTAAATACCTCCAATTTATCAATCAACAAATAAACCCATACAACTGGGAAAAAATCATCCACAATAGTAAAAAAATAATGAGCCCCACAAGAGGAAACTGTATTGTAAGGACCCCATAAATCACAATGAACCAATTCAAAAATTCGGGAGGCTTTATTATCACCAAGAGAAGGAATTTCTAGATTGTTTGGCACGAGGGCACACATCACATGCCTTATTTAATTTATCACTAGAATTACAAAAAAAAAAGGTAATGACTTGACTACTTTCAACAAAGGATGTCCCAGACGTTGATGACAAAGTTCCGATGAAGATGAAGAACCATCCACCGAAATAGCTTGCACTGTAGACGGTTGCCGAAAGTAGTAAAGTCCATCTCTCTGTTCACCCATTCAAATCAGCTTCCTCGTATGACAGTCCTGTATAACCCACATATTAGAAGCAAATTGAACAAAGCAGTGCATTTCATCAATGAGTTGTGTAACCGAAATTAAGTTGCAGTGAAATTTAGGGACATAAAGAATATTTTTAAGGTATAATCCTTCCAAGAGCCTCACACTTCCCTCTTTAGTAGCAATTATTTTTTGGCCATCAGGGAGTCTAATGGGACATGCGGCAATATCATAGACATCAAACAAATATGATTCATCCCTCGTCACATGATTAGAAGCACCGGTATCGATAATCCAAGAAGTTTTAGAAAACTCACCATGTAGACGATCGGTAGAGGATTGAGTATTACCAAACATAGCAGCTATTGTCTGCCATTGTTCCGCACTTAGATTAAGAAGAGAAACTGGAGTGCTTGACATACTGGCTATAGCATTGGAAGAATTTTTCGGCTCATTGACCGGAGATCCAACCATAGTGTTGCAGCCGTCTACGGCCACCGCACGCACAGTGGCACCTCTGCCACGACCACCCATGGGTGAGTCAGTATCACGACCACCACCGCCTTTGCCACGATCAGAAGTGGTTCTTTGAGTGCGAGGTCTATCTCCCCACCATTCTGGATACCCAAGAAGCTGAAAACATGTAGCAATATCATGTCCGGATCGGTGATAGTGAGAACACATTAGCCCAGACTTGTCAATCTTCTGTAGTTTCGCTAGGCCACACCCTTCCGGAAGAACAGCAAAACCCACCACTTTTGGTGGTGATTCTCGAGCATGAGTAATTACCCAAACACGTTATTCTTGAGTAATTTGTTGATAGGGAGGATCAAGAGAAGGTAAAGGTTCTTGAGACAACAAAGTAGTATGTAATGGGGCATAATAACCAAAATTTAAACACATCAAAAATTGATGAAAACGTTCATTATTTCGTCGGTTTTCATGTGCCTTACCCAAATTACATTCACGTTTTCCACACTTACATGTAATAATGGGTTCATGATTAGTCAATTTATCCCATAAAACTTAAGCTTCCCAAAATATGTAAAAACAGACAGGATCTTGGATTGCTCACACTTAGCTAGATCAGTTTTTAACTGTTGAATTCGGGGTCCATTAACAACAGAGAAGCGAGCCTGCAATTTATCCCACAAAAGTTTAGCATCATCATAAAAAGAGATAGTAGACTTAACCTCCTGATCAATAGTGTTCATTAGCCAGGAAACAAGCATCGAGTGGATGGTAAGCCAATCCTTCGTTGTGAAAGGTGCTTTAGGTTCCATAATCGTGCCATCGACGAAGCCGTATTTCCTGCAGATAGTAGAGAAAGACGCATAGACTTGCCCATTCATCTAATTGTCGTGTCGAAGATGAACCATAGTGATGAGATCTCCAGGTCTGTCTTATGAGCCAAGAAAAAAAGGAGATGTATGGTCATTTCGAGAAGATGGAGGTGGAGGTGGAGTCTTGTCTTATCGCTGTCGTCAGACATGCCGGTCGTGTATCTTAGTCGTGTGGCTCTGATACCATGAAGAAATTCGTGAATTGCCTGCCTCTTTATTGATATGCCTCAGACCTATATATACAAAATAAGAGGAAAAGGAAAACTAGAAATAGGAAACTAGAAAGCTGTCAATTCTAAATTAATTCCTAAACTCACGCCTAAATTAATTCCTAAACTCACGCCTAAACATATATATGATACATTAAGATATATTCCAAAAATACATGATCTCAGAACATATGTCATTAAGAAAATATCTCAATAGTTTCCCAATTTCCTTGAAAGAAATGCATAGGATTGAGGGAAAAGAACAATAACGTTATCCTTCAATCTTTTTTGGAGATTCGAACGCATTCGCTGAGAAAGCTGCCCAATGACCGATTAATGGGCTTGGGCCTTGCAAATACTTCTAACTAAAGAAAAATTAGTGGACAACTTATTATAATATTTAGCCGTTATTTGAAAAATAATCATTTTAAGGTGGAAATAGCCTTTCGAAACAAATAACCCCTCCTGAAACAAGAAGCATCTCCAGCACACGATGTTGGAGTTCTAAGTCTTGACTATAAGAATTCTAGGGTAAGTAGAATATTTTTCTCCTCCTTGCTATTTACAAATGATAAGAATATATACAAATATGGTAGAAGATTGGTAGCCTTAATCTTCTCCTCATCTATCCTATTATTTCCATACAAATGTGATTCTATACTAATGACTAGCTATCTAGAATATTCTATAGTAATTATCATTTAAATACAATAATAAATAATAATCCTAAGAATATATCTTCTAACACTCCCCTCAGTCGAAGCTGGAGGACAACGAATGCTGAGACTGTCCCGAAAGTCTTCAAATAAAATCAGCGGAAGCCCTTTAGTGAAGATATCCGCTATCTGATGACGTGTCAGAACATGTAACACCCGCACATGTCCGCGAGCCACATTTTCACGAACAAAATGAATATCCAACTCTACATGCTTTGTGCACTGATGGTTAACTGGATTTCCCGAGAGATAAATCGCACTGATGTTATCATAGTAGACTAGTGTGGCCTTGGACATTGGGCAATGAAGCTCAAGCAACAGGTTCTGAATCCAGCAGGATTCAGATACGACATTTTCCACAACCCGATATTCTACCTCAGCGCTGGATCTAGAGACTATAGGTTGTCATTTGGAGGACCAAGAAATTAGATTGTCGCCCAAAAATACATAATATCTGGACGTGGAACGACGGGTATCTGGACATCCTTCCCAATCTGCATCGGTATAGGAGACCAATTTGGATGTCGGGGAGGAATATATGTGTAATCCAAATTCCAGTGTGCCCTTGACATATCGCACGATACGTTTAAGGTCATGCATATGATCTTCCATAGGGTTGTGCATAAAGCGACAGACCTGCTGCACATCATATGAGATATCCGGCCTGGTAAATGTCAAATATTGAAGTGCCCCAGCCAAGCTCCTGTAGAATGTGGGATCTGTAAATGGCTTGCTAGACACAACACTCAACTTGGATTTAGTGTCCATCGGAGTAGCTGACGGTTTGCAGGAAGACATTCCATCCCGCTCCACAATCTCTGCAGCATATTTACTTTGTGATAAGAACAAACCACCAGAATGATGGGTCACAGCAATCCCGAGAAAATAATGCAGGTGTCCAAGATCCTTCATAGCAAACTCCGAACTGAGCTGTGACATGATAGACTTCCGAAGATCATCGGATGAGGTGGTTAGTATAATATCATCGACATATAAAAGTAGATAAGCAGTATGAGTACCCTGACGGTAAATGAATAAAGAATTATTCGACGGGTTGTGGGAAAAACCCATTTTGGATACAAATTCTGCAAACCTTTGGTACCAAGCCCCGAGGTGCCTGCTTTAATCCGTATAAGGATTTTTTGAGTAAGCACACATGATGTGGAAATATGGAGTCCCTATAGCCCAAAGGTTGGTGCATATAAACTGTTTCATGGAGATGACCATGAAGAAAAACATTCTTGACATCTAACTGACGAAGTGACCATCCTTTGGAGAGGGCCAGACTGAGTACCGTCCTTATAGTAGTTGGTTTCACCACTGGGCTAAATATCTCCCCACAGTCCATGCCAACCTGTTGTGTCTTGCCATCACCTGCAAGACGAGCTTTATGCCGCTCAAAATTGCCATAAGATTTTTCTTTGTGACTGAAAATCAATATAGACCGAATAATGTTAGCATTAGATGGACGAGGTACTAACTCCCACGTCCTATTTTTAATAAGAGCATTGTATTCATCATCCATGGCCATTTTCCAATTTTGGTCACGTAGGGCAGACATAGGGTTACGGGGTAATGGCTATTTAGTGACTTGGGTATGTAAGCTATATTTCACATTGAGTTTTACAATACCATGTTGACTTTGGGTGACTGGGCGACTTACACTGGGTGGTGGGTCATAGATCAAAATAGGGGGTGGGCCAGTGGACTGGACACCACTAGCCTGGGCCTCATTTCGGGAGTGTCGGGAGGCAGGTATTGGGCCCGTGGACTGGACGCCATTGGCCCTTGGTGTGGAGGCTAAATGTTGTAAATTGGAGCTTGATGTTAAAGGCCCAGTCGACCGGAACTGATCACCAGGGGGTTGGGCCAAGGATCATTGGGCCACGGGTTGTGTAATCGTGGGTTTTGCTTGTGTTAAAAATGACACTATTTCATCATCCAAAAATTCATAAGTGGTTGGTATAGGCTCGTGAATATTATTAAACGGGACAATTTTTTCATCAAATAGGACATGACGACTAATGAACATCCAATGAGAGGATAAATCATAACATTTGTAACCTCTATGATGTGAAGGATAACCCAAAAAAAATACATGGAGTAGACCGTGGCTGGAGTTTATTGATGGTGGTGGAGTGGAATAAAGGGTAACACAAACATTCAAAAACCCGCAAGTGAGAGTATGATGGATCTCGGAGGTATAGGACCTTAAGTGGGCTTTGATGGGACAAATTTTTGTTTTGGTAGAATATTCAACAAATATGTGGCCACTTGAAGTGGATGATGCCACAATGAGGGGGGTATGGAAGCATGAACAAGGGATGTTCTAACAATATTATTGATGGTTCGTATTTTGCGTTCCGCCTTCCCATTTTGTGAAGAGGTGTGGGACATAAAAAATAAAAATTTAAACCATTTATTTTGCAAAAATCCCAAAAATGCTTATTATTAAATTCCCTCCCATTATCACATTGTATGTTTTTTATATCCCTTTCAAATTGTTTTTGGATGAATGCTCTAAAAATCAAGAATATGGAAAACATTTGTGATTTTTTCGATAAAGGGAATGTCCAAAGATAATTAGAGAAATCATCTAAAATGAGCAAGTAATACCTATGCCCCGAAGAGCTCAAAATAGGGAATGTCCAAAGATCGCAATGGATAGTATCAAATGGCATAAGAGTGCATGAATCAGAAGAAACAAATGGTAGTTGAATATGCTTACCCAATGGGCATGATTGACACTTATGAAAAGTCCTTGTACATGACATAAAATTATTGCGTTTAAGAGAGTTCAAAACAGACTCTCCCGGATGTCCCAAATGCTCATGCCATAAATTAGAATTAAACAAAACAAAAGTAAAAGGTGTCTTGGCCCGGTGGAAAAGTGAAGTGACTGGATAGAGCTCCCCCTGGCTATCACATCTCATTATCGGCGTCCACGTCTGAAAGTCATTTACGGAAAATCCAAAAGGGTCAAAATTTACGAATATCCAGTTATCAGTAGTAAACTTTCTAACAGACACCAAGTTTTTAACTAAATGTGGGGCATGAAGTACATTTTTTAAGGCTAGTGGAGGGTTTGGTGGTGAACCTTTAATTGGAATTGAATGACCATTTTCGATAATAATACCATTTGGTTTGCTCAAATTAAAATAGGACGAAAGTTCACCTTGGGAGGACGTCATATGAGACGTGGCCCCGGAGTCCATGTACCAATTGTCATCCGGTGGATTTAATCCCAACGTATGCATCGCAGACTCAATATCGGTGGATTGATGTCCAAATTTGCTGGTTGGGTTGAACTGTGGTTGGGCCAAACTGCTCCCTGCCTGTTGAGTGAAGTGGGCCTGCTGAAAATTACCTGGCCCAGTTCTGTTTTGCTGCCCCTGGAATGAAAAATGGCCACTGTTGGGCCGCTGGACTAGCCTGGCCCAATTCGCTGGTGGGGCTGCTGAACTAAAATTGCCACTGCTAGGCCACTGGACTGGCCTGGCCCAGTTTCCTGGTGGGGCTGCCCAGTGTGGCTGCTGCCAGGCCCAGTCTGCCCCTGCCAGAGCTGCCGGCCGGACCGGTTGTCACTGCTGCTCCTGCCGTCGGACTTCCGGTGGCCCGATGGGTGGAAGGATGGTTTGGAGTCGGACATTAGTATATTTGGTTGGATGATTAATGGAGAAAAAAATACAACTTAGTAGATGAAGAGGGGTAAACCTAGTATATTTTTGTTTCTTTCTTTCGGCCAAGTGTTGGAATGGAGGAGAAAAAGAGCAGGAAAATGGTAGAGATAAACAATTAGGATCTTTTCCTTAAGCTCTTTGATATCATGTAAAAATTCTAGGGTAAGTAGAATATTTTCCTCCTCCTTGCCATATACAAATGATAAGAATATATACAAATATGGTAGAAGATTGGTAGCCTTAATCTTCTCCTCATCTATCCTATTCTTTCCATACAAATGTGATTATATACTAATAACTAGCTATCTAGAATATTCTATAGTAATTATCATTTAAATACAATAATAAATAATAATCCTAAGAATATATCTTCTAACATTGACAAGTGAAACTTCAGTTAAACGTGCTAGATATTAAAAAATTCTTAGAGCTTCAAATGCAGTTCACAATTCAGGAATTTTCATTCATGGTACCTCTTCGAAATTTCATGGAATTTGAACTTCAACATGTTATATAATTATATCTTGGAGTTTAAACAAGTCTTGCTATAAAAAAAAATTCTCCCAGACTTTAAATTCCACAAACTTTGTTTCTCAAGTGATTGGTCTTATTTTCAGGAATGGGAGTTTTCAAACTGCTAATTATATTTTACTATTGTCTCAAAACTTCCATATTTTAGCTAATTTTTTAATGCAAAAATAAAATTTAAATAAAATACTCCTAACTAAACATGAAAAACCGCCAGGAACTTCTTATGGAGTTTTTAACTGCCACGTTTTAAATGTCTATATTTTTCATGAAGTTTTCAAATTTCAGGAATTTTGATGAAGTTTTGAACTGTCATAGTTCGAACTATAAAACAATTTCATGGACTTTTAAACTGCCACAGTTCAAACTCCAACATTTTTAGGGAGTTTGAACTATGACAGTTTAAAACTCCAAGAAATTTTTCTAGAGTTTAGCTAGGAGTATTTTTATTCAAATTTTATTTTCACATTAAAAAGTGATTATTTTCAATTACATTTCAAATGATAGCTAAATTTAATTATAGATCCAAAAAGTGGCTAGCACCCAACCTTTTTTATTATTTCTTAGGAAATGTTAAGTGGCGAAAGTATTTTTCTTATAATTATTTAATCTTTAATTTCGTACACTTGCTCCAACCAATATTACACTTAAAAATCTATTAAAACACTCTCCGATTTGCTAATTCTATTATTTATCTATAATAGTATATTTTTCCAAAAAGTATCTCACTTGCTAATAAGATACTTTAAAGTACTTCCTCCGTCTTTGTTGGTCCGGGGCTACGGATAAGCAAGAATATGTAAGAATAAAACAGTAACAGCTAAAGCAATTAAAACAGTTTCTGGATGTTGCCTTCAATGTTGTGTCAACATCTCAGGCAACATTGTGATAAAACAATTATAAACCTTTATAGAGTAAATGCAGCAGAAAAGTAAAGAGACACAAGATTTATATTTTCAAGGGTATATATTAATATATTCCTTGATGGTCAATGACCAAAGAATTGTATAAATTATATACAATTACAAATGAACTTCTTTTTACAAGATTGAACAATAAATGCGAAAAAGAAATTACAAACAAAAATAAAGTCGCAGATGACTTCAGCCTAAAGTTAAAAGATCTAAAAAGATAAATACAACATCTTCATTACTATTGCTTGAAATATAAGCTTGATCTAGAATCTGAGCAGCAGTAGTAATGTGGGACTAGATGTTGTTATACAACTTTAGGCTAAGTGTGTTGATCCAGTTTCTAAGGTGAATATCCGAGAGCTCTCTTGGTAATTCTTCTCGTTCAATTCTGGATATCGATACTCTGAAGTTCCCTTCTATTTGTAGTGTGGAACTTCCCTTGAAATCCTCACTGGTTGGTTGCCGAGGCTGAGTAAAAGAAGACTTCAGTTTGGACCGGTTCTTGCTCCTTCAAAAGCTCAACGTTCTGGACTTGTCTTCACGCTTCTTCCTCTCCAAACTTTGACTGTTTCTTTTACCATGTTTTAAATACAACATCATTGTTAGTTTGCCTAGGTCATTTTTTATTCAAGTAACAAACCTGTTTTGGCCGGAAGAATAGGCAAAATCGTTACAGGGATGTTGTCAGGAATGTTGTCACAGCATCGCAGGCAACATTCTTATTTTCATAAGATATTGTCCTGAGCATTTACAGATGTTGTCACAACATCCATCCAACATCAACAATCTCCCCCTTTTTGCCTTTCTTCACAAAACTCCATACGAAGCGAAAATGACTAAGATACTGATTCCCGATGTAGTCCTTACATTCCAAGAATCAGTAGGATCGATGTTATGCTCCCCTTAACCTCGCAGAGCAAATTTCAAGCGATGTTGTATCGATGATTTGATCAGATAGGAGTTATGTTCTGTTAGTCGTGACTTACTTACTAAGAATCGCAGAATCACCTACAATAACCATTCATAACAATCCACATCAGGCAAACATATATAAACAACTTTTGAAAGCAGTCACAATGTCTGCAAGAACAGATCAAATGTCTCACAGTAAAAAAATACAAACACAAATAATATTCCAAATGTCAGTAATGTCAGTATAGTCCACTATTCAAATAAACATTCATCATTGAATCAACACTTCATCAGTATAATCATCCTTGACTAGAGTAATCAAGTCACAATAGCTTCCAGCCGCTTTTTGTGATCAATCACTCTGTGCAACACCATCTTCATCTCCATGGCTTCAGAAGTAGTTAGAAATCAATCATCTCACCTCCTCTCCCCTGCATCATTGCCTGCACCCTTATCAGTAGCAGCTCCCCCTGTCTGTCTGCTTCCAGCAGCAACATCAGCATCAGCATCATCTCCCCCTTTTTGTGAAGAAAGTAAGCCCATGTAATAGTTCCTGGCTCGCACTAGTTCTTGAATTTGTCTGTCAAGTTCAGCAATGTGTTGTCGTAGCTAGTCTTTGGACATTGGGACCTGTCCTTGATCAATGTTTCTAGGAATGTCGGCAACATCCTTTGATGTGTTAGTGTCCCATTCATCTTTCTTCCAGGGCAGGTCAATACCCTGTCCCTGCTGTTAACAACTGCTCTTTGTACTGAGTAAACCTCTAAGGCTGGACTCAGCTTTTCTCCTTTTGGAGTCTTAAAACCTTGGTTGAGCAGGATTTGAAAAATCAAGGAGGGGTATGGAAGGGCAGAGTTGCTTTGTTTTTTCTGCCAAGTTGACAACATGGTTGAATATAAGTGTTCCTAAGTCAACTTTTTGATTCCTTCCAATCTTAAAAAGCAGTGATGCTTGATCAAGGGTCACTACTGTCTCGTTGAGAGAGGGTAGCCAGTTGTATATAATAAGTTTGTGCAAAGTGGCAAACAGAGCAGTGAGTTTCGATACAGGGCTGCGAGGAGCCCAAACAGTGATCAAATTCCCTGTAAGTGACTTTATCATTGAATTGAGTTCCTCCACAGTGAGGTTTGGTTGAGGTTCTCTTTTACTAATAATTATCCCAAGGGTGGAGTTGATGATATTAGGTGTAAAATTGTATACCTTGTTGTATAGGTACACTTTCCCAAATTTCTTTGAGGTTGTGTCCTTAACAGCAAGCATCATATTAGCATAGAACACCCTAATCACCTTCTCACAATAAGGATTCTTACCAGATACAGAGCTTAAGATGTTTCGACTACTTAAGAAATCAACTAAACCATTTTTGGAGAATGAAGTCAGGTCAATCACCTTCTCCCCTCTAACTCCTCTATTCTTAAACCAATTTCAGTTACTGGAGCATGATTTAGTTTGAAACATGAAAGAGTAGGGAATTACCTCAGAATCTATTTCAGATTATGTGTATACTTGTTCGGATGAGGTGGCTGCAGGTGTTGCCTCGGATGTTGGGGCAACATAGTCTGGGTCCATTTTCTCGTCTGTTGCCCTTGATGTTGAGGCAACATTTTTATCAAAATTCCAGTATGTTCTATGGACCCCTTTAGGAATGAAGTTTCGTAGAGGTGTGTCATCAGACATCTCTTCTTCTTCTTCTTTTTCCTTGTCCGTTTCTGCTTGTGAGTGGAAGTTGATGGAATTCTGGAGGAACTGGGCACACTGAAATTGGTGTCAGTGTTGCTGCTTGTGGTAGTATCAACAGGGAAAGTCGACTCTTCCCTGGATCTTTTGGCAGACTGGTATTCACCGAATTGGTTTTCGAAAACCCTCTTTGACCTTTGCGTCAGAAATGTCAATTTTGAGGCAAGGTTTGAGAAATCAGATGTTGCATCAACATCGATTGGGTTTTCATTATCACCTGGGTAGCTCACCTGTAATGGCTTATCTGAACCAAACATGATCATAGCCTGTGTGCAGTCCTCCTCGACAGGTCTCAAGTCATTGATGGAAGTATAATTCTTGTAAACCTTGTCGTTATTTGCTGGACTAGTCGACATTGGAGAATAATCTTTGGTGTTTGTTGATTTTGGGGACACGGACATGGGAGAGGGTTTTGAAGGATTGGGCGTGTTGAAGAAGCTTTGGGTTTTGAGAAATGACAGTGTTTTTTGGGCTGCCATGGTTTGATGGATTGGTAGTCGGCTGATGTGACAATTCCAAGACAAAAATGGGAGGTTTTATTATGGCAAAGTATACTTACACTTAAACTCTTTTTCCTTAAATTTAGATTGTATAGATGAATAAAAACTCTTTACATACCTAAAATAAGGATTGTCTTAGCACATATCATCATTAAAAAAAATGGTCATCCAAAATTTTTGGACTTTCAGTTACAGACAGAGACGTGTTAAATACCAAAAATATGAATAAAATAAGATAAACCAGATTGATCAATGTACTGGAGCACGATGTTGTTGATGATGTTGGCAACATTTCAAAGTTAAACAAGCATTATGAGACTCCAAGGATTTTCTGATTTGGCAGATGATATTTCCGTATATGTTCCCTATGAGACTGATCGCTGGACTAATGTAACATTTTACCATTGTCCTTAATCAACTTAGTTGAACACATACAAATTAAAAAAATATTGAGGAATTTTCAACCTTTTTGAACACGTGGTACTCCTATAGAATAGGAACGATACCAATATTAGAGCTTTGCTCTTTTTGTATACATCCAAATCTTTTAGTAGAGGCTTCGCCTTCATATCTTGTCCTTTTAGAGTCATGCTTGGATCTTTTTTAAAAAGTGCAACATCACTACAACACTTATCCTGTATATTGACTCAATAGTAAGTGTTACCCAGAATGTTAGGACAACATTTCGGACAACATCTACCTAGTCTGTCTTATTTTTAAAGAAAACAGAGACCAAGAGATTTTTTCAAGCTAGAAAATCTCTCATGATTTAAAGGTTTGGTAAAAATGTCAGCCAGTTGAAAAAGAGTATCAACATGTTCGATTTGAACTAGCTGTTTTTCCACTAAGTCTCTTAAAAAATGATGTCTTATGTCTATGTGCTTTGTACGTGAATGTTGAACTAGATTTTTGGAAATATTAATAGCACTTAGATTATCACAGTACAAAATCATGGAGTTATTAGATATGTCATAGTCATCTAGCATATGTTGGAACCAAATCAGTTGAGCACAACAACTTCTGGCTGCCACATATTCAGATTCGGCTGTCGAGAGTGATACACAATTTTGTTTACGACTGTACCATGAGACTAGATTATTGCCAAGATAGAAATATCCACCACTAGTGCTTTTTCTATCGTCTACATCACCGGCCCAATCCGAGTCACTATATCCTATTAGATTAGGATTAGTGTATTTAGAGTACCAAATTCCCAAGTCACTTATATCGACAACGTATCGAATGATACGTTTCACAACATTAAAATGAGATACCTTGGGACTGGCTTGGAACCTGGCGCAAACACATACGCTAAACATGATATCAAGGCGACTGGCAGTAAGGTATAGAAGGCTACCTATCATAGATCGGTATAATGTTGGGTCAACATCTTGTCCAACATCATCTTTTCATACCTGTTGCGCAGAGCCCATTGGAGTCTTTATGTTTTTAGCATTTTCCAGACCAAATCTCCTAACAAGATTCTTGGCGTATTTGCTTTGAGATACAAAGATCCCATCTTCATTCTGTTTAATCTGCAAGCCTAAGAAAAATGTTAGTTCTCCAATCATGCTCATCTCAAATGTTGTCGACATTGCTTCAACAAAAGACTTTACTAGTGATTCTGTAGTCGAACCAAAAACAATATCATCAACATAGATTTGAGCTATTATTACATCTACACCGTGTATTTTAATGAATAATATTCTGTCAGCTTCTCCACGGGTAAAACCAAACTCAACAAGGAAGTTAGTTAGACGACCATACCATGTACGTGGTTCTTGTTTTAGTCCATACAAGGCTTTCTTGAGCTTGTACACATGATGTGGATGGTGAGGATCCTCAAATCCCTTTGGTTGTTCAACATAAACTTCTTTGTCCAAGTATCCATTGAGAAAGACACCTTTAACGTCTATTTGGTGCAAGGTAATCTTTAGATAGCAAGCAATAGCAAAAAGTAACCTTATTGACTCAATTCTAGCCACATGAGCGAAGGTCTCGTCATAGTCGAAACCTTCTACTTATGTATATCCTTGAGCAACAAGTCGAGCTTTGTTCCTTACAATCTTCCCTAACTCATCTGATTTGTTTTTGAATATCCACTTGGTCCCAATAACATTTATGTTGTTGGGTCGTGGTACCAAGTCCCAAACCGCATTTCGGGCAAATTGTTCAAGCTCTTCTTGCATGGCTTGTATCCAAAAATTATCTTTTAATGCTTCCCCAATATTTTTAGGTTCCAAAGTAGATGTAAGACAAGAGAGACTTACCTGTTGATATATGGTGGACATGCACACATACCTTACCATTTCTCGGTAATTTACTGGCTCTTTCCATCTTGTACGCCTCTCCTAAAAAACTCCCCCTATCACCTGGTCGGGTGGATGGTTCCTTCTAATCCTCGATGGAGGGTCTCTTCTCACTTGATCATTCAGTTCAGTAGCAGATTCCTCCTCGATTTCGTCCCATGTGTTCTCTTTTTGAGGTTCAGATATTTCTTCTGATGTTGGGATAACATCTGGGACTTCAGTGAGTTGCTCCTCTTCAACTGTAACCATAATGTTGTTTTCTGAAGATCTATCAGATATATCCAGCAGGTCATCAAAAATAACATTGACTGATTCTTGTATGGTCTTTGTCCGAAGATTGTATATTCGATAAGCATGACTATTCTGAGAGTAGCCAACGAATATTCCCTTGTTACTCTTAGAGTCAAATTTATCCAGTTTATCCCTGTCATTAAGAATATAGCACACACACCCAAAGACATGAAAGTACCGCACTGAGGTTTCTTTCCATTTAACAGTTCATAGGGTGTCATCTTGGTCTCTGGCCTTAAATAAATTCTATTAGTTATGTGACATGCCGTGTTCAAGGCTACTGCCCAAAAACTTTTTGACAATTGCTTAGAACTTAACATAACTCTAGTCATTTCTTGTACAGTTCTGTTCTTTCTCTCGACAACCCCATTTTGTTGTGGTGTTTTTGGTGCCAAAAATTCATGGAATATGCCTTTCTTTTCGCAGAATTTTGCAAAGATTTGATTTTCAAACTCCTTTCCATGATCAGATCTAATTCTGAAAATTGAAGAATAAAACAGATTTTTAATCCTAGAGTAAAGTGTTCTAAACATCTCAAAGGTTTGTGATTTTTCTTTTAAAAAATAGATCCAAGTGAATCTGGAAAAATCATCTACTATCACATAAGAATATCTCATTCCTCCTAGGCTATCTACCTCGATTGGACCCATAAGATCCATATGCAATAATTGAAAATAATGAGACGTACCTGAATGTTGTCTGTAATGTTGGACAACATTATGAGAGACTCGGGTCTGCTTTCCTTTCAAACAATCTTCACACAGTGTTTTATTTTTTGGATCCAGTCTGGTAATGCCTTTGACAGCTTCAAATGAGATTAGCTTCTCCAAGGTGCCGTAGTTGACATATCCCAACTTTTGATGCCAAAGTGTCAGGTCACCTACCTTTGCGGAGTTGCAAAACTCTTGTCTACCGACTAGATAGCAATTATCTCCCGTTCGGGTTCCTGATATGACACATTTATCTGCAGAATCTGTAACCTTACATCCAAGCTTGTTGAATTTCACCTCGAGATCATCATCACATAGTTGGCTTATGCTAAGAAGATTAGCAACCAAACCTTCTACATGAAGAACATTTTTCAAGGCTGGTACATCCGGAACATTAAGAGTTCCTTTTACCAATTATCTTACTCTTACTTTCTCCTCCAAAGGTCATATATCCTCCATTGAATGCTCCATACTCCGTCAATAGGCTTTTGGTACCTGTCATATGACGTGAGCAACCACTATCGAAATACCAAGACCCTGTAATGTTAGTACACAAAGCAGTTATGCACACATTACATTTCAGATTCAATTTGGGTACCCATTCCTTTTTCTTCCTTCTGCTTTTAGGCTGGTTGCTTTGAATGTTGTTAGTGATGTTGGGAAACATTGCTGACGACATTTTAGGCAATATTCTGAGTGCATAGTTTTGAAGTTTGTAGCAGTAGGGCATAAAATGTCCTAACTTTTTACAGAAGTTACATACAAACTTCGATCCAATTTCAGTGATCTGAGAGTTGCTCGTATTTTCTTTGATAAATTTTATCCTCTCAGTTTGACTGTGGATTATGGAAGTATTTGTTTTGCTAGGAGACTGGTACCCAAGCCCAACCCTTGTAGGATTATTGAAGTTTAATATTTCATCCAGTTTGGAGGTTCCCATGTTGAGCCTTTGAAAGGTGGTCTCAGCTACGTTCAATTGTGCACGAATCTTACCAAGCTCTAGGTCCTTCTTGGTAAGTACCACCTCTAATCGGTTGATTGTGCCTTTCAGATTGCTATTTTCAAGAGCCAATAATTTTGCTTTTGAGTCTAGTTGCTCAGATTCAGTGATTAAGGCTTTACAAAGATTTTGTAATTCCTTTATTATGTCATCTTTGGAGTCAACTAGATCCAAATTTATAGCCTCAGATGAAGAAATAAATCCACTAAAATAATTTACATCAGAATAGTCAAAGTATACATACCTCTCTGATGTTGAAGACATTCCATATGTTGAGTCTGATGTTGTCGCAACATTGTCAATAACATCTTCATCGTCGGACAGTGAATGTTCGAACATGGCTGCCAGCATTGCCTGTGGTTCTTCTTCTTGATCTCCTTCCTCCTCTTCGTTCTCATCATCACTGAGAGTTACCCACATAACCTTACCAATTTTTCTAAGGGTGTTTGCACACTCATTAGCATAGTGTCCCCAACCCGAGCATGCATGACACTGCACTCCCTCGAGTTGCTTGGGATTGAAATTGGTACTGTCGGAGTTAGATTTCCTCAGTGGATTGTGATTTCTTTGCTCAGAAGGTGACCTATTCGGCTGTTTATTGAAGAGTGGGTTTTGATGTTGTTTGTATTTGGCTTTATTGCGATCAATGTTGATCTTTCTCACTATCGAATTGAATCGACGAGTAAGTAAGGCAACATTTGCACCATTTCCCAGTTCCTCCAAGTTTTCTTCCTTGTTTTCCAATTTAGTTTCCGAGGTTTGTCCTTGGAGTGCCAAAGTCTTGTCTTTATACAGATCTCTTTGGCTCTTCATGTTCATCTCATATGTTTGAAAGATGCTCATCAAGGTAAGTAGATCCATAGTAGCAAGATTATGGGCTTCTTCAATAGCACAAATCTTAGTATTAAACCTTTCAGGAAGAGATCTGAGAGCTTTATCCACAAGTTGTGTGTTGGTTAAAGGAGAACTAAACACTTGACACTGATTAGCAATGTCAATTAACTTTTCAAAATAGGATTTTATGTCTTCAGATTCCTCCATCCTTAAGCGTTCGTATTGGCTCAAAATCATGCGAAGCTTTGTACGTCGTACACTGGAGGTACCTTCACAATGAGTTTGTAAGGTCTCCCAAGCGTCCTTGGCCGTAGTACAATTCTGGATTAGTTTGAACATATAGAGATCTACCCATCCAAATATCGCATTTAGGGCCTTTTCATTGAAGTTCGCACTGTTGATCTCTTCCGCGGTCCATTCAGATTGGGGTTTGGTAAGTACATCACCATCCTCGTCTGCTGGGTACTTGGGAATGACATATCCTTCGGAAACTGATCTCCAAGCTCGAACATCAATGGATTTGATATGCGAACGTAGTCGAATTTTCCAATAGGCATAGTTAGTTCCGTCAAGAATTGGAAGTCCACTAACGTTTTGTATAGCTGAGTTCATAGCCGTAATATTCAGAATCAAACACTTATTGTATCAAGTGTTGGCTCTGATACCACTTGTTGGTCCGGGGCTACGGATAAGCAAGAATATGTAAGAATAAAACAGTAACAACTAAAACAATTAAAACAGTTTCTGGATGTTGCCTTCAATTTTGTGTCAACATCTGCGGCAACATTGTGATAAAATAGTTATAAACCTTTATAGAGTAAATGCAGCGAAAAAGCAAAGAGACACAAGGTTTATATTTTCAAGGGTATATATTAATATATCCCTTGATGGTCAATGACCAAAGAATTGTATAAATTATACACAATTATAAATGAATTTCTTTTTACAAGATTGAACAATAAATGCGAAAAAGAAATTACAAACAAAAATGAAGTTGTAGATGACTTCAGCCTAAAGTTAAAAGATCTAAAAAGATAAATACAACATCTTCATTACTATTGCTTGAAATATAAGCTTGATCTAGAATCTGAGCAGCAGTAGTAATGTAGGACTAGATGTTGTTATACAACTTTAGGCTAAGTGTGTTGATCCAGTTTCTAAGGTGAATATCCGAGAACTCTCTTGGTAATTCTTCTCGTTCAATTCTGGATATCGATACTCTGAAGTTCCCTTCTATTTATAGTGTGAAACTTCCCTTGAAATCCTCACTGGTTGGTTGCGGAGGCTGAGTAAAAGAAGGCTTCAGCTTGGACTGGTTCTTGCTCCTTCAAAAGCTCAACGTTCTGGATTTGGTCTTCACGCTGCTTCCTCTCCAAGCTTTGACTGTTTCTTTTACCACGTTTTAAACAAAATATCATTGTTAGTTTGCCTAGGTCATTTTTTATTCAAGTAACACAACCTGTTTTGGCCGGAAGAATAGGCAAAATCGTTACAGGGATGTTGTCACAACATCGTAGGCAACATTCTTATTTTCATAAGATGTTGTCCTGAGCATTTACAGATGTTGTCACAACATACATCCAACATCAACAGTCTTAATTTATATGATATACTTTGATTGTGCAAGAAGTTTAATAAATAAAAGAAGACTTTTGAATCTTGTGGTGCAAAATAAGCTAAAGATATTTGTGTGGTTATAGATCATCTCGTTAAGCGTAAAATGTAAAGTTTAAAATTAAATTGTTATCAAATAAGAAAATGTGTCATTCTTTTTTAGGACCGACTAAAAAAAGTATGTCATATAAATTGGGACAGAGGGGGTATGTTTTAGGAAAATTTCTCATAAAATATATTTTTTCAAAAAAAAGTTTTTAGGGGAAATAACTTCCTTCATACCAAACGCATCTTAAAGAATATATTGTACTTAACTAGTATCAGTTTATGTTCTTAAGACCAAGCTTTCCCTTTTCTTTTATTAATTTTTTCTCTGATTTTTAGTAAGCTAAATATTTTAGAATGTAAGTTAGACTGCCTTTATAAAATTAGGATTAGTTGAAAATAAGTTCAAATGAAAATTTAGTAATTCTGACTCAACAACAACAACATATCCAGTAAAATCTATAATGTGGAGTTTGGGGAGGGTGGAATGTACGCGGACCTTACCTTTACCTTAAATATGATTTTATAAAACGAGATGGAGAAAATAATATATAGATATTCCGGATACATACAAAAGCGTAAATGGGTCGATTTCATGCAGTTAAGGTTGTAGTGGTGAACTATGACAAAAGAATTGTTACAAAGTTATTTGACATAACCGCACGCAAGTGTATATTGTTGATTCTCTTTGTAAAAATAATTAATTTATTTTTCTCAATTATTCTCTTCCAAAAGTGAGGGTAATATACATGGGGTATAATATCCTAATACAACCATAATTTAGGTTAGACTTAGGCTATCTAATCTACCTACCATATACAATTGATTCTTTCTATCAATCACACTAATTACTAAACAATCATACTAATTACTAAATAATTATAATAAATACAATATTTAATATAATTATTCTATCACTCCCCCGCAGTCGAAGCAGGAGGTAGGCGTATGCTGAGACTGTTCAAAAAATCTTCAAATAAAATAAGCGGAAGACCTTTAGTAAAAATATCTGCAATCTGATAGCGGGATGGGACATGTAACACACGCACTTGTCCGCGTGAGACCTTTTCACGAACAAAATGGATATCTAGCTCAATATGTTTAGTGCGTTGGTGATTGACCGGATTTCCAGAGAGGTAGATGGCACTAACACTATCACAGTATACTAATGCGGCCTACGAAATTGGGCAGTGGAGTTCGAGGAGAAGATTTCGAAGCCAGCATGAGTTAAACAAAACATTGGCAACACCTCGGTATTCTGCTTCGGCGCTGGATCTGGATAAGGTTGTTTGCCATTTTGAGGACCAAGATACTAAGTTATCACCAAGAAATATACCATAACCAGACGTGGAGCGTCTGGTGTCCGGACACCTTCCCAGTCGACATCTGTATAAGCGACAAGTGAGGCTAACGACGATGGATATAGATGGAGGCCATACTCTAGAGTGCCTTGAATGTACCGCACAATGTGTTTGAGAGCATGCACATGATAATCCATGGGATTATGCATAAAAAGGAACACTTGTTGCACATCATAAGAAATATCCGGTCTGGTGAATGTCAAATACTGCAGGGCCCCTACCAAGCTGCGGTAGAGTGTCGGATCGGCAAATGGTTTGCCGGAGGATGCACTCAATTTGGAATTAGTGTCCACTGGAGTTGTCGAAGATTTACAGGAGGACATGCCAGCACGTTCAACAATCTCAACTGCATACTTGTTTTGGATAGAAATAAACCACTTGCATGATGTGTCACAACTATACCTAGAAAGTAGTGTAGTGCCCTAGATCTTTCATTGTAAATTCAGAATCAAGCTGTGACATGATGGGCTTGCGAAGAGCATCTGATGAGGCGATTAGTATAATATCATCCACCTATAAAAGAAGATAAGCAATAGTATTACCCTGATGGTAGATAAACATAGAGTGATCGAAACGGCTGTTGGAAAACCCAATATTTGAGACAAAATTGGCAAACCTCTTGTACCATGCCTTGGGGGCTTGCTTTAGCCCGTATAATGATTTCTTGAGCAACACACATGATTGGGATATTAAGAGTCCCTATAACCCAAAGGCTGGTACATGTAAACAGTTTCATGTAGTTGTCCATGAAGAAAGACATTTTTGACATCTAACTGATGAAGTGGCCATGCCTTTGACAGAGACAGACTAAGGACTATTCTAATAGTTGCCGGTTTAACCAACGGACTGAACCCCTCACCGTAATCCACACCAACCTGTTGTGTCTTCCCATCACCTACAAAACGGGCTTTATGCCGCTCAAAAGCACCTTCAGATTTTTCTTTGTGACTAAAAATCCACATAGACCGAATTATATTAGCATTAGGGGACGTGGTACCAAGTCCCACATCCTATTTTAATAAGAGTAGTAAATTCATCATCCATTGCCAATTTCCAATTCGGGTCATTAAGGGCTGCCACGAGATTACGAGGTAATGATGATTTTGAGACTTGGGTGTGTAGGCTATATTTGGTGTTGGGTTTTACAATGCCATGTTGACTACGGGTGTCGGGCCGAAGGGCTGGAAGTGTGGCCAGAATTGGAACAGTGGAAATTGGGCCAGAACTGTCAGCATTAACTGGGCCAGTGACGGTAAAACTGGTTCGCTGGTCAGTAACTGCCCAAGAATGGGCCAATGTTCGTAGCCCAAATTATTTGGGTGAATTGGGTCAGACAAAACAGTGGATATGGGGTGGTTATGGGCCACTGTTCTAGGCCTAATTCACACAAATAATGAGGGTTGGCTGAAGTGGGACCCGATAGATGGTGAGTCAAATATGGGGATATGTCATCATCTAAAAAATCATAGGTAGGAGGTCCTGACACATGCAATTTTGTAAATGGGAAAGTGGTTTCATCGAAGAGAACGTGACGACTGACAATGATTTTATTGGAGGAGAGGTCGTAACATTTGTAACCTCGACGATAGGAAGGATAACCCAAAAAAATGCAAGGACTAGACCGGGGTTGTAGTTTGTTGTTGGTGGTGGATGAAAAAAGAGGATAGCACAAACAACCAAATACACATAAGTGAGAATAAGACGGGTCCAGCAAGTATAGGTTTTTTAATGGGTCTTGATATGACAAATTTTTGTGGGGCAGTATGTTCAATAAATACGTAGCCATTTGAAGTGCATGATGCCAAAAAGATGGAGGTAGTGTGGCATGGGCAATGGATGTTCTTATAATGTTATTGATGGTTTCGATTTTTCATTCCTCCTTCCCATTTTGTGAGGATGTGTGTGGCCATGAAAGGCAAAAAATTAAACCATTTGAATTGCAAAAATGCCTATTATCAAACTCCCTACCATTATCACATTGAATATTTTTGACATCCCGTTCAAATTGTTTCTGGATGAATGCTCTAAAAATGAGAAATGTGAAAACGACTTGTGATTATTTTGACAAGGGAAATGTCCACAAAAAATTAGAGTAGTCATCTAGAAATAACAAATAATATCTATGGCCCAAAGCGCTCAAAATAGGTGATATCCAAATATCACAATGGATGATATCAAAGGGCATAAATGTGCATGAATTAGAAGAAACAAATGGCAATTGAACATGTTTCCCAAGTGGACATGAACGACACATATTAAAATTACGTGTTTGAGTACATGAAATAAAATTATTTTGTTTGAGAGAGGCTAAAACAGGTGCCCCCGGATGATCCAACCGTTCATGCCATAACGAGGGTGCAAAAGTGGAAGGTAACTTGGTTCATTGGTTTGGTGATGTAATTGGATAGAGCTCCCATTGACTATCACATCTCATGAGAAGCGTCCCCGTCTAAAAATCCTTCACAAAAATCCAAAAGGGTAAAAAGCAACAGACACCCAATTATCAGTAGTAAATTTTCTAACAGACACCAAGTTTTTGATTAATTGTGGAGAATGAAGGACATTCTGTAAAATTAATGGTGGGTTTGGTAGTGATAATTTAGTTGAACCATGACCTCGAATTGGAATAGAATGGCCATTTCCAATAATTATACAATTATTTTTGCTCAAATTAAAATAGGACAAGAGATTACCTTGGGAGGACGTCATATGTGACGTCGCTCCGGAGTCCATATAACAATTTGCATTGGACAGATTAAGTCCAAGGATGTGCATGGCTGACTCAATATCCGTTGGGCTTGCCACTGCCTAATGGGCCTCCTGCCACTGGTTCGGCAGTGGCCCAAAGTTACTGGAATTGCTGGTTGCACTGTTCCTGGGCCCAAAGTTGTGTGGCTAAAAAATGGGCTGCTGCTGCTGGTAACCCGTACCCTAGCCAGTAGGCCTTAGACTGGGCCTTGCCCAATTACCCAATGGGTAAGGGCAAGGTGGCACAACCCAAGGCCACTGCCAGGCCCACTGGTTTGGGTTGCCGCCCCACTGTGGCCTGGGCTGCCGCTATTGGCTGCCGGTGCTGTTGTTTCGGTTGCTGCTATTTTTTCCATTTCAGTTATTTCCACCTAGATTTTTACCACCATTTCGTCCTTTTTGTCCCCGATTGTGTTGTATAGGCTCAAAGTTGGTGGTAGTGTCGTTGGCTATCATGGCGGAATTTGAAACGGTTGTGGCCTTTTTGGTGAAACCCGCCTCTTCAAGAATAAGCATTGAACGGGCTTGATAAAAAAATGATAGAGGATTGCTTTGTCGGATAAGCATTCACACGCCACTATACGCTTAGGTAAGACCGAAAACCAATTGGAGAACCAATCGATTGTTGGTAACCGGTGAGCCAACATTTTTTAGTTGATCCGACAAGACTTTGAGGCATTGACAATATGCCGATGCATTCAGAAAATCTGCCATATCGGTGGTGGAGAATTCTTGCTCTAATGTGACGGCGCGGGAATTTTTATTATCTTGAAAAATATCCCGCAAGAGATTCTAGGCTTCCATTGCCGTAGAGCCGGGTTCCATTATTGTGTGCCAAATCATGAGAGATAGTTGCATAAATCCATGAGAGAACTGTGGTATCAAGTGTTTCCCATAGTGCTTTGTCATCATCTGTTGTGAACTCTTTTCCTTTTCCATTTTCCGGCGGGATAATGTGATGAATAACCCGGTGGGAACAATAATAAATTTTAAAAAGCTCCGCCCAAGTAACATAGTGAACATTTTCCATCTCAAAAAGTGATGGAAATATGTGTTTTGATGTTAGAAACGGTAAGGGCGGGTGGAATGTGGATTTGGAGACAGACGTTGTTGACGGGAAAAAGAAGAACAATAATGTAAGAAATAAAAATAATGCAAAAAAATTGTGGTCGACCGGTGGTGGAGAGAGGAGGATGGCCGAAATTTGGAGAAAAAACTATGTAGGGTAGGATCTTTTCCCTAATCTTCTGATACCATGTAAGAATAATTATTTATTTTCCTCAATTATTTTCTTCCAAAAGTGAGGGTAATATACCCCTAATACAACCATAATTTAGGCTAGACTTAGGCTATCTAATCTACCTACCATATACAATTAATTCTTACTATCAATCATACTAATTACTATACAATCACAATAATTACTAAATAATTATAATAAATACAACATTTAATATAATTATTCTACAACATTTAATATAATTATTCTATCACTCTTGTCCAAAATAATGTGAACTGTGTTTATTGTTATTGTCGTCAATGGCTCATGATTTTTATGCTTCGGTGCACAGCAACTTGAAAAGAATATAATGTACAAAAAATTAAACATTTAGCTTGAAGTAATCCAGCTAACTTAACTTGAAGATTCAACAAAAACGATCTCCATATCAAAAAGGTCCAAAAAGTTATCCCATACTCTTGCTGTTAATCAATTTAATCATTTCTCATTTTCTTTGCATATTAATAATTTCACTAGGTGTTAGTAGATTGAAAGTTCTGTGATTTTTCTGTTAGAAAATATAGTTATGTGACTTTTGTGAAAAAAGTTCATAGATTTTAACCTAAAGTTATTTTGCATTTAGAAACTACCAGTATCAGACTCTCTAGATTTTAGTAATTAATCATAGGTCAGTGTTAAGAGTTCCACATCGGATATGGAATGTGAACATAAACTCCTTATATGGACTTGGACAATCCTTACCCTACAAGCTAACTTTTGGGGTTGACTTAGGTCCAAGATCCATTTTTTACATGGTATCAGAGCCAGATTCATTCCAATTCTTTGTTTACCAATGTTGTGCCCCAAATTATAATATCCACGCTCCAGTTAACAAGGTCTGGGCGTAATTTTTCAACAACTCTAACCATCTCCTCTACCCGAGATTCAACTCTAGCTGCTTGAAGATATATTGCATGCTCTTGTGCTCTGTGAAAAAATCACAGTGCTCACCATACAAGTAGTGACGCCAAATCTTTAAAGCGAAACATCAGCCAACTCTAAATCATGAGTCGGGTAATTCTTCTCATGTTTCTTTAACTTTCATGAAGCATGTGATATCACCTTACCATTTTGCATCAATACACAACCCAACCTAATTCTGGATGCATCACAATAAACTATATAACCCCCAAACCCTGAAGGCAGAGTTAAAATAGGAGCTGAAGTCAATCTCATCTTAAGCTCTTAAAAACTCTTTTAACAGGCCTCATACTATTGGAACTTAGCAGTCTTTTGAGTCAATTTTTTCAGTGGCAGGGCTATAGATGAGAAGCCCTTCACAAACTTCCGATAGTAATTTGCCAAACCCAAGAAGCTATGAATATTTGTTGCACTCGTGGGTCTCGGCCAGTCTTTAACTGCCAATTTTTTTTAGGATCAACTTTGACACATTCGCTAGACACTACGTGACACAATAATGTCACATAATTAAGCAAAAACTCACACTTGGAGAATTTCACATAAAGCTCAGTCTCCTTAAACATTTGCAATGTTAACCTTAAGTGATATGCATGCTCTTAACGACTCTTTGAATACACCAAAATATCGTCAATGAAGACAATAATGAAGCAGGTACATTAGTTAGACCATAAGACATCACCAGAAATTCAAAGTGTCCATAACGAGTACAAAAAGCTATTTTCGGAATATTTTGCTCCTTTATTTTCAGCTGATGATACTCAGACCTCAAGTCAATATTGGAAAAGAACTCAGCATATTGAAGTTGGTCGAACAAGTCATCTATCCTAGTTAAAGGATATTTATTCTTAATGGTCACCTTATTAAGTTGACGATAATCAATAAGAGAACCATTTTTCTTTCTGACGAATAGAATAGAAGCACCCCAAAGTGGGGTACTTGGCTAAATGAATCCTTTATCCAGCAAGTCCTTCAATTGGTCTTTCATTTTTGTAACTCTGCTAGATCCATACGATACAGTGGAATAAAGACCGATTGAGTATCGGGAAGGACATCAATCCCAAAATCAATAACTCTATTAGGCGGAATACCTGAAAGATCCTCTGGAAACACTTCAAGAAATTCATTAACTATAGGAACCAAGTGGAATTCAAGTACTATGACTTGATTATCATTGACATCAACCAGATGACAAATACACCCCTTCGAGATCATTTTATGTGATGTAAGAAAGCTTGTGGACTTAAACTCCCAACTTGATTCGTTAAGTAGCTTTCCAAAGATGCCAACAAGTCACCATCAACCTACGGTTAAATACCTCAAATGGGATAAAATGTGGAGTAGGATGAACGGCATCACGTGAAGGTTTAAGAAGACAACATTTTATTTCGACTTTGTATGTAGGTCTTGGCCGAAGACCATATTTGTTTTTCTTTTAGTTTATCTTTTCTTAGCTTAGCTTTTAGTTCTTCTTAGGACATAGTTAATGTACCATTTAATAAGACAAGGTGACTAGGACAAGGATGTAAGGAAATGGGATGACTAGGTCGTGTGTCTAGGCCATGTGAAGAGGGTTAAGCTGATGTGACAAAGGGACAAGAATGATCTAGAAGATGAGACTTCCAAGAAGACAATTCATGAACCAACTTGTTCATGTATTTGGCTACATGGAGGACACCAAGAAGATGAAAGGTTTGGTAGAAATATTCTCCCAAACTCGACCCTGGACGTAACAGGTGTATGATGCTATGAACAACACCGGAAGCACCTTATGAATTAATACTATCAAATTGTACTTAGTCTTTTATTAATAATTTCAATTTAGCTATAAATACTGAGTAAAAGTCATAGTCATAATTTATGAAATCAAATCAGCGAAAGTCTGTAATAAATAAATGTCAAAATGTAGCAACGCCCATGAGTGTCAAACAATGACCTCAACCAAATGCCCACAAAACAACATCTATCTATGGAGCCTCTAAGATGATAAAGGAAATAGTCTAACTTCAGGACGCAACCTGAAAACTAATAATAGTAAAATAAAGATAGAATACTACCCCACGAGTAATCATGTGGGCGCACCGAATAGTCTCGAAAGCAGCAAGTTCTCCTAAGTCATATGCGTATCGCGAACCTGCTCTTCTTCATTACCAGACACATCATCAAAATAACAATGGTATGATTGAGTACTGGGTACTCAGTGCGTGCCTCCTGGATAATAAATAATATAATATTAAGCATTGAAATAATATAAGTAAAGCAGTTCGAAATCCATAGATAAAATAATTCACCAACTTAGAGAAATCATTAGTAGAACCCATTAAGAGGGAATTAAATCACTTCCAATCTATCATGCCATTTCTCAAGATTAAGTCTTTCAATTATGAACTTAAGATCATTGTCAAGTTAGTAACAAAAAATCGTGATTATGCCAAAACAAGATAAATCAATGAAATGAAGGGACCGTTAAGGTTCCCTAAACCCACATAGAAGCACCACATCGGGGTGGTCACCTTTGTTGGCTATCCTTCCTCCAGAATAGCTAGGCAAAACCATATCGGGGTCATTAACCCTCAATGGACACTCTTCCTCCCAAATGGCTAGGCAAACCACACCGAGGCTATTGGCCTTCGGTGGCCACTCTTCCTACCGAATGAATAGACAAACCACACTAGGAACCATAGTGACTATCTTTCCTCCCGAGTATCTAGGCCAAACCACAAATAATAGAAATCATGGCAAGTTAACTGAATCACAATCATAGCATAGAAGATTAATTACTCATTATAGATTATGTTCATCATCCCATTATTAGGGGTACATCAAGTCATTTATGGGTTAGAAACCAAGTTCAAGTCACTAAATAAGTTTTGAATTCAAATCAATCAGTTCATAGTGCAAAACACCTGAAATATCTAAGCTTTCTGAAATCAAGTTTAAGCATCCATTATGGGGTAATCCATGTTCAGAGATTAAATATTTATACTTAAATTCCTATCATCCTTCAATAAGGAAAATGTATACATATATATAATATACTACACATAAAGGTTTAATGCGGGCTTGTCCTTCACGCACACAAACCTTGCCAAAGAATCACTTTAAATGTTTGAAAAGTATGTTCGAAAAACAGACATACCTCTAATCTCGCTAAAATATTACCAAACGGAATATTCAAGGTTCAACAATCACTCTATAATGGATTTAGATGAGAAATATTAGAACGTTAATCGTTTTTATGAGCTTTCCTTAATTTTCAAAAATTAGGGCTTTTCTAAGCCTTAAAAACTTATTCTTGAACCTCATATGAATCACTCGTAGATTATAATCGTGTAGTATGATCTATACTAACCTAAAAGTCATCAACGAAATTAGAGAGCTCGTTCCTCTTTCTCCTCTCTTGATTTTTCAAGAATCAAGAGTTTGGAGAGATGAACTAAGGTTAATAGCAATTGACCAAGAACTTACCTTAGATTTTTTGGGGAAGCCTTAGGGTTTTTTTCTCTCAAAACGTTATCCAAAACAAACAACAACATACCTAGTCAAAACGTTATCCAAAATAAAGTGGAATGAATATAACGAAGTGAGAAACTTATATAATTCAAAACCAGAAAAATAATAGGCTGCGACAACTTTGCGTTGCAGGCCCATTGCGGATGAGACCATATGCGGGACCCCTGCAACGCGGTGCTATCGCACAAGGCAAAATGTTTGCCTATGTGACGTTCTGTCCGCGGCACCCTTACGACTGCTAACCTTTTCTCAGTAAATTGGTCATAACATTTTCTACGTAGCTCCGTTCGAGCTAGGCGACCTACCGTTGGAAAGGTATTTCAAATACCTACAACTTTCATATTTTTAGTTTCTCATATTCCCAACGCAACTATCCAGAAAATTGGAAATAGTAAGAAGTCCTCCAGACTTAGACGAATTTAGAAGCCCTTAAGAACTTTACTTTTTGGTTTTACTTCAAAATGACTACCTATTACCCAAATTCATCCGGAATGGATTCACATAACTAAATTATGACACGTCAACACTCATTTAATTTATTCACACCTAACCCAAATTTACGAAATGTTACACTTTAATTAAGATAAAAAAGTCTCAACTTGCTTGATTTGTAGTCCGACGTCACAATGAAACCTTGCCCTTTAGTAGAACCTCTGAATGATCCCAATGTGTTCAAATACGGATTATACAACACAATTTTGTAGACATCCATATCACTATATGATAGTTTCGGACCCAAAAAGTCACACAAAAAATTAGTTCAAAATTAGTCTACCCATGATTTGTGGAGTCTATATACCAAAAAGAAACAAAATATTAATGATCAATTGAAGAATCTCTATTTTTCCACCTAGGGTTCATATACCCAGTTTCTTAACTCAAATAATGATTTCTAAGATGTAATTCCTTAACAATCCAAAATATAATGGCAAAAGGAGGATTAGAATCTTACCTTTATAAAGAATCTTGCAAAACCCCTCAAAATTCTCTCAAATCCGAGGTTCCAAGCTTCAAATATGAGATAGAAATGAATGAGATTATTTTGGGGCTTTTATTCGTTGGAACAGTGCACCCTTCGCGATCTCGAGGCTTTACCCGATCTGACGTAGAAACCTTCATCGCGATCGCGGCCCTTGGCATCACACGATGACCAATGGAATAATGGCTCGCTATTGCGCCACATGGCATCGCGACCGCGAAGAACAACATTAGCAACTGTACACCATATTTTTCTATTGTGTTTCCAACTTGTTATCAACCCCCGAAATTCATTTGGGACCCCCTCGACATAAATCCAAAATGCAAACTAGTCCTAAAATATGCAATGAAGCTGCTTGCACACTCAAAACAAAAATATGAGGTCTTCTTGACCTGATGTTCACCGTGATCAACCCCAATTTTCTTAGAAGCCAAATTTCTAACCAAGAGTCCAATATACCCCTGAGTCCCTCGGAAACCGAACCAATGACTCAACTAAGTCATAAATGACATTCCGAACCTAATGCATTCGACGAAACTTTGAAAAAAAGACTCATTTACCCTCAATGTTGACTTTGGTCAACCCAAATCCATTCTTTAACTTAAGAATTCCTAAAAGTCCTTTTCCTTACCCGAAACTCACCCGAATCAGTCGAGACTCGTCCCATCCATCTATGTAAAAAATCATGTTTCAGATGTAATTGAACCATCAGAATTCAATTTTGGATGCATTTACCCAAAAGTCAACTCTTAGTCAAACTTCTCAAACAGAGAACTTCAAAATTTCAAAATATATATATTTCCTTCAGTTATTTCTACCCGATTGCCTCGGTAATCATGCCACCCATCCCCGCAAGTCAAATACACCATAAAGAAGCTAGGGGAAGGATCATTTAGGAGAAAATAGGCAAAATAACCAAAACGATCTAACGGGTCGTTACAGTATCATTTTATCACCTTCCACGCGCCATTCAGAAAATCATCATAAACTCTTTGCTATTTAGATCTTCGAGGGGTTTTAATCTTCAAAAAAATATAGTTTAGAGGATAACAAAAGTCGTCTATAGTTTAATTATGAAACTTATAAACTGTAATAGTTTAGGAAATTTCTTAGCCATTAACTTTAGATATAATTAAGGTTTAAAACTGAGTAGTAGATAACATCATTTTGAGTGAAAAACATATGTTTTTCCAATCATAAATCCTCCTAGGATTATCTCTGTTGCCACAAACAAAATCGGTAAGCTTTGTTTTTAAATATAATGGTGTGTAAATGTTGGTTTGTTATTGTAAAACAGTACGGAAAGTAAATAAATATTACAAGTGTCTGAAAGGATAAACTAATAGGCCAATGTTGAGAAATGCCGCAAGCTTGTTGTGTCTTGAATCTTGATAACCTGAAATCAAGGAATAACTAAATCTGGATGGTTACAATGTTGTGTGTTGAGTCGAGTGATTGCACTCTGTCCTTAAGACAAGATTGCCCCATATATATGCTTTTACGTTAGCGGGCAATAGTCTCCCAAGATAAAATAACATTTTAATCTCAACACTACAAAGCCAATAGGTTGAGTCTGACGAAGAAAACAAATATGAATCGACTTGCTGAGGATATGAAAAAGGAAGGAAGAGTTTATGTTTTCTCTTCTGTTTTGTCTCTGTTGTGTATATCTTGTGTATATGTGTGTCTTTCCTCACTGGTTTTCGTGACTGTTTGGTAGTGTTTTTCATGACTGTTTTGCAGTGTTTTTGTTCACTATTTTGTGCTGCGTTTTGTGCTATTTTTTTGTCACGTTATTGAGCCAAAGATGCATCAATATATAGCATGGAGGAGGGACTCCTCAACTGCGACAAACAAGGCTGTTAATAGCCATTAGTGAGGGCTGTTAATGGCAGGTGTAATGCCATTAGAGAAGTTGTTCATGGCCTTGAATGAGGGCTGATTATGGTAATTGAAGGAGGGTTGTTGATGGAGGAGTTAACAGCCAAGTAATGGCTGGTTAATGCTCCAAAAAATAGCCCAAACGGTAGGCAGAAAGTTATTAACCAATTTGGGGTCCAAAAAGATAATATCAGAAAGTCCCATAGCCCACAGCCCGTGACCCGAGCCTGAGACCGGACGGGACGGGATGGGCGGGCGGCGGCGGCGAGCGTGTGGGCTTAGCCTTGAACCGAAGCACATCTAGGTCCTCCCTCCTTTAAACACATGGGATACCCCTTGGGGTCCCAAACCCCTTACCACTTTAGATACTTATAAAGAGAGCAATTCTTCCTTTTCCCACCGATGTGGTAGATTTGTCCCACACCATATTTCCATGCCTCAAACACCTTACTTTGTGGACCAATATCTCTTTCATTTCTCAATGAAATTTGACGATTCTTGGCCCTACGGTCATCTACCCACTTAGTAGATTATGCATGTGAGAAGAGACAAAGTCTCCAACATGCAGAACACTAGTGTTTAATTCATTAAATATGGGTGGACGCACCTCCCCGCCAAAGGCAAATTTCCAACAATCCCCTCTATGAAAGAGAGATTGTGGCGCACACACAAGGTGCCTAGTTTCAGCAATCTTTCAGCGAAAAGATATTGCATCAGGAGAGGTAGCTTCCTCTTTGAACCTTCCCTAGTTGAATACCATCAGACTTACTTACTGCGCGGTGAATGTGATGTCTTGAACCGTCAGTGTTTAGTGTAAGCCAAGACAATGATACTAACACAATAACTCTCCTTATTCGTTTTCATACTTATGGTTTTGTCCGTTGTGGCCGTGGACACACTTGGATTCTTAAGTACATTCATTTGAGGCGGCCTTCCTCGCACTTAAATAGGTGATCTCCTACAAGGTATCCTGCTATACCACACTTCACGAGTGTTAGAAATCATTAAAAGTTTCCCCAACCTTAACCTCAACCATTTGAGGATTTTTAAAGGTTTGGAATCTTAACCTATACCCACCATGCAGGTAGCACTTTAATGTCTATCGCGGGAATAACTTTGGATTCATATTTTCGTACAGAAATCATTATCCGAAGTGCTTCTTGCTTCCACCAAAATGCTCAACTGAACCTTTTGAAGCTTAGTTTTCCCATTGAACCAAATTCTTAGGATCTCCAATCAGTATGGTTGGGTTACCACCGCAAAGGTTCATATTGTTTGGGTTTTAAGCCCATTCCCCTAGACAGGCAGAACACTTGATCTCTGAGTAGTCCCTTAGTTAGTAAACAAGGAAGTGACACCCGTGATGATCAACTGCCATACAGTCTTATGTCTCCGATAGATCTTGACAGATATGTCCAGACGCCGTCATCCGTGTCCTTCCTGAAGCCGACCGGCTTGCCACAGTGTATAACTGCTGAAGGCACGGGTTTCTCCCAATAAGGGACGTCCTCTAAGGAGTCATGAAGTTACTCAACTTCTTTCATGCTTTATATAAAGCGATAATCTCTGATTACATCATGAATCGGTCGATGCAAGTTTGATTAGAGGATTTTCTAAGACCCACCATACATATTTACTTGTGGCTTTGGTGTTCTTCATATCTGATGTCCAGTTTGCATCATTGTGTTCTCCCAGAACCACTGGACATCCAGAATACTATAATCCGTAGATAAGTGAATAATTCAGATATTGTCATATCCGACTTAACGCCTTCTATTGATAATTTATTAAGATCATCAGTGAACCTGAGTTCAACTGATCTGTTTGTAGGCCGATACCAGGTCCGTTATAGTGTGTACAATACATTGAACTACACGTGACCCGTGTATATCACTCCTTGTCTATGGGTGCACTATGATTCCAATCAGTTCTATGATTTATATCCATTGGTGGCTTCAACGAGACTGTCAATTATCTCATAACTGAGTTTGGAGTTAGACCAGTTCGTTAGATGTCTTAGAAATCCAATTCCTAAGATGTCATCTGAGATACCCATATCTTTTGTTTCGATATAAATTCCACTCTCAGATTGATGGTTTTCCAACTGTTGGCTTTCTAACTTCAGAGTCAATATTTCTGTGGTCAGATTCATTATTTCTGTTTTATCTGAAACTTCCAGGACCAAAATGTAAACATTTCAGGGACCAAAATGAAAGTTTAGGAAGAAGCCCAACAGTCCAGCAAACCAACTCTGATCCTCTTCTTCCAACTCTCCGGTTAGGAAGACCATTTCAACATCCATGCCATGCAAGACTACAATGGCCCAGGATGTTAAGCTACTCACAGGGGAGCATATGTACAAGTAGCTGAGGCTTTATACTCGACAGTAGATCCATCTACTTTGTACTCACATTTGAATATCTATTTTCACAACCCAAAGGTTCTTTTCCGGGAGGAAGATCAACCATTACGCAAATATGGTTCTATATGATTGAATCTATTTCTCTCTTTGTAGCTTCTTTCCAAAGCAGCGCTTTTGGAGATGACAATTATTTATTAATTGTCCATGGTTCATTCTCAACCATACAAACTAGAAGGATTGGAACAAGTCTTTGTCCCCTTTTTTGCTCCGTCTCGGTTCAACATCTATAATCCCTGAGTTCTGCAGATCTGGAACATTAGGTTCCGAATAGCCAGCAACTTTTGAGTCCTGTAGATACGGAACGTCTAGTTCCGGACAGTCAGGCCCTCGTGAGTTCTTGCTAACCTCGAGTAATTACTTCTTTTTCCTTTTCAAAGAAAGTTATCTTCAAAGAATTCAGCATTCTTTGATACCAAGAAGCGATAAGCACTACTGTTATTTATAGATCCAGTGGATATACAATCTACAGTCTTAGGTACAACTTGACCTGTTTCGGTATTCCAACTTTTACCAAGCCACTCCACATCACAACATTTGTATGTGAGATCCTTTCCATGTTTCACACGGAGAGTTATCCTTATCCTTATGCGTATTTCTGTTGAGAATCACATTAGAGGTAAGGATCGCCTTGCCCCACATAATATGGGCGTACGGCTTTGCTCTTGGCTAACACCGTTGGACTGAGGTGAGTAATGAGCAGTCGTTTAATGAACGATGTTTCACATTCTCCCCCTCTATCGCTACGAATTTCCCAATCCATAGGCTTAGTTAATTTTCAACTTCTGTTTTGTAGCGCTTATTCACTTCAACAACTTCATCTTTGATTTTCAACAAATAAAGGATTCTATACGTTGTACCATCATCAATGAAGATCACAAAGTACTTGTCTGCCCCCTCTATTTTGTATAAACTTTAAATCAACCATAAAGGTGTGACTAAGTTCTAGAGGAGCGGTGCTTCTTTCGCTATTCCTTTGACGGAATTTGGAAAGGTAATTTTGCCTCTTCGGCTACCTCACATTCATTTTGAGGGTTTATGTTAAAAGAAGGCAACAATCTCAACTTCGCTAGATTTTGAATGACTTTCTATTTAACGTGTCTTAATCTATGATGGCATAGATGCACAGATTACAAATATATCATTCATTTGGCTACAGACATACTGTACCATTCTTAGTTATTACAGACCTGTTGGACTAGTCTCAAACCAGCTTGACCAACAGCGTCCCTTAAACCAAGTTTGGGACATGTATCACCTCATTTTAGAGTGATCCCATTCCCTGAAGTCCTATTGAGGACAGCCTCTCTAACCCCTTCTACTTTAGAGGTGGCGTTGCTTCACATGAACAACCTCTTGCCCGTGGTTAGGATGTAACCGGATCATATGTGATCTGGATACTCTGGCCCACTCCAGTTGCTTTGGCAGACTGAGTGTCTAATTTTTTTTCTGCCTTTCTTTATGCCTTCAGATCATTTAAGACGTGGAAACTCTGTCCCACCTTACTAGGTGTCCATTACTTTTCCTATGAACTGAATTTTGGCCCCACTCCAGTCGCCCGTAGGCTTTGTATGACTGAGTGTCCAATATCATCCTATGAAGGATCTTCTGCCAAATAGTGTGATAGGCTCAACGTCTTTAGCTTTTAGTCTTTTTCCGTTATGATTGGTGCCCAGACAATTCTTGGCGCTTACTTAAGAGTGGTAACAGTTTTCGCACAGTCAGTGGATCTTTATCCCTCGTATGTGCGAACATACTTTACACACTTTTAATAATTACACTTAAAAGAATGGATCTTTTTAAGTTATTTACTCAATCCAATCTTTAAACGGGAATGAAAAAGAGATTAAACTTCTAATTTTAAAGCGTAAGGAATATAAATTATTTCGTGAAAATATTTTCATATTCCTCCTTACTTTAAGTCATTTTTAATCAGACATCATTTAATCTTTATTCTTGACAAGTAAGAAAAACTACTTATCCTAATTTCGAATTCTGGCCCACTTCAGTCACTTCATCAGACTGAGTGCCTATTTCCTCCTTACCATAATTAGGATCCTTTGTCTGGGACAGATATAGGCCTTCTGCTGCAAGATAGAACCACATCTTCAGCCTTCTCCTCTTGTCCCAGTTGACATCCTCATATTCTCGTGAGCGCTTGTTCCCACCACTCTTGAGAGCGGTGACACCACGAACACGTTGACCTTCAATAGCATCATCATCACTCTCTTCTACCAGAAACCACAACCATGTCCAGATTTGGTCACACAACTTTTGACCGACATCTTTCGAACACTAATACTAATACAATACAATCTTGTCTTAAATTGTTGGTTTGCTATTGTAAAGCAGTACGGGAAGTAAATAACTATTACAAGTGTTCAAAAGGATAAACTAATAGGCCAATGTTGAGAACTGCCGCAAGCTTCTTGTGTCTTGAATCTTGATAACCTGAAATCAAGAAATAACTAAATTTGAATGGTTACAACGTTGTGTGTTGAGTCGAGTGATTGCATTCTGTCCTTAAGATAAGATTGCCCCGTATATATGCTTTTACGTTAGCGGGCAATAGTCTCCCAAGATAAAATAACACTTTAATCTCAACACTACAAAGCCAATAGATTGAGTCTCACGAAGAAAACAAATATGAATCGACTTGCTGAAGATATGAAAAAGGAAGGAAGCGCTTTCTGTTTTCTCTTCTATTTTGTCTCTGTGTATATAGTGTGTCTCTGTTGTGTATATCTTGTGTATATGTGTGTCTTTTCTTACTATTTTTCATGACTGTTTGGCAGTGTTTTTCGTGATTGTTTTGCAGTGTTTTTGTTCACTGTTTTGTGCTGCGTTTTGTGCTATTTTTTGTCACGTTATTGAGCCAAAGAGAATATATAGCATGGAGGAGGGACTCCTCAACTGCCACAAATAAGGCTGTTAATAGCCATTAGTGAGGATTGTTAATGACAGGTTTAATGCCATTAGAGAGGTTGTTCATGGCCTTGAAGGAGGGCTGATTATGGTCATTGAAGGAGGGTTGTTGATGGAGGAGTTAACAGCCAAGTAATGGCTGGTTAATGCTCCAAAAAACAGCCCAAACGGTAGGCAGAAAGTTTCTGCCTTCCGTCACTCCCAAAATCAACTTTTCAGAAACTCTAGGGACCAAACTGTAAATATTAAGCAATTTGGGGTCCAAAAAGATAATATCAGAAAGTCCCCACACCCCACACCCGTGACCGGACGGGCGGGCAGCGGCGGCGGCGCGCGCGTGTGCTTAGGCTTGAATCGAAGCACATCTAGGTCCTCCCCCTTTAAACACATGGGATACCCCTTGGGGTCCCAAACCCTTTACCACTTTAAAGACTTATAAAGAGAGCAATTCTTCCTTTTTCCACCGATGTGATAGATTTGTCCCACACCATATTTCCATGCCTCAAACACCTTACTTTGTGGACCAATATCTCTTTCATTTCTCAACGAAATTTGACGATTCTTGGCCCTACGGTCATCTACTCACTTAGTAGATTTTGCATGTGAGAAGAGGCAAAGCCTCCAACATGCAGAACACTAGTGTTTAATTCATCAAATATGGGTGGACGCACCTTCCCACCAAAGACAAATTTCCAACAATAAATACCAATATATGTAGTGGAGAGTTACAGTTAAATCTCTTCTATTTCCGGATAAATGTTGTTATTTGTACACGTTGTACAGTAATAAAATGAACAGAAAGTAATACGTAATTAACGTTGACATTTTAATACCTTAGTATTTCTTTACAAAATCAAAGTGTCATTGTCAATTAGTTATTTGTCACCAGACGTTTATCAGCTCAAATGAGTAATTTTTTCTAAGATGCAAGCAATACGCTTATTTAGAAACTGGATTATTGACGTCTTCTAAAACTAGCAAAGTGTTATAAAGAGAAGAAACATATTGATCGAATTTGAGATCGGTGTAATTTTAACTATTAGATAGATCTATTAAATTATGTTAATGATAATAATTAAAGAACACTCAAATTTGGTTTCGAATTTGCAAGCACCACTACAGTATCAGAAACATATTTTAATTGAGGAGAGGAGAGAGGCATATATATATTGGGATAAATAAAAAGAAAATTAATTCACATACACACTATGAGCATATATGACAACCTATCACTGAAATGACGAACACTAAAGCTTTAAAGTGCCAAATGTCATTGATTCAAGAACTTAAGGATAAGAGTATTGGTTACAAAGATGCAGGAAATGAAAATTACAAGTAACTGCTGAGTATTACAAGAACTGAAATTACAATTGAATAATAAACTGAAATTACAAAGAACTTGAAGAATAAACTGGAACAGTTTTTGGTATGCTGAGTCGAGTGTTTGCACTCTGTCTTTAAGACAATATTGCCCCGTATGTATCCTTTCTACGTCCTGGACAATTGTCTCCCAAGATAAAACAACAAATGAACAAATGAGCAAAGAAAACTCAAGTGCTACCGTGAAGAATTTTGAGTAATGAAATGATGCTGGAAGGTAGTAGGAAGACTGATTTCGTTTCTGTTTTTGTGTGTCTGTTTGTGTAGCTCAACAATGGTGTAAATGGTCCTTTTTATAGTTGAATGAGAGGCTTACCAACTGCCCACATAAGTGTCATTACTGACCAAGTAATGGCAATTATGGAGATAGTAATTCACCAAAATAAATGGTAAATTTGATGTGCAACGGATGGCATTTAGGAAGAGTAATTCAGCCAAAATAAATGGCTGAATTGAGTGCTGGTTGACATTCTGTTCTTTGCCCAATCTGACTTTCTTAAAACGTCAGGGACCAAACTGTACATATAGCAAAGTTCTCTGCCGAATTTGACTTTTTTGAAACTTCAGGGACCAAACTGTATATATGAAAGAATTCTGGTCCAAAAAGATAATATCAGAAGCACAACACACATCCCGGACCGGACCGGACGGGGCGGGCGACGGCGGCGCGCGTGTGGGCTTTTCTCGAACCGAAGCACATCTAGGTCCTCCTTCCTTTAAAAACATGGGATACCCCTTGGGGTCCCAAACGCCAAGCCAACCTTGAGACTTATCAACAAAACAATTCTTTCTTCCTCCACCGATAAGGGAGAATTGATCTCAATACCACACTTTTCCATGCTTCAAACACCTCACTTCGTGGACCAATATCTCTTTCATTTCTCAACGAAATTTGACGAACCTTGGCCCTACGCCAATTTCTGATCTGGGCTGATCGACGGATCTTTTCTTTATCTATATACCCCTAGAGGCTAGAACATAGATGATAATCTGTATAATTAATCATTTTTCAGAGTTAATCAAATAATAATCATACGATAATCTTGAGTTCAATTTCATTTTTTAATAAACAGTCTATAACCTTCTATCAATATCCAGATAATCATCTACCAATATCCAAACATTATAACAATAATCGTTTATCAACATTAAAATATCATAACAGTAGAGTAATATGCTTATCAGAATCATAATTAGAAACACATAGTCTGAACACATACCTTTATTCAGATTCTTAGATCACCTGAGTAGCTCAACCCACCTATGGCGCTGCCTCCATAACGTCTCCTGACTTCGCGGGATAAATGGCCTGGGTGCCTGGGAGTCCTCACGGATATCCTCTGATAATCGTCTGAAAGATGTTCTGTTCTTACTCATATGGTTCTAATCATAAGTCTTCAAAGCAATCTACTCTTGTTTTTATGATATTCTTTGTTGATATTCGATTAATCTTATCTTGTTCTTTGTTGATATTTGGTTATGGACTTGATGTTGGATTATAGACTAAAGAGTGCTTTTAGCTAAACATTGAGAGAGTTTATGAATGTAAGTTGTATTTCCGAATTTTTTGAATGAATCTTCGTCTTGACAAAAGGCTCCTTATATAGATAACCTCGGCTATTCACTATTCTTAACTTTTTTAAAGTGAACAGTATTACTTTTCAAAAAGTCGTAAAGTAAACAGTAATCAGACAAAATACTTTTACAAAAGTCATAAAGGCTACAGTGTCCACAGTGCCTTGTCTGCTCCTTTCCGTAAAGTTGTTTTGTCGTTTAGTCTTTTGCTTTCCAAAGAGTCGTAAAGGCAATAGTGCCTGTCTGCTACTTTCTGTAAAGTTGTTTTGTCAGTATTCGGCTAATCTGTCAGCTGTCCATTCTGCCTTTGGCTTTATCCGGCTTTTGTTCAGCTGTCATAATCTGGCATGACTTTCGTGAGAAATGTCATTTTCTTGTCGGGCTGCTGTCACTTTCCAGCTGTCCGGTTGATAATTTTCTTCTGGAAATATCTATTGGGGATATTTCAATTTTAATCATTTTTGGGCTGCAAGGCCATAATCATGTTGGGCACTAAGGCCTCTTTTGTTTGGGTTTTTACATAGTTTAAACTATGTTAAACCATATTCTTTTGGGTCAAATGACCTCTTTTCTAGGTTACCAGTAATTAATCTGTTGGATCCATGGGATCTCTTTTAGGTAATCTTTTGGGCCGTGAGGCGCTTAATCGGTTTTAGGCCATAAGGCCATAATCTTTTTGGGTCCGTAGGACCTCTTTTATGGGTTATGCAGTAAACTACATTCCCTAACTGATATTCTTTTTGGGCTTTCTGTAGTATAAAACACTACATTGGGCCATAATCTGTTTGCGCCATAAGCCTCTTTTAGGTTTTAGGTAGATGAATCTACATAATACCTTTAATAATATTTTGGGCTGTTAAGCCATAATCCTTTTAGGCCGTGAGGCCTCCTTCGTAGGTCTCTACATTGTACCTGCAAAAGTAATCAGGTTTCCCTCCTTACTCAAAAGGATCAAGATTTTATTCAAAATCATTTTTCCCTCCTTATTCAAAAGGATCAGGACTCTGTTCTTTTTTAATACTCACTTTAGCTGATGATACTATTTCAGTCTTAATCATGGGTTTTTTTTTTGTTCTGCCATAATTCTGTAATGGCGGATAGTCTCCTCAGCATGTGTATGCTTTAAATTGGTAATCTTGTCTAACAATAATGTTAGCTCAGTAGTCTCTTTAACCCCTATATCATTGTCATAGTATAAGGTCATAATCTCTTCTACATCTCCTCCTTTGGAAGTTCCAATCACGGATGCCTTCCGATTTCTCAGCATGTTCTCTATTCTTGATTTTAACGTTAATTTTCCAAATACTCTTTTTTCACTAATCCAGTTCTGGAACTTCTCCAATGTACAGGGAATTTTCATGTTTAAATTTTTATCATCCCCGCTGATGGTGTTGTTCCTTCCTATTTTAAAGATTTGGCATATTACAATAGGTTTACCTTTTAAGTCTGTTGATGCGTCTAAAATCTGTATTCCGTAGATTCCTTTGCCAAATGATTCCATCATTAGCTCCGTTGATCTTGTTATAATCTGTGGTAGTTTGGTAAGGTTAGTCATCTTATCATCTGTGATAATCTTGTCGATGAATCCATAAGTGAATAGTCTTTCAACAATATTCAGGTTTGCTTGTTCGCTGCATATAAACCTGGGATATTTACTTAATTTTGCACTGCGTACAATATTAGGGTTAGTCTTATAATCATAAAATTTGTTAATTTTCTCATAAGCATTAATTACTTCAGGTCTATACTTCAAGTTGTCTGCCATGGATACCGGGGATGAGGTTGAAGGTATTGCTGATGGCATGGTTGCAAGTTTAGACGAGAATGGTACAAAAGTTTTCTGTTGTACTGGTGGTATTGTAATCGGTGTTCTTTGTGGAGTTTCTTTGTGTAAGATTTTTAGTTTAGAAAAATCTTGTATAGCTTCCACTAGCTTGTTGATTGTTTGGGTATTCTCTTGTAATTTGGTAATCATCAATTCATTTGTTCGGATAATCTCTTGCATGGCTTTGGCTATATATTCTTCAAAATCGTTGTTGCTGTCAGTCGACATTGTTATATCTGCTAAGAAAATTAGCTAAAACATACTTAGTTCCAGATATATTTTTAACAATAAAATCATAACAACAGAAGAACGATTGTCATTTTCTTCTTTTATTCAATTCTGGTAAAGGATCAATTCGGTTTGTTATAAACGCCTTTACCTGAGTATTATCAGTTCTAACAATGAATTTTACTGGTAGTAAATGGTAATGAAATCTTTTTATTCCAAATTTTACTGCCAATAATTCTTTTTCGTTGATATGGTAGTTTTTCTCGTTAGGCTTCCATGTTCCACTTCCATATCCACAAATTAATCTTTTTTCTTTATCAATATCTTCTTTATCATATGCTATTAGGACTGCTCCCCATCCTATGTCACTAGCATCTGTAAAGAGTTCTAATTGATCTTGATTTGTAGGTACTCTGTGTTTTGGTAATGATTTTACCTTTTCTTTAATCTGATTTATCGCCTTGGTATGCTTTTCTTTCCATTCAAAGGTTACATCTGAAGGATATTTTTTAAGACTAGAGGTTGATGCGGGAGAGATAATTGTGTGTGACCATAACCACATATTGGAATTGAATTACTATTACCAATAATTATGCCATGATTTTTGCTCAAATTGAAGTAAGACGAGAGATTACCTGGCGCAGACGTCATATAAGAAGTGGCACCGGTGTCTATGTATCAATTTGAGACTGGGGGATTTAATCCAAGTGTATATATTGCAGCCTTGATATCCGTAGGTGTTGGGATTCTTCTTTGGGCAGCGGCTCTTTGGCGAGGCCCAGCGGGTCGAGCCTGTTGCCAAGGCCGATGGTCGCCTATTCAGCGGGAAGTGGCCGCTGGAACTACTTGGAATAGCTGGCCCAATCCGCTGGGGGCTGTTGCTGGAAATTGGGCCACTGCCCACTGGCCCAGCCCTACGGCCATTGTGCACTGGCCCAAGGTTGCAGCTAGTGGTGTTGTGGCCCAGCTGGCTGGCCATCGCCACCACGACCTCCACCATTATCGCCCTTGCTGCCGCTACTGCCGCGGCCGCCGCGGTTTTTTCCGCAATTCTTCCGATTTTAGCCCCTTTTGCTGCCACCATTATTACAGTTTTGGCTAGAATTGCCCGAGTAGGAGTGAGGGTTATCAGATGTGGCCATCATCATGACGGAAGTGGCTCCGGTAGCCGCCTTTTTAGCCAAGCCGACTTCTTCTAAGGTAATCATGGAACATGTTTGGTAGAACGACGGGAGAGGATTACTTTGATGAAGAAGTGTCCCAACCCCATTATAAGCCTCAGATTGGCCTGCAACCACCTGAAGAACAAGACGATCATTCGTGAGAGGCACACCAACGTTCCTAAGTTGATCCGCCAATTCATTGAGTCTTTTACAATAAGCGGAGACATTTGGAAAATCCTTCTTGGTGATGTGAGAGAATTCCTGCACAAGGGTCACGGCACGGGAATTTTTGTTATATTGAAATATATCACCCAACCTATTTCAAGTGTCTATTGTTGTAGCATCGGGTTTAATAATAGTCTGCAAGAGATCCATAAAAATGGTGGAATAAATCCATTGGAGTATCGTAGCATCAAGAGTTAACCATAACTCAGTGTCATCATCAGTGGTAGGCACCTTCTCCTTGCCTGTTTCCGAGGGGATGATGTGATGAAGGACTGGATGAGAGCGTGCGTGAACTTTAAATAATTCTGCCCACCTCGCGTATTGGACGTTTTCCATCTCAAGAACGATAGGGATGTGGTTCTTGATATTGGAGACTGCAATGGCAGGATAAAACGTGTTCTTTGAGGAAGACATGATGAAAGAACAAGAGGAGAATTAGGGATTAGGAAGAAACTTTGGGAGAAATTAATCGTCGGCCGGTGGCAAGAATCTCGGATTCCGAGAAGGGAAGTGGGTGGCGGAAGGTGTTTTAGGGAGGAGGAAATTTTTCCTTAGACTTCTGATACCATAAAAGAGAATAATCCCCCGATTATTTTCATTAATGAAAAGGTATATATATACATGATATACAAAATTAATTAAGGAAATTAAATCTACCTTTTCCTAATACAAGTCTAATAGCTTTTTCTAATATAAGACTAATACCATAATTACACTTGTACAAGAATTCTACAACTATGATAAGAAAATATACAAAACTCGGTCCAATGATATACACGGTTGTTGACAATTCAACATCCTACATGGTAAGATTATAACCACAAGATTCAAAGGATATTTTAGTACATTACACACATTTTAAATTTAGAACTACAAAATTTGAAAGTACCTCTTTATTTTTTAAACTCCGTGTCTAGTCAAACTAAGATACTTAAATTAGGACGGAGGGAGTAGTTACCGAGCTCTTCTCAAATTGGTTCTATATGATTCTTCTCTTTAACATTTTGCTAGTTTTAGAAAATGATCTCAAATTGGTTCAATATGTTTCTTCTATTTGACATTTTGTTAGTTTCAGAGAAGACGTCAATAATCAAGTTTATAAAGTAGTTATATTGCTTACATCCTAGAAGAAATTACTAATTTTGATCAGATAAACGTCTGGTGACAAAATAACTAATTGGCAATATTATTGACATTTTTTTGTAAAGAAATATTAAAGGTATTATAATGTCACCCCTAATTACTTACTACTTTCCCAAGAAGATTCGGGAGAGAGGCCACTTTGAAATTTCAATTAAGAATAAGGTCACTCATTTTTTTTTTCCGGATTAGGGTTTAGAAAAAGGGATTCTGCTACATTTCTTTCTTCTCTTCTCCTAAAGTATGTGTACGTCACTGCACATATTCTCACTCTCTTCTCTATTTCATCACGATATTTAACGCATTATACCGAATAATTGTATCGTAATAACTTGCCATAAAAACAGACGTATATATTCTGAGGTTCTAACCAAGGGAAAATTGCATATCCATGGAAAAAGAAAATTAATTCCTTTAAATAAGCTCAAGATTTGGACTTTTGAAGCTGTATTTGAATTCTGTAACCTGCATACTTCTTTCTCTTAATCATATGACATAAAACTTTGGTGTAACGTCTCAGAATTTTCTTGAACTTGAATCCATTTTGTTGTGGCTGATCTACTAGCATTTGAAGTTGTTTGTCTTGATCCTCTATAAGATGTTGCCTTAGAGAAATGCTTCTTGCTTCAATCATAGCTCCTTCAAACTCTTCCTCTCATATTTCCTTTCTTCCCCTTTATGACTAACTGCATTCAGATTCAATGCCTTTCTTGTTCTCCTTAACTTACTAACATCATAATGAAACTTCCAATCATTCAATAGTGAAAAGGAAACTTGTAAACCATACATAGGCCCTGTATACACATTTTGGTTATTCTAATATGACTAATTTTCTAATTTCACATAAGCTCTTTGTTGGAAATTTGCCTTTGGCGGGAGTTGTGTCCGACCAACTTTAACGGCTTAAACACTAGTTTTCCGCCTGTTGGAGAATCCGGTTCTTCACACGTGCATAATCTACTAAGTAAGTAGATAACCGTAGGGCCAAGGTTCTCTGATCTGGGGTGATCGGCGGATCTTTGCTTCATCTATATACCCCTAGAGGCTAGAACATAGATGGTACTAATCATTTTTCAGAGTTAATCAAATAATAATCATACGATAATCTTGAGTTCAATTTCATTTTTTTAATAAATAGTCCATAATCTCCTATCAATATCCAGATAATCATCTACCAATATCCAAACATTATAACAATAATCGTTTATCAACATTAAAACATCATAAGAGTAATATACTTATCAGAATCATAATTAGAAACACATAGTCTGAACACATACCTTTATTCAGATTCTCAGATCACTTGAGTAGCTCAACCCACCTATGGCGCTGCCTCCCTAACGTCTCCTGACTTCGCGGGATAAATGGCATGGGTGCCTGGGAGTCCTCACGGATATCCTCTGATAATCGTCTGAAAGATGTTGTGTTCTTACTCATATAGTTCTAATCATAAGTCTTCAAAGCAATCTAATCTTGTTTTTATGATATTCTTTGTTGATATTCGATTAATCTTATCTTGTTCTTTGTTGATATTTGGTTATGGACTTGATGTTGGATTATAGACTAAAGGGTGCTTTTAGCTAAACATTGAGAGAGTTTATGAATGTAAGTTGTATTTTCAAATTTTTCGAATGCATCTTCGTCTTGACAAGAGGCTCCTTATATAGATAACCTCGGCTATTCACTATTCCTAACTTTTTTAAAGTAAAGAGTATTACTTTTCAAAAGTCGTAAAGTAAAAAGTAATCAGACAAAATACTTTTACAAAAGTCATAAAGGCTACAGTTTCTACAGTGCCTTGTCTGCTCCTTTCCGTAAAGTTGTTTTGTCGTTTAGTCTTTTGCTTTCCAAAAAGTCGTAAGGCAATAGTGCCTGTCTGCTACTTTCTGTAAAGCTGTTTTGTCAATATTCGGCTAATCTGTCAGCTGTCCATTCTGCCTTTGGCTTTATCCGGCGTTTTGTTTAGCTGTCATAATCTGGCATGACTTTCGTGAGAAATGTCATTTTCTTGTCATTCTTTGTCTGTTTACACTTTCCATTTGTCAGGTTGATAATCTTCTTACGGAAATATCTATTGGGGATATTTCAATTTTAATCATTTTTGGGCATGAGGCCATAATCATGTTGGGCACTAAGGCCTCTTTTGTTTAGGCTTTTACATAGTTTAAACTATGTTAAACCATATTCTTTTTAGGTCGAATGACCTCTTTGCAGGTTACGATGGTGTCTGTTGGATCCATGGGATCTCTTTTAGGTAATCTTTTGGGTCGTGAGGCCCTTAATCGATTTTGGGCCATAAGACCATAATCTTTTTGGGTCCGTAGGACCTCTTTTATGGGTTATGCAGTAAACTACATTCCCTAACTGATATTCTTTTTGGGCTTTCTGTAGTATAAAACACTACATTGGGCCATAATCTGTTTGGGCCATAAGCCTCTTTTAGGTTTTAAGTAGATGAATCTACATAATACCTTTAATAATCTTTTGGGCTGTTATGCCATAATCCTTTTAGGCCGTAAGACCTTCTTCGTAGGTCTCTACATTGTACTTGCAAAAGTAATCAGTTTTCCCTCCTTATTCAAAAGGATCAGGATTTTATTCAAAATCATTTTTCCCTCCTTATTCAAAAGGATCAGGACTCTTTTCTTTTTTAATACTCACTTTAGCTGATGATGCTGTTTCAGTTTTAATCATGGGTCTTTTCTTTTGTTCTGCCATAATTCTGTAATGGCGGATAGTGTCCTCAGCATGGGTATGCTTTAAATTGGTAATCTTGTCTAACAATAATGTTAGCTCAGTAGTCTCTTTAACCTCTATATCATTGTCATAGTATAAGGTCATAATCTCTTCTACATCTCCTCCTTTGAAAGTTCCAATCACGGATGCCTTCCGGTTTCTCAGCATGTCCTCTATTCTTGATTTTAATGTTAATAGTCCAAATACTCTTTTTTCACTAATCCAGTTCTAGAACTTCTCCAATGTATAGGGAATTTTCATGTTTAAATTTTTATCATCCCCGCTGATGGTGCTGTTCCTTCCTGTTTTAAAGATTTGGCATATTACAATAGGTTTACCTTTTAAGTCTGTTGATGCGTCTAAAATCTGTATTCCGTAGATTCCCTTGCCAAATGATTCCATCATTAGCTCCGTTGATCTTGTTATAATCTGTGGTAGTTTGGTAAGGTTAGTCATCTTATCATCTGTAATAATCTTGTCGATGAATCCATAAGTGAATAATCTTTCAACAATATTCAGGTTTGCTCGTTCGCTGCATATAAACCTGGGATATTTACTCAGTTTTGCACTGCGTACGATATCAGGGTTAGTCTTATAATCATAAAATTTATTAATTTTTTCATAAGCATTAATCACTTCAGGTCTATACTTCAAGTTGTCTGCCATGGATACCGATGATGAGGTTGAAGGTATTGCTGATGGCATCGTTGCAAGTTTAGACGAGAATGGTACAAAGGTTTTCTGTTGTACTGGTGGTATTGTAATCGGTGTTTTTTGTGGAGTTTCTTTCTGTAAGATTTTGAGTTTAGAAAAATCTTGTATAGCTTCCACTAGCTTGTTGATTGTTTGGGTATTCTCTTGTAATTTGGTAATCATCATTTCATTTGTTCGGATAATCTCTTGCATGGATTTGGCTATATATTCTTCAAAATCGATGCTGCTGTCAGTCGACATTGTTATATCTGTTAAGAGAATCAGCTAAAATATTCTTAGTTCCAGATATATTTTTAACAATATAACAGAAGAACGATTGCCATTTTCTTCTTTTATTCAATTCTGATAAAGGATCAATTTGGTTTGTTATAAACGCCTTTACCTGAGTATTATCAGTTCTAACAATGAATTTTACTGGTAGTAAATGGTAATGAAATCTTTTTATTCCAAATTTTACTGCCAATAATTCTTTTTCGTTGATATGGTAGTTTTTCTCGTTAGGCTTCCATGTTGCACTTCCATATCCACAAATTAATCTTTTTTCTTTATCAATATCTTCTTTATCATATGCTATTAGGACTGCTCCCCATCCTATGTCACTAGCATCTGTAAAGAGTTCTAATTGATCTTGATCTGTTGGTACTCTGTGTTTTGGTAATGATTTTACCTTTTCCTTAATCTGGATTTCAAATTCTTTTTGATCCGTTGGGCTATATCTTATTGGTTTTGTTCTGACTAAATCACTTGGATCTGTCAATTTTATTTCTCCGTATATCTTTTCTTTTTCCCATAGCTGCATAGGATTTTCTCCAAAATTAGTCTTTAATCTGTTAATATATTTTTCTTTTAATAGTTCTAAGTTATTACTTCTATCTGTCTTTATAGTACATAATCTTAACGTATTCACTGGTAGTATTCTTTTTAATATTATCCATTTATTACATGGTGATTGTAAGCTAAAAGTATTCTTATTTATTACCTGTGTTTTGAAATAATCTAGGAAGTTATTTCCTAATAAAACCTGTTGTTTCATATTATCTAGTTGATAGACTATTGGTATTCTGAAAATGGTTTTTCCTAGTATTATTCTCATATTTTCTGCTATTATATCTAATTCTTTTGATTGTTCATTAAATCCTGATACCTTAGCTCTATGTATTCTAGATCTTTTCCATCTATGTGATTCTAGTACATCTTTTCTAGCTAAGCATATGTCTGCTCCACTATCAATGAATATCTTTTGTTTTATCATTTTATTCGGTTTATATTCTATATGGGCTTCTATATTAATTGCTACCATTTAGTCAGGTTCATTCAATCTTCTATTGGGTTCTACATCTTGTTCGTATTCTTCAATTTCTAATCGATCAGTTTGATTTCTTATAGCTTCTTCTATTAGTCTTGCTATCTCTCTTTGTTTCCAATGTATTCTGTTTATTTCTTCTCTTATCTTTCCAAGTCTTTTGGTAATCTTATTATATCGATCATTGTAATATAAACTACCTGTTTCTCTAACTGTTGATTTCATAATAAGTTTATGACGAGTTTACTCTTAAATCGTATCCAATAATTTCTTTCTTCTATCAGTTGTCTTTTTTCTCTTTCTAATGTATTCATTTTATTCAGAACTATCTTCACTATCTGATTGTTGGTTGATATAACTCACTTTTTCTGCTTCTGATTCTTTTTCTGTTTCGCTAACATAAAAGTCTTTGTAATCATACCATTTATTATTATCTTCTTTAATCTGTTGTAAGCTCATTATAAATTGTTCTGTATTTATATATTTTATTCCTTTTTTCTTTAACTTTGGGCACTTATTAGCATAGTGTCCTTTTTCGTTACAATTCCAGCATTTACATTCTTTAACTTTTTCTTCTTTAGTCTTATCTGCTTCTATTTGGTTTACATTTCTTCTTTTTCTAAATTTTCTTTTGTATCTAAATTTATTCCTTGTATCTGGATTATTCCTATATCTCCTAAATCTCTTTTTCTTGTAAGATTTATAATAAGGTTTTTTCTTATATTTCTTATGTCTTTTATATCTGTGATTCTTTTCATCTTTCTCTTCATATCTTTTGTGTCTTCCATGTTTTCTATACTTCTTTTCTTTTCTATTATCATCGCATCCAAATATTAATCTTCTTTCAGTAAATCCACATATTTCTCTTAATCCTATTTTCTTATCTTTTTTAATCTTTTGTTGTAACCTGTATTCTTCGCATTTTCTCATTAGATATGCTCTAAGTACTCTTATTCTTTCTCCTAGAGTATTTTCTTTTGGTTCTAGTTGAATATATTCTTTTGATATTTCAATGTTATACGGTATAGGCAAATGATCATAATAAAGATGTTGATAAATTATTCCTTCTTCTGGTAAGAATCTAGCTTCATAAAAGAATTTACTAAAGCTAATCGTATATTCTGGTAATTTATCTATTCTACAACATTTCATGTTATTCAGGTTCATGATAATCTCTGTTTTTCTTTCTGCTAGTACATTTTCTCTAGCTACTAACCATTTTTCACATAAGAATTCTCTTTTCAATAGTAAATCAAATATCATTAACATTGATTTCCAATCAGTTGCATGACTTAGTACTTCTCCTCTTAGCTGATATGCTAATGATTCTATCCAGTACGCTACTTTTCCAATTAATGTTTTAGATATTAGATCATACATATAATCTAGGTTTTCTGTTTGTGTACTATTCATTAATGCTATATACATTCCTAAATTCCAGTCTGTTATTCTTCTTCCCACTTCTTGTTCATCGTAAACATTATCCAAATCTAAAAAGTATCCATTATAGTTTACTCCTTGGGTCATTGATCCTACAAATTCTTTAAATTCAGCTTGTTGACCAATGGGTATATGATCTGGTAATCTAGTTCTTTTTCTTGTTATCACCTCTAGATTAGGGTCTACTAATTCTTCTTCGGGATAATCATCTGCATCTTCATTAATTATATTTTCTGATTCAATCTCGGTTTCTATCTGCTCATTGTATTCATTTTCTATATCGCTATATGGTTCATCTTCTATTATCGCGTTTACCCTTTTCATATTTTGCAAAGCTTCTATTATTTGGTTATTTTCTTTTACAATTTCTGTGTCTTCAGAATTTTCTTCTTCTATGAATTCTACTAGTAATTCTTGATTGGTCTGTTCTGTATTATCTTCCTCTGTATTACTATCTGAGGTAGTTTCATCACTTAATCTAATATTTCGTACTTTTGTTTTTTCTTTTAATCTTTTTAACTGTTCTGTTAGGATTTGTATTTCTTCTCTGAGTTCCAGTAACTCTTGTTTAACTTCTTTTAATTCTTCCTTTGTTTCTTTTAATTCTACTCTGGTTTCTTTAAGTAGGGTTTTTGTGTCCTTTTGTTTTCTTTTATATTTTTTATATTTGTCATACCATTCTGCATTATCATTTGTTTTTAACTTTAAGTTTTCTGCCTTTAATTCACTGATCTGTTGTTCCTGTTTATCTAATCTTAGATTTAAGTATTCGTAGGTTGTTTTCTCTGTATTCTTTTTGGGTATTTCTTCCTTTTTTGGTGTCTCTTCTTTTACTGACTTTGATCGCATAGGTTCGTATTTATGTCTTTCTTTTTCTATAATCTCTTTACCATGAGTTCTTAAAAATGTGATCGCACTAGGTTCCATTAGAATTTTCCTTCTTTATTTAATATCACTAGTCTGTCTAGAGTTTCTGTTACATATTTTGATAATCTGGGTTTTATCTTGCTTATGTCTACCGTTACTGGTACTTTACTTCTTCTCCAAGCATCTATTGGTACTATTTCTGGTTTATGAGTATTCGTTTTAGTTATCGTGTTATCTTTACTCGTACTTGCTTCATTACTTGTTTCTACTTGTTTTCCTTTGCTTTTTACTTCTAATAACATATTTAGTTTTTCTAATATTAATTTAAACGTTGGTATTTCAGATACATTCCGTAAGTTAGTCAATTCTTCTCTAATCATTTGTTGCGTTTTAGCCTGATTTTCCTTTATTTCATCCACTTGTAGTAGGACGCTTTTCATTTTTTCTTTTAATATTATCTCTTCCCATAACTCATCTATCTTATCGTTGGGATTTATCTTATCGTTAGTCAGGATTATTTATTCGTTTTTTCCATCCGTTACCCATATCTATCCATATTTTATCAAACTTTTCACATTGTTTTTCCAATTGTTCTATATCATTTTCTAATTTCATTTCCTTTGCGCTGTATTCTAAGTATTTTAATTGGGAATATATTTCTCTTGATAAGGCCGTCTTTATAGTCTTTAGTTTTTGTTTTTTCTTTATAATCTTTAGTTGTACGTTCATATTTTATTTATGAATCTGGTTTTACCTTGGTCATTTATTTCTATTCCTTTATTGTTTATCTTGTAGTTTATCATAGTCAAAAAATCACTTCCTAATAATAATTCATTTAAGCTATCATATTCTATTACTCCTATACTTATATTCTAAATCTTGAATTTTGAATCTTAAATTTATACTTTTAGTAATTATTATTTCTCTTTCATTTTCAGGGTAATTATAAGTTTGCGGTTCTATTATTTTACACTCATTTTCATTTATCTTGCTTATGTGTATAGAAATTTTAATTGCTCCTGTATTTATTTCTGCTATTCCATCTAAGGTGATCATATTCTTAAATATTATAACTTTGATTTTTAATCTGTTGCAATCTATATTTATTAAATCTATAGTCCTTGGTAAACTATTATGTTGTGTTATTGGCGATTCTCTAGTTATACTTAATCTAGATCCTTCTATTCTTGGTATTAATCTTTTTGAAGGTGTTAATGTTCTGGTTTTAAAATCCATGAATATTTCTTCTGATATAGTTATCTTAGAGTTTTCCTTATGCTCAATTTGCTCAAGTATTTCTTTATACATTTTTGGTACTATAATATTCATTTCATGTTGTTTCTTTACATGGTGATTTCCAGTTAAGGCGTATATCATTTTTGTTTCTATACTCATTACTTTACTTCCTGGTGGCATGTTTATTCCATCTAATTTATAGTATAGTGTTAAAGCTAAATCTTTATGTTCATCTTTTAACGATACGCTGAAGTCTTGTTGTATTGTAAATTTCAGTTTTTGATATATTAAATTTCCTTTTATTACAGATATTAATGCATCTTGTAAATTTCCTAATATTCTGTCATCTAATACGTAGATTTGTATAGGTGTATCAATATTCTTTTGAAAATATGCTTTTATCGTAAATTCTACTACTCCAAAGTAAATATTTCTATATTTCTTTGCTTCTTTATTCGATAATTTGGCTAGTTCTCTTTTTATTACTTCATCACTTATTAAATTAATCTTAGTTCTGCCATTTGTACTGGTAGTATCAATTATATTTTCATGTTTATGTGCTATGTATCTTATTTCCTTATTCCTTTCAAACCATTTTGTTTTAAAAATCTTTTTTACATATACTTCTTCTTTTTCATCTTGAATCTTTTGATATGTGTCGGGTTTAAAGCTTAGTGTTTGAGTTGTTTTTCCTTCATAAGTATTCATTTGATAATATACCTCCTTTGAGTCTGTTTGTATTTCTTTTCCTTTATCCATATTTTAGTAAATCTATGTATTTATATTGTTCTTTTATGATTTCTTTTAAATCTTTAATCTCATTTTCATTTTTTATTTTTTCTCCTAACTTCTGTTCTTTTATTTTATCGATTTCTTTGTCTTTTTGCCTTAATCTTTCTTCTCTTAATGCTGATAAATTCCTTAAGAATGTTATCTTTTCTTCATGTTTATTAATTGCTTGATTTTTTTCTTGTAGTTGTTTATCCTGTTCTTTTATTACTTCTATAGCTATTCTGCAGCTTACAATGTGTTGATTTATATCTCTATTGTAAGTAAGTGGTCTTTCAGCTATTCTGTCTAACTGTAATCTTTTTTCGTGTAATTGTATTAATCTATTTTCATCCATAGTGTTCTATTTCCATTCTTAAATCTGATTTTATCTCTGTTATCATTAGATCTATTGCATTTATCTCTATTTCTAGTTCTATTAATCTTTCATATGCATAATTTTGTTCGTTTATGTTAGCCAAAATTTCTTCTAGGCTTATTTGTTTAACTTTTTCTGATAATTTGATTTTAAAGTTTCTAAATTTGTTTAACCAATTTTCTTTTAAATCAATTATTATTCTCTGCTGATTTCTAGTTTTAATCAGTAACTGTTTTGATCTTTTTTGTTGCCATAAAATCTTATTTAATATTCTGACTTGTCGAAACGATGAATGTGTTTTCATTGTCTAAGACTTGTTCTTATTACAAGCTCGGATACCAATTTCTGATCTGGGCTGATCGGCGGATCATTTCTTCATCTATATACCCCTAGAGGCTAGAACATAGATGGTAATCTGTATAATTAATCATTTTCAGAGTTAATCAAATAATAATCATACGATAATCTTGAGTTCAATTTCATAAATCAAGTAGTAACTGAAAGCGATCAAACATATGAAATATTAGTAAGATTAAATACACAAATAGTAGAACAAAATGAACAGATATACATAATAAAATTAGATTTAAGAATGGAAATAGAACACTATGGATGAAAATAGATTAATACAATTACACGAAAAAAGATTATAGTTAGACAGAATAGCTGAAAGACAACTTACTTATAATAGAGATATAAATCAACACATTGTAAGCTGCAGAATAGCTATAGAAATAATAAAAGAAAAGGATAAACAACTTCAAGAAAATTATCAAACAATTAATAAACAGGAAGAAAAGATAACATTCTTAAGGAATTTATTAGCATTAAGAGAAGAAAGATTAAGGCAAAAAGATGAAGAAATCGATAAAATAAAAGAACAAAAATTAGGAGAACAAATAAAAAATGAAAATGAGATTAAAGATTTAAAAGAAATCATAAAAGAACAATATAAATACATAGATTTGTTAAAATATGGATAAAGGAAAAGAAATACAAACAGATTCAAAAGAAGTATATTATCAAATGAATACTTATGAAGGAGGAACAACTCAAACACTAAGTTTTAAACCCGATACATATCAAAAAATTCAAGATGAAAAAGAAGAAGTATCCGTAAAGAAAATATTTAAAACAAGATGGTTTGAAAGGAATAAGGAAATAAGATACATAGCACATAAACATGAAAATATAATTGATACTATCAGTACAAATGGCAGAACAAAGATCAATTTGATAAGTGATGAAGTAATAAAAAGAGAACTTAGCTAAATTATCGAATAAAGAAGCAAAGAAATATAGAAATATTTACTTTGGAGGAGTAGAATTTACGATAAAAACATATTTTCAAAAGAATATTGATACACCAATTCAAATCTACGTATTAGATGACAGAATATTAGGAAATTTGCAAGACGCATTAATATCTGTAATAAAAGGAAATTTAATATATCAAAAACTGAAATTTACAATACAACCAGACTTCAGCGTATCGTTAAAAGATGAACATAAAGATTTAGCTTTAACATTATACTATAAATTAGATGGAATAAACATGCACCAGAAAGTAAAGTAATGAGTATAGAAACAAAAATGATATACGCCTTAACCGGAAATCACCATGTAAAGAAACAACATGAAATGAATATTATAGTACCAAAAATGTATAAAGAAATACTTGAGCAAATTGAGCATAAGGAAAACTCTAAGATTACAATACCAGAAGAAATATTCATGGATTTTAAAACCAGAACATTAACACCTTCAAAAAGATTAATACCAAGAATAGAAGGATCTAGATTAAGTATAACTAGAGAATCGCTAATAAAGCAACATAATAGTTTACCAAATATGCAGCCCAGGACAATAGATTTAATAAATATAGATTGCAACAGATTAAAAATCAAAGTTATAATATTTAAGAATATGATCACCATAGATGGAATAGCAGAAATAAATACAGGAGCAATTAAAAGTTTTATACACATAAGCAAGATAAATGAAAATGAGTGTAAAATAATAGAACCGCAAACTTATAATTACCCTGAAAATGAAAGAGAAATAATAATTACTAAAAGTATAAATTTAAGATTCAAAATTTAAGATTTAGAATATAAGTATAGGATTAATAGAATATGATAGCTTAAATGAATTATTATTAGGAAGTGATTTTTTGACTATGATAAACTACAAGATAAACAATAAAGGAATAGAAATAAATGACCAAGGTAAAACCAGATTCATAAATAAAATATGAACGTACAACTAAAGATTATAAAGAAAAAACAAAAACTAAAGACTATAAAGACGGCCTTATCAAGAGAAATATATTCCCAATTAAAATACTTAGAATACAGCGCAAATGAAATGAAATTAGAAAATGATATAGAACAATTGGAAAAACAATGTGAAAAGTTTGATAAAATATGGATAGATATGGGTAACGGATGGAAAAAATGAATAAATAATCCTGACTAACGATAAGATAAATCCCAACGATAAGATAGATGAGTTATGGGAAGAGATAATATTAAAAGAAAAAATGAAAAGCGTCCTACTACAAGTGGATGAAATAAAGGAAAATCAGGCTAAAACGCAACAAATGATTAGAGAAGAATTGACTAACTTACGGAATGTATCTGAAATACCAACGTTTAAATTAATATTAGAAAAACTAAATATGTTATTAGAAGTAAAAAGCAAAGGAAAACAAGTAGAAACAAGTAATGAAGCAAGTACGAGTAAAGATAACACGATAACTAAAACAAATACTCATAAACCAGAAATAGTACCAATAGATGCTTGGAGAAGAAGTAAAGTACCAGTAATGGTAGACATAAGTAAGATAAAACCCAGATTATCAAAATATGTAACATAAACTCTAGACAGACTAGTGATATTAAATAAAGAAGGAAAATTCTAATGGAACCTAGTGCGATCACATTTTTAAGAACTCATGGTAAAGAGATTATAGAAAAAGAAAGACATAAATACGAACCTATGCGATCAAAGTCAGTAAAAGAAGAGACACCAAAAAAGGAAGAAATACCCAAAAAGAATACAGAGAAAACAACCTACGAATACTTAAATCTAAGATTAGATAAACAGGAAAAACAGATCAGTGAATTAAAGGCAGAAAACTTAAAGTTAAAAACAAATGATAATGCAGAATGGTATGACAAATATAAAAAATATAAAAGAAAACATAAGGATACAAAAACCCTACTTAAAGAAACCAAAGTAGAATTAAAAGAAACAAAGGAAGAATTAAAAGAAGTTAAACAAGAGTTACTGGAACTCAGAGAAAAAATACAAATCCTAACAGAACAGTTAAAAAGATTAAAAGAAAAAAAAAGTATGAAATATTAGATTAAGTGATGAAACTACCTCAGATAGTAATACAGAGGAAGATAATACAGAACAGACCAATCAAGAATTACAAGTAGTAGAATTCATAGAAGAAGAAAATTCTGAAGACACAGAAATTGTAAAAGAAAATAACCAAATAATAGAAGCTTTGCAAAATATGAAAAGAGTAAACACGATAATAGAAGATGAACCAGATAGCGATATAGAAAATGAATACAATGAGCAGATAGAAACCGAGATTGAATCAAAAAATATAATTAATGAAGATGCAGATGATTATCCCGAAGAAGAATTAGTAGACCCTAATCTAGAGGTGATAACAAGAAAAAGAACTAGATTATCAGATCATATACCCATTGGTCAACAAGCTGAATTTAAAGAATTTGTAGGATCAATGACCCAAGGAGTAAACTATAATGGATACTTTTTAGATTTGGATAATGTTTAAGATGAACAAGAAGTGGGAAGAAGAATAACACACTGGAATTTAGGAATGTATATAGCATTAATGAATAGTACACAAACAGAAAACCTAGATTATATTTATGATCTAATATCTAAAACATTAATTGGAAAAGTAGCGTACTGGATAGAATCAATAGCATATCAGCTAAGAGGAGAAGTACTAAGTCATGCAACTGATTGGAAATCAATGTTAATGATATTTGATTTACTATTGAAAAGAGAATTCTTATGTGAAAAATGGTTAATAGCTAGAGAAAATGTACTAGCAGAAAGAAAAACAGAGATTATCATGAATCTGAATAACATGAAATGTTGTAGAATAGATAAATTACCAGAATATACGATTAGCTTTAGTAAATTCTTTTATGAAGCTAGATTCTTACCAGAAGAAGGAATAATTTATCAACATCTTTATTATGATCATTTGCCTATACCGTATAACATTGAAATATCAAAAGAATATATTCAACTAGAACCAAAAGAAAATACTCTAGGAGAAAGAATAAGAGTACTTAGAGCATATCTAATGAGAAAATGCGAAGAATACAGGTTACAACAAAAGATTAAAAAAGATAAGAAAATAGGATTAAGAGAAATATGTGGATTTACTGAAAGAAGATTAATATTTGGATGTGATGATAATAGAAAAGAAAAGAAGTATAGAAAACATGGAAGACACAAAAGATATGAAGAGAAAGATGAAAAGAATCACAGATATAAAAGACATAAGAAATATAAGAAAAAACCTTATTATAAATCTTACAAGAAAAAGAGATTTAGGAGATATAGGAATAATCCAGATACAAGGAATAAATTTAGATACAAAAGAAAATTTAGAAAAAGAAGAAATGTAAACCCAATAGAAGCAGATAAGTCTAAAGAAGAAAAAGTTAAAGAATGTAAATGCTGGAATTGTAACGAAAAAGGACACTATGCTAATAAGTGCCCAAAGTTAAAGAAAAAAAGAGTAAAATATATAAATACAGAACAATTTATAATGAGTTTACAACAGATTAAAGAAGATAATAATAAATGGTATGATTACGAAGACTTTTATGTCAGTGAAACAGAAGAAGAATCAGAAGCAGAAAAAGTGAGTTATATCAACCAACAATCAGATAGTGAAGATAGTTCTGAATAAAATGAATACATTAGAAAGAGAAAAAAGAAAACTAATAGAAGAAAGAAATTATTGGATACAGTACGAAGAGTATACTCGACATAAACTGATTATGACTTCAGCAGTTAGTGAAACAGGTAGTTTATATTACAATGATCGATATAATAAGATTACCAAAAGACTTGGAAAGATAAGAGAAGAAATAAACAGAATACATTGGAAACAAAGAGAGATAGCAAGACTAATAGAAGAAGCTATAAGAAATCAAACTGATCGATTAGAAATTGAAGAATACGAACAAGATGTAGAACTCAATAGAAGATTGAATGAACCTGACTAAATGGTAGCAATTAATATAGAAGCCCATATAGAATATAAACCGAATAAAATGATAAAACAAAAGATATTCATTGATAGTGGAGCAGACATATGCTTAGCTAGAAAAGATGTACTAGAATCACATAGATGAAAAAGATCTAGAATACATAGAGCTAAGGTATCAGGATTTAATGAACAATCAAAAGAATTAGATATAATAGCAGAAAATATGAGAATAATACTAGGAAAAACCATTTTCAGAATACCAATAGTCTATCAACTAGATAATATGAAACAACAGGTTTTATTAGAAAATAACTTCCTAGATTATTTCAAAACACAGGTAATAAATAAGAATACTTTTAGCTTACAATCACCATGTAATAAATGGATAATATTAAAAAGAATACTACCAGTGAATACGTTAAGATTATGTACTATAAAGACAGATAGAAGTAATAACTTAAAACTATTAAAAGAAAAATATCTTAACAGATTAAAGACTAACTTTGGAGAAAATCCTATGCAGCTATGGGAAAAAGAAAAGATATACGGAGAAATAAAATTGACAGATCCAAGTGATTTAGTCAGAACAAAACCAATAAGATATAGCCCAACGGATCAAAAAGAATTTGAAATCCAGATTAAGGAAAAGGTAAAATCATTACCAAAATACAGAGTACCAACAGATCAAGATCAATTAGAACTCTTTACAGATGCTAGTTACACAGGATGGGGAGCAGTCCTAATAGCATATGATAAAGAAGATATTGATAAAGAAAAAAGATTAATTTGTGGATATGGAAGTGGAACGTGGAAGCCTAACGAGAAAAACTACCATATCAACGAAAAAGAATTATTGGCAGTAAAATTTGGAATAAAAAGATTTTATTACCATTTACTACCAGTAAAATTCATTGTTAGAATTGATAATACTCAGGTAAAGGCGTTTATAACAAACCAAATTGATCATTTACCAGAATTGAATAAAAGAAGAAAATGGCAATCGTTCTTCTGTTATATTGTTAAAAATATATATGGAACTAAGAATATTTTAGCTGATTTTCTTAATGATATAACAATGTCGACTGACAGCAGCATCGATTTTGAAGAATATATAGCCAAAGCCATGCAAGAGATTATCCGAACAAATGAAATGATGATTACCAAATTACAAGAGAATACCCAAACAATCAACAAGCTAGTGGAAGCTATACAAGATTTTTCTAAACTCAAAATCTTACAGAAAGAAACTCCACAAAAAACACCGATTACAATACCACCAGTACAACAGAAAACCTTTGTACCATTCTCGTCTAAACTTGCAATGATGCCATCAGCAATACCTTCAACCTCATCATCGGTATCCATGGCAGACAACTTGAAGTATAGACCTGAAGTGATTAATGCTTATGAAAAAATTAATAAATTTTATGATTATAAGAGTAACCCTGATAACGTACGCAGTGCAAAACTGAGTAAATATCCCAGGTTTATATGCAGCGAACGAGCAAACCTGAATATTGTTGAAAGATTATTCACTTATGGATTCATCGACAAGATTATTACAGATGATAAGATGACTAACCTTACCAAACTACCACAGATTATAACAAGATCAACGGAGCTAATGATGGAATCATTTGGCAAAGGAATCTACGAAATACAGATTTTAGACGCATCAACAGACTTAAAAGGTAAACCTATTGTAATATGCCAAATCTTTAAAACAGGAAGGAACAGCACCATCAGCGGGGATGATAAAAATTTAAACATGAAAATTCCCTGTACATTGGAGAAGTTCCAGAACTGGATTAGTGAAAAAAGAGTATTTGGACTATTAACATTAAAATCAAGAATAGAGGACATGCTGAGAAACCGGAAGGCATCCGTGATTGGAACTTCCAAAGGAGGAGATGTAGAAGAGATTATGACCTTATACTATGACAATGATATAGAGGTTAAAGAGACTACTGAGCTAACATTATTGTTAGACAAGATTACCAATTTAAAGCATACCCATGCTGAGGAGACTATCCGCCATTACAGAATTATGGTAGAACAAAAGAAAAGACCCATGATTAAAACTGAAACAGCATCATCAGCTAAAGTGAGTATTAAAAAAGAACAGAGTCCTGATCCTTTTGAATAAGGAGGGAAAAATGATTTTGAATAAAATCCTGATCCTTTTGAATAAGGAGGGAAAACTGATTACTTTTGCAAGTACAATGTAGAGACCTACGAAGAAGGTCTTACGGCCTAAAAGGATTATGGCATAACAGCCCAAAAGATTATTAAGTAGATTCATCTACTTAAAACCTAAAAGAGGCTTATGGCCCAAACAGATTATGGCCCAATGTAGTGTTTTATACTACAGAAAGCCCAAAAAGAATATCAGTTAGGGAATGTAGTTTACTGCATAACCCATAAAAGAGGTCCTACGGACCCAAAAAGATTATGGTCTTATGGCCCAAAATCGATTAAGGGCCTCACGACCCAAAAGATTACCTAAAAGAGATCCCATGGATCCAACAGATTAATTACTGGTAACCCAGAAAAGAGGTCATTCGACCCAAAAGAATATGGTTTAACATAGTTTAAACTATGTAAAAGCCTAAACAAAAGAGGCCTTAGTGCCCAACATGATTATGGCCTTGCGGCCCAAAAATGATTAAAATTGAAATATCCCCAATAGATATTTCCAGAAGAAGATTATCAACCGGACAGCTGGAAAGTGTAAAACAGGACAGCAGCCCGACAAGAAAATGACATTTCTCACGAAAGTCATGCCAGATTATGACAGCTAAACAAAACGCCGGATAAAGCCAAAGGCAGAATGGACAGCTGACAGATTAGCCGAATATTGACAAAACAGCTTTACAGAAAGTAGCAGACAGACACTATTGCCTTTACGACTTTTTGGAAAGCAAAAGACTAAACGACAAAACAACTTTACGGAAAGGAGCAGACAAGGCACTGTAGAAATTGTAGCCTTTATGACTTTTGTAAAAGTATTTTGTCTGATTACTTTTTACTTTACGACTTTTGAAAAGTAATACTCTTTACTTTAAAAAAGTTAGGAATAGTGAATAGCCGAGGTTATCTATATAAGGAGCCTCTTGTCAAGACGAAGATGCATTCGAAAAATTTGAAAATACAACTTACATTCATAAACTCTCTCAATGTTTAGCTAAAAGCACCCTTTAGTCTATAATCCAACATCAAGTCCATAACCAAATATCAACAAAGAACAAGATAAGATTAATCGAATATCAACAAAGAATATCATAAAAACAAGATTAGATTGCTTTGAAGACTTATGATTAGAACTATATGAGTAAGAACACAACATCTTTCAGACGATTATCAGAGGATATCCGTGAGGACTCCCAGGCACCCATGCCATTTATCCCGCGAAGTCAGGAGACGTTAGGGAGGCAGCGCCATAGGTGGGTTGAGCTACTCAAGTGATCTGAGAATCTGAATAAAGGTATGTGTTCAGACTATGTGTTTCTAATTATGATTCTGATAAGTATATTACTCTTATGATGTTTTAATGTTGATAAACGATTATTGTTATAATGTTTGGATATTGGTAGATGATTATCTGGATATTGATAGAAGGTTATAGACTGTTTATTAAAAAATGAAATTGAACTCAAGATTATCGTATGATTATTATTTGATTAACTCTGAAAAATGATTAATTATACAGATTACCATCTATGTTCTAGCCTCTAGGGGTATATAGATGAAGAAAAGATCCGCCGATCAGCCCAGATCAGAGAACCTTGGCCCTACGGTTATCTACTTACTTAGTAGATTATGCACATGTGAAGAACCGGATTCTCCAACATGCGGAAAACTAGTGTTTAAGCCGTTAAAGTTGGTCGGACGCAACTCCCGCCAAAGGCAAATTTCCAACAAAGAGCTTATGTGAAATTAGAAAATTAGTCATATTAGACTAACCAAAATGTGTATACAGGGCCTATGTATGGTTTACAAGTTTCCTTTTCACTATTGAATGATTGGAAGTTTCATTATGATGTTAGTAAGTTAAGGCGAACAAGAAAGGCATTGAATCTGAATGCAGTTAGTCATAAAGGGGAAGAAAGGAAATATGAGAGGAAGAGTTTGAAGGAGCTGATGATTGAAGCAAGAAGCATTTCTCTAAGGCAACATCTTATAGAGGATCAAGACAAACAACTTCAAATGCTAGTAGATCAGCCACAAGAAAATGGATTCAAGTTCAAGAAAATTCTGAGACGTTACACCAAAGTTTTATGTCATATGATTAAGAGAAAGAAGTATGCAGGTTACAGAATTCAAATACAGCTTCAAAAGTCCAAATCTTGAGCTTATTTAAAGGAATTAATTTTCTTTTTTCTTGGATATGCAATTTTCCCTTGGTTAGAACCTCAGAATATATACGTCTGTTTTTATGGCAAGTTATTACGATACAATTATTCGGTATAATGCGTTAAATATCGTGATGAAATAGAGAAGAGAGTGAGAATATGTGCAGTGACGTACACATACTTTAGGAGAAGAGAAGAAAGAAATGTAGCAGAATCCCTTTTTCTAAACCCTAATCCGGAAAAAAAAAATGAGTGACCTTATTCTTAATTGAAATTTCAAAGTGGCCTCTCTCCCGAATCTTCTTGGGAAAGTAGTAAGTAATTAGGGGTGACATTATAATACCTTTAATATTTCTTTACAAAAAAATGTCAATAATATTGCCAATTAGTTATTTTGTCACCAGACGTTTATCTGATCAAAATTAGTAATTTCTTCTAGGATGTAAGCAATATAACTACTTTATAAACTTGATTATTGACGTCTTCTCTGAAACTAACAAAATGTCAAATAGAAGAAACATATTGAACCAATTTGAGATCATTTTCTAAAACTAGCAAAATGTTAAAGAGAAGAATCATATTGAACCAATTTGAGAAGAGCTCGGTAACTACTCCCTCCGTCCTAATTTAAGTATCTTAGTTTGACTAGACACGGAGTTTAAAAAATAAAGAGGTACTTTCAAATTTTGTAGTTCTAAATTTAAAATGTGTGTAATGTACTAAAATATCCTTTGAATCTTGTGGTTATAATCTTACCATGTAGGATGTTGAATTGTCAACAACCGTGTATATCATTGGACCGAGTTTTGTGTATTTTCTTATCATAGTTGTAGAATTCTTGTACAAGTGTAATTATGATATTAGTCTTATATTAGAAAAAGCTATTAGACTTGTATTAGGAAAAGGTAGATTTAATTTCCTTAATTAATTTTGTATATCATGTATATATATACCTTTTCATTAATGAAAATAATCGGGGGATTATTCTCTTTTATGGTATCAGAAGTCTAAGGAAAAATTTCCTCCTCCCTAAAACACCTTCCGCCACCCACTTCCCTTCTCGGAATCCGAGATTCTTGCCACCGGCCGACGATTAATTTCTCCCAAAGTTTCTTCCTAATCCCTAATTCTCCTCTTGTTCTTTCATCATGTCTTCCTCAAAGAACACGTTTTATCCTGCCATTGCAGTCTCCAATATCAAGAACCACATCCCTATCGTTCTTGAGATGGAAAACGTTCAATACGCGAGGTGGGAAGAATTATTTAAAGTTCACGCACGCTCTCATCCAGTCCTTCATCACATCATCCCCTCGGAAACAGGCAAGGAGAAGGTGCCTACCACCGATGATGACACTGAGTTATGGTTAACTCTTGATGCTATGATACTCCAATGGATTTATTCCACCATTTTTATGGATCTCTTGCAGACTATTATTAAACCCGATGCTACAACAATAGAACTTGAAATAGGTTGTGTGATATATTTCAATATAACAAAAATTCCCGTGTCGTGACCCTTGTGCAGGAATTCTCTCACATCACCAAGAAGGATTTTCCAAATGTCTCCGCCTATTGTAAAAGACTCAATGAATTGGCGGATCAACTTAGGAACGTTGGTGTGCCTCTCACGAATGATCGTCTTGTTCTTCAGGTGGTTGCAGGACAATCTGAGGCTTATAATGGCGTTGGGACACTTCTTCATCAAAGTAATCCTCTCCCGTCGTTCTACCAAACACGTTCCATGATTACCTTAGAAGAAGTCAGCTTGGCTAAAAAGGCGGCTACCGGAGCCACTTCCGTCATGATGATGGCCACATCTGATAACCCTCACTCCTACTCGGGCAATTCTAGCCAAAACTATAATAATGGTGGCAGCAAAAAGGGCCAAAATCGGAAGAATTGCGGCAAAAACTGCGGCGACCGCGGTAGTAGCGGCAGCAAGGGCGATAATGGTGGAGGTCGTGGTGGCGATGGCCAGCCAGCTGGGCCACAACACCACTAGCTGCAACCTTGGGCCAGTGCACAATGGCCGAGGTGGGCGATGGCGTGGCCCAATTTCCAGACCCCGGAGTTGGGCGGCTATTCCAAGTAGTTCGGCCACTTCCCGATTCAGAATAGGCTCTTGGGCCTTGGCAGTCGCGGGCCTCGGCCTCGGCCTTCGCCGCTTCGGCCCGATGAAGTCCCAACACCTACGGATATCAAGGCTGCAATATATACACTTGGATTAAATCCCCCAGTCTCAAATTGATACATAGACACCGGTGCCACTTCTTTTATGACGTCTGCGCCAGGTAATCTCTCGTCTTACTTCAATTTGAGCAAAAATCATGGCATAATTATTGGTAATAGTAATTCAATTCCAATATGTGGTTATGGTCACACACAATTATCTCTCCCGCATCAACCTCTAGTCTTAAAAAATATCCTTCATGCCCCTCACTTAATTAAAAATTTGGTGTCTGTCCGAAAATTCACAATTGATAATTGGGTGTCTGTTAACTTTGACCCTTTTGGATTTTCTATGAAGGATTTCACAACGGGGATACCTCTAATGAGAAGTAATAGTCGGGGAGATCTTTATCCAATCACCATCACCACCACTTCCTCGAGTCAAGCCACTCCATCAACGTGTGCCGCTCTAGCGCCTTCCTTATGGCATGCTCGGTTAGGTCATCCCGGGGCGTCTGTTATTTTTTCTCTTAAGAATAATAATTTTATTGATTGTAATAGCTACGCTTAGTACTAATATTTGTCCTTCTTGTCCCCTAGGAAAATATGTTAGATTACCGTTTGTAGCCTCTACTTCACGTACTTTGATGTCTTTTGATATTATTCATAGTGATTTGTGGGCATCTCCCATTTTGAGCTCATTGGGCCATCGTTATTATGTGTTATTTTTGGATAATTATTCTAATTTTTTGTGGACCTTTCTGTTTTCTAAAAAGTCTCAAATTTTTTCCACATTCCTAAAGTTTAGAGCACTCATCTGTACTCAATTTGAACGGAAAATTAAAAACATTCAATGTGATAATGATAGGAAATTTGATAATGGGTCATTTCGGTAATTTTGTGACACTAATGGCATCATTTTTCGATTTTCTTGTCCTCATACGTCCTCAAAAAATGGGAAAGTCGAACGAAAAATTTGTACCATTAATAATATTGTCCAACCTTTACTCGTCCATGCTTCATTACCCCCTTCATTTTGGCATCATGCATTACAAATGACCACTTACCTCCTTAACATACTTCCTAGCAAAGGGTTAGCATATCAATCTCCCCTAAAAATTCATTATCGTAAAGACCATTCATATTGTCATCTTAGGGTGTTTGTGCTATCCACTTTTTCCGTCTACTACAATTAACAAACCCCAAGTACGTTCTACCGCTTGTGTGTTTTTGAGTTATCCGTCTTATCATTGTGGTTACAAATATTTTGATTTATCTTCTAATAAAATCATAATTAGTCGCCATGTTATTTTTTATAAAACCCAATTTCCGTTTGATAAATTATAAAATTACGTGTCTAGTTCTTATAATTTTTTTGATGATGGACTCTCACAGTATATTATCCACAATTTAATTGGGTTGTCCCGTGACCCATATCCGCCAGCAGGTCCACTGCCTGCTGGCCCAAATAACGTTCTCCCGCGTTTAGTTTTTTGGCCAGCAAGCCTACTGCCTGCTGGCCCAGATTTTTCATCCATATATCCAGCTACTGGGCCTGCTGACAAGTCCCGAGCCAACCCTACACCTACCCTAAATCCGTCTACTTCTATTTTGAGTCAAGGGCCCATTACTCATAGCCAACGGGGTATTTTTAAACCTAAAAGACATTTCAATCTCAATTATAATATCACTAAATCACCATTTCTACTTAACCCAATGTATGCCCTTCATTACTCGAATTGAAAAATAGCCATGGACGATGAATTTAATGCTCCTATTGAAAATAAGATGTGGGAGTTGGTACCCCGTCCCCCCGGTGTCAATGTTATTCATTTTATGTGGATTTTTACTCGTAAGGAAAAATCTGACGGTTGTTTTGAGAGGCATAAGGCATGTCTTGTAGGTGATGGAAAAACTCAGCAGGTCGGCGTGAATTGTAGTGAGACATTTAGTCCGGTGGTCAAACCGGATACCATTCACAATGTTCTCAGTCTAGCACTCTCGAAGGTATGGCCCATTCATCAAGTAGATGTGAAAAATGTTTTCTTACACGGTGACCTCAAGGAGACAGTATACATGCATCAACCTTTGGGTTTCAGGGACCCCAATTATCCTAATCATGTCTATTTGCTCAAAAATTCCTTATATAGGCTTAAACAGGCTCCACGGGCTTGGTATAAGAGGTTTGCAGATTATATGTCTACTATTGGGTTTCCTCACAGCATGTATTATCATTCTTTGTTCATCTATCATCGTGGTACTTCTCTAGCATACATTCTGTTATATGTGGATGATATTATATTGACTGCCTCTTCTGATAATCTGTGTAAGTCTATCATGTCTCTTCTCAGTTCATAATTTACTATGAAAGACTTGGGGCCCTTGAGTTACTTTTTGGGTATAACTGTCACACGTCATGCATGTGGTCTATTTTTATCACAAAGAAAGTATGCGGCTGAGATTATTGAGAGAGCTGGCATGTCATCTTGTAAGTCATCTTCTACTCCGGTTGATATCAAACCAAAGCTGAGCGCTACTTCTAGCACACCTTACGAGGATCCCACCCACTATCACAGTCTTGTAGGGACTCTTCAGTATCTTACTTTCACGAGGCCTGATATTACTTACGTAGTGCAGCAGGTGTGTTTATTTATGCATGATCCGAGGGACGAGCACATGCATGCGCTGAAACGCATTGTGCGTTACATACATGGCACTCTTGATTATGGTTTGCATTTATATCCATCATCCGCCTCTACTCTCGTGTCTTATACAGATGTTGATTGGGGTAGATGTCTAGATACTAGACGTTTGTATGTTTCTTGGTGATAAATTGGTCTTTTGGTCGGCAAAACGCCAGGATACTTTATCGCGATCCAGTGCGGAGGCCGAGTATCGAAGGGTAGACAATGTGGTGTCTGAGTCATGATGGCTATGTAATCTTCTATTATAGCTTCACTTTCTTATTCAGAAAGCTACGTTAGTCTACTGTGATAATGTTAGTGCAGTCTATCTCTCTGAAAATCCGATCCAACATCAGCGCACTAAGCATATCGAGATGGATATTGACTTTGTTCGCGAAAAGGTAGCTCGTGGACAAGTACGTGTCTTGCATGTCCCTTCACGATACCAAATTGCTGACATCTTTACTAAGGGTCTTCCCTTGGTTTTGTTTGATGTTTTTAGGGACAATCTCAGCGTACAACAACCTCCCTCTATGACTGCAGGGTGTGAAAGAACCGTGTATATCATTGGACCGAGTTTTGCATATTTTATTACCATAGTTGTAGAATTCTTGTACAAATGTAATTATGGTATTAGTCTTGTATTAGAAAAATGAATTTTCTTAATTAATTTTGTATATCATGTATATATATACTTCTTCATTAATGAAAATAATCGGGGGATTATTCTCTTTCATTACTAAATATAGAAAAGGGTACTTTTTGAGACAAATTAAAAAGGAAAATAAGACACTTAAAATGAGACGGATGGAGTACTAGATAATAGATAGATCTATTAAATTATGATAATAATAATAATAACAATAATATTAATATTATTAATAATAATAATAATTAAAGAGCACTCAAATCTGGTTTCCAGTTTCCAAGCACCACTACAGTTTTTTGAAACATATTTTAATTGATGAGAGGAGTTGATTTTGTAGTCGTTTAAAAAATTGTTTTTAATTTTATGTTTTTTTACAAAATATTTTATTTTTACATATAAGAAATTTGAAAAAGTTTTTTTTTCTGGCACAAACCATTTTGTTTACGGAAAAGGGTCATATTTGCTCCTGCACTCTTTAAAAAATGTTATATTTATTATTCGTTATATTTTTTTGATATATTTATCCTTATCATCATATTTAAGCTCATATTTACCCTTATCATCATATTTTAAGCTCATATTTACCTTTAAACCGTTAATTTTTGTTGTCCCCACCTTATTATCCTACGTGACGCCTATATAGATATTATTTTCTTTAATTTAAATCTAATAAACTAAATCCGATCCACTCCAAAATAAACCAACCCACTTATAAAATAAACCCAATTACTATAAACAGTTGAAACTGTTGGTCATGGAAGCTTTGGAAAAGTCAATCCTTCAATACCCGGAAAACAGAGTACTCTATTTCTTCCATCCATGTTAGTAAAATCAACTGGGATTTCTCACTCTGCTGATCTTATTAACGAGAAGAAAATCCTAGATGAACTCTATGAGCTCAAAGGATTGTAAGAATAAATATATCTAAAAAATATAATAAAGGACAAATGTAACATTTTTTGAAAAGTACGTGGGCAAATATGACCCTTTTCTGTCTCCTCTATATATTGAGATAAAAAATTTAATTTATATATTCTCTCCATCTTATTTTATATGATATTCCTTCTTTTTTAATCAGTCCAAAAAATAATGACACTTTTTTATATTTTGAATAATTTAACTCTATGAGATGATTACCGTCTCAAAAATATCTAAGAGTATCATAAATTTTAAAAATCTTTTTTTAAAAAAAAAATCTGTGCCAATTAAATACCATGAGACGGAGAGTACATGACTACGAGCATAAAGCACAATCTATTACTGACAATCACGCACACTAAAGCTTTAAAGTCAAAATGTCACTGATTCAAGAACTTAAGGATAAGAGCTCACGTGAAATTATAAAATTAATCATAGTAGAATAACCAAAATGTGTATACAGGGCCTATATGGTTTACAAATTTCCTTTTCACTATGAATGATTTAAAGTATCAGCCAATGAAGAATCCACTTGAAACTCACCACATCATCAAATTTCTACAGAGTTTTACTACATAACCATCCAAGAAAAATGACACCTCGACTTTTTTAAAAAAAGGACACTACCATCACCCGATCCTTGATCAATCATAAAATCTCATGAATTATTTAATTATTGTAAGAAATAATAATTTAAAATTATAGAAAAACAAATGGCTTAGGATTTGATATTTAATTTCATGTCCAATTAGAATTTATGATCAAATTATACAGAAATATTTTTTTCCGTTTTGAGTTAAGATAGATTTCACATTATTATAAATAGGGATATTATTAGCTATTTTCATATTGTGGAGAAGTGTGGAGAATCATAGAGGTTCGTAGAGTTTACAAATAAAATATTTTCCTTTAATCGTACCTTTGATTCTCCATATTATTAGCCACTTATAATCTTGAGAAGAGCAGGGATGAGAAGTGAATTTTGTCCAAGAAAGTTGCATTATGATGTTAGTAAGTCAAAGAGAACAAGAAAGCTATTGAATCTGAATGCAGTTAGTGATAAAGGGAAGAAAGGAAATGTGAGAGGAAGAGTTTTAAGGAGCTGATGATTGAAGTAAGAAGCATTTCTCTAAGGCAACATATTATAGAGGATCAAGAAAACCAACTTTAAATGCTAGTAAATTAGCAGCCACAAGACAATGGATTCAAGTTCAAGAAAATTGTGAGTATAGATTTTAGGAGGAAGAAGGAGAAATTTCATATATCAGAATAAATGAGAAAGAGTGCAATATAGTGCTTATATCAACAACTAATTACTCACTAACAACTAACTAATTAACTGAAGTAATTAACTTAACCACTCTAGGTAACTACCCTATAACTAACTGAGTTAACTAACATGTGCCTAGCATGTGACACTTATTAATACTCCCCCTCAAGTTGGAGGGTGAAAAATATTAAGCACTCTTAACTTGGCCATCAAGTGAAAATGTTGTTTCCTGCTCAATCCCTTTGTCAACAGATCAACCTCCTGATAATTTGTGATTACAAATTCTGTCTTAATAGTCTCATCCTTGATCTTGTCTCGTATGAAATGACAATCTATCTCAATGTGCTTAGTGCGTTAATGATACACTGGATTTGCTGCCAACTGAATAACTGCCTTACTATCACTCCACACTTTCATTGGCTGATACACTTGAACACCTAACTCCTTGAACAACCCTATCAACCAAGTAACCTCTGCAACTACTGTTGCCATGCTTCTATACTCAGCTTTAGCAGAGCTCTTTGATACTATTTTTTGCTTCTTTGATTTTCAAGAGATCAATGACTCTCTAAACTTCAATGTGTATCCTGTAAAGAATCTTTTTGTATTTGGGCAAGATGTCCAGTATGAATCACACCAATAAGTCAACTCTTGTGTTGGTTGAGCTCTAAATATAAGCCACTGACCTAGTGTATTTTTTAGATACTTCACTACTCTAACAGTTCCTTCCCAATGTGACATCTTAGGCTCTTGCATAAACTGGCTTAATGTTTGCACATCATAACTGATATATGGTCTTATGATGATAACATACAAAATCTTGCCAATCAATCTTTAATACTTTGATATGTCTTCTAAGGGATCATCACCTGTGGTTTCAACTATCTTGTCGTACTCTATTATAGTCAATTTTTTGCCAACCTCCAGTGGCATAACAGCTGGTCTTGTGCCTGTCAATTCCATATCTGATATAATTTCTAAAATGTATTTTCTTTGATTAAGGATAATACCTTATTGTGACCTCAATACTTCTATCCCAATGAAGTATTTCAACTCCCCTAGATCCTTAATCTTGAACTCATGATTCAAAATCCGTTTAGCGTCTTCTATGAGCTACTTACAACATCCAGTGATGAGCAAATCACTAACATAGACCACTACTATCACAATGTTGGTTCCAGTTTTTTTTGTAAATAGTGAGCGAGTAGTCATGTGGGCTGTGAATGAACCCTGCATTCAGCAAGGCATCAATTAGATTTATATTCCATTGCCTTGATGCCTGCTTCAACCCATATAGGGACTTGAGTAGCTTACACAGTTTTCTCTCCCCTTGTCTCTTAGACCCTTCAGGTAACTCCATGTAAACTTCTTCGTAAATATCACCCTATAAGAATGCATTGTATACATCCATTTGGTGAAGATTCCATCATTTAGATGCTACCAGTGCTATTATTGATCTCACAGTAACCATTTTAGCTATTGGGGAAAATATTTCATGATAGTCAAGGCCCTATTTTTAGCTATATCCCTTGACTACTAGCCTTGTTTTAAACCTATCTACATCACCATTGGCCGTGTATTTTACCTTGTATAACCACTTGGACCCCACTGCATTCTTTCCTACTGGCAAATCAACAACCTTCCAAGTATGATTATCTTCTAGAGCCTTAATATCTTGTTTCATAGCTTTTATTCACTTCTCATCTCTTGATGCTTCTTTGATGTTTCTAGGTTCAGTCAAGGCAGAGAACTTAGCTAGATAACTTCTGTAGACACCTGATGTGTTTTCGTATGACAAATACTTAGTCATGTGATAAGAACTAGTACTGTCAAGACTTGTCTTTGTGATGTAGTCATTTAACCAACCAAGTTTCTTGGTTTTCCTAGATAGTCTATTATCAGCAACATGAGGAGGGACATCTCGCACATCCTGCACTGGTTCCACTCCCTCTGCATCATGATCAATTTTATCAACTTCTATTGGTAAGTAAATATCTTCAGCTGGTATTATATCTTCTTCATTATGATCAACTGGCTCATGCTCTTGCTCTTGAACACTTGGATTAGCTCTAGGAGCAATTATAGCTTCTTCTTCTATCATAGGTGCAGGTGTGTGTGCCCCCCTCACTTCTATTGTTGGTGCTTGAGAAATATCCCTGGTAATATCAGGATTTTGGGATAACTAGAAGAAAGTGCTAGTTTTAGTGCTAGCTTCCGAGTCTGAATTAGTATTGAAAGGAAATTTAGTTTCTCTAAACACCACATCTCTGCTAATAAAAAATTGATTAGTAGATAAATCAAGTAAACTGTATCATTTTTAGTTTCTAAGAAACCCATAAGCACTGCAGCTTTGGCCCTGAAAGCTAGCTTATCAGTTCTAGACAAAGTGGTTGCATAGCACAAACATCCTATCACTCTCAAATGGTCTAGTGATACCCTCTTATTATACAATACTCCATAAGAAATTTTACCATTCAGAGCACTAGAGGGAAGTCTATTCATAAGGCACACTGCTCCTTTCACACAAAAACCTCAATATTTGGTAGGTATATTAGCTTGAAACTTGAGAGCCCTGGCCATTTCTAAAATTTGTCTATGCTTTTTTTTTCTACCACCCCATTTTGTTGGGGTGTGTAGTGACAAATACTTTGGTGCACTATGCCCTAACCTTGCAATAGTTCATTACATTAAGAGTTAAAGAATTCATTACCATTGTCAGACATGAACATCTTCATTCCACAATCAAACTGAGTGTGTACATATGCAATGAATTGTTTAAGAACAACAATCACTTCTGATTTTAGTTGTAACATATAAATTCAGGAGTACTTTGTATGATCATCTACAATAGTAAGAAAGTAATTTTTGTTGTCAAATGTAGAAGTCCTATAGGGACTCCATAAATCCAGATGAACCAGTTTAAAAGGTTTCTCAGCTCTAGAGTTACTAATAGGAAACCACAATCTAGTTTGTTTTGCTAGTGGACAAACTATGCAATTATTGTGCATAGTACTATCTATTTTATTTTTGAATTCTTCCATGGTCTTCATAGTAGAAATAGATGGATGCCCCAGTCTTCTATGCCATAGTGTGCATCTCCCATTAGCATCTTCCAGGTTAATTTACCTCAATTATCCTCTATACTTACATGTTTCTTCATTTGTCCCTTGGAAAATGTATACCCCCCCTTGAAATCTACCAATATCCTTCACCCTGCCACAATATAGATCTTAAAACACATAGTGATAAGGGAAGAAGTTGACTGAAAAACATAGCTCCTTGGTCAACTTTGATACTAACAATAAGTTGTATTTAAAATCAGGAACAAACAACACATTGCTTATTCTTTCTCCTCTAAATAGGTCTGCATATCCTAAATATGTGATTTGAGTTGTACTTTCATTAGGTAGATGGATTTTTATTCCTTTACTAGTAGGTACGTTGTTAATATCCTTTAATAACTTGGCATTGGCAGTCACATGATGTGAAGCACCATAATCAACTATCCACTCACTATGAGCTAATTAAGACATTAGACAAGTCACAACACAAGTCATATGTGATTGATATTCCTCTGAATCCTTGCCAAATATGTTCTACTTGTACTGCTCATCTGAAGTATAATGGCTACTCGTAGTATCATTTTTCCTATCAGCTTCGAAATATTGACCTCTGGATTCAGCCCTGCTATCAGGTTCATTAACATAGTTTTTAGTCCCTATGTCTGCATTGTTCCATGTTGCAAGAGGTTCTCTCTTCCATCCTTCATTGTTTTCATGCCTGTATCTATCCTTCTTCAGACCTTCACGCTAATTATCCTTCCTCCATCCTTCAAAATTACATTCTCCTTTTTTTTTTGGCCTATTCTCTCTTTCTGATGGATATCCTATTATTCTATAGCATTCTTCTATTGTATGATTCCTCATGTGACACTTCTCACAGTATAGAGATTTCCCTCCTTTGTGATTATTGTTATTCCTTCTAGTCTGCATTCATTCGACTACATCAAGATCTGCCTCTTGGATTGGTCATAAGATTCATTTAGATGACTCAAAAACTGCATCAACCTCTGTTGTTGTAGGTGTTCTATGTAATCCTTTGATTTTGGACAACCACAATTTGGAGATGGTGCCAAAACATCAGATTCACTCCATAACTTCTTCAGCCTGGAGAAATACACCGACATTGGACTAGTTCCTTGTTTAAGAGTTAAAATTGTTGTATGCGCCTGAAAGATCCTTACTCGATTCACCTTATCAAAGCTTTCTCTCTCAAGTCTTGACAAACCAGATGCGCATTTGAGGCGTACACTATTCCACTTAGTAAATTCTCTGATACAATATTCATAATCCATGATAGAACAATAGTGTTAACTGTTTTCCATTGTTCATGAAGAGATTCATCAAACAATTCCTTGGTGTAGGTACCAGTTACAAAACCTAATTTTTTCTTAGCTAGAAGAGAAATTTGTATAGCTTGACTCCATATCCCGTAATCCTCTGATTCGGTGAGCTTCACCGTAATAGAACACATCCCAGAGTATCCGATGGATGCACATATAGTGTGATGGTTATGATCGATCGTCACAATATCCATTTGTTGATTGTGAATCTCTAGTCATCGATGCTAGTGAGTGTTGAATTTCACTCATCGTTCATTGACGATAATGGATTCTTCTAGAATTGGTGATTTCCAGATTCTGGTAACTGTTTTTCTAATGTTCCATCACCCGCTATGATACCATATAGATTATAGGAGGAAGAAGGAGAAATTTCATATATCAAAATGAATGAGAAAGAGTACAATACAATGCTTACATCAACAACTAACTACTCACTAACTAATTAACTGAAGTAGTTAACTTAACCACTCTAGGTAACTACCCTATAACTAACTGAGTTAACTAACATGTGCCTAGCATGTGACACTCATTAATAGTGAGACGTTACACCAAAGTTTTATGTCATACTGTTGGAAAAAAATAATTTAAAGTTGTAGAAAATTAAAATTGGTTAGGATTTGGTATTTTAATTTCATGTCTAGTTAGGATTTATAGTTAAATTTAGATAGAAATAGATTTTCCTATTTTGAGTTAAAGTAAATTTTGTACTATAATAAATAGGGGTGCTGCTAGCTATTTTCATTGTGTGGAGATTGTAGAGAGCATTCAGAGATTCATTGAGTTCATAAATAAAATAATCTATTTCAAATTGGTATCCAAGATTCTACAATCCTGGTAGATAATCAAAGAGCTTCCAGTGTCAGCGGGCGGCACTAGCCAATATGTGTTGCCCTTCTAGCCAATGATTATGTAGGCAAACGCAGGACAAATGATAAATACACGAAAAATAATTATGTTGAGAAGGACTGATAAGAATATCAGATTTTAAAAGGTGCAAGCAAATATGAACAAGAGGAAGGAACAATCTTCTTTAAAAATTAGAGAAGTGGGTTATTGGTGACAAAGTGCATAGACAATTGAAAGTTGAAGAGAAAATACTTCGACATTTGGAAGATCTTCAACAAAATTGTCGGTTGGTGACAAGTGTATCAATGAGGTTGGAGACCAATGCTATAAATATTGGAAGATGGTGACAATTGCGCTAAAAAATTGGATATACAACTTTGAATAACGGGAGAATGTTGGAAAAAATAATTCAAAATTGGTTACGATTTGATATTTTAATTTCGTGTCTAGTTAGGATTTATAGTCAAATTTATATAGGAATATATTTTTATTTTGAGTTAAAGTAGGTTTCATGCTATCATAAATAAGGGTGCTACTAGCTATTTTCATTGTGTGAAGATTGTAAAGAGCATTCAGAAATTCATTGAGTTAATAAATAAAATATTCTTCCTCACATATGATTAAGAGAAAGAAGCATGCATTTTACAGAATCCAAAAGTCTAAATCTTGAGCTTATACTAGCAAAGAAGCACTATATTCATGTATTAATTTTCTACATAACTTATACCACATTTAGTAGCTAGTAAAGAGACACATTATTCATGTACTAATTTATGCATACTTATATTGTGTTTGGTAGCGTAGTCAAGAAATAAGTTATTTGTGTATAAAATTAGTACAACATTTGATTTGCAATTTAAAATCCCGCATAACTAATACATGTATAACTGAGAGAATCTATGTATTATTTATGCGGAGTAGAAGATGGAATAACTAATACATGAATAAAAAGTTGAAATGACAATATTACCCTTATCACTTCCCACTTAAATACTTTCCTTTTCTAAACAAATACTTTAATATAATATTTTATTTTTTTAATTTTAATTGTAAATAAATATGTTAATTTTAAAAGTATATATAATATTTATTAACTTTTAATATAACAAACTAACATTCAAAAAAAAATTTATGCATAAATAAATCCTGCATACCTAATACTTGCATAACTAATACTTGCATTACTAATACCTGCATAACTAATACCTGCATAATCCTAACCAACTACCAAACGACCCCTAAAGGAATTAAGTTTTCATATTTCTCCCTTTTTTTGTTGTAAATAAAAATAAAGAGTTCTCTACCACTATTTTTTCATCTCTCCCCAACTTCCAAAGTGGGGTGGGGGAAGAAGTATACTGATTGATAAGAAGCTCATACATATACATCTGTTTTTACGGTAAAAAAATATGATACAATTACTCGGTACAACAATTTATGAGTTTACTTTAAATATCGTGATGCAATCGCATCCCGTCGTAACAAGGGTGGGTGAATAGTATGGGTGTAAAAATAGGAAAGGGTATATATGGCTTTTTGATTTGTCCATTCAAAATCTTCAGGTGTAATCTAGTTGAATATACAATTCAAACTTGAATTCAGGACTAATTGGCAACCATAAAATATTATTTTCTTAAGATTATAACAACAATGACTATTCACAAGTACATCACTGACAATACAGCTCAAACTTGAATTCAGAACTAATTGGCCATGCTACATTCTGCAGACTCTAGAATTACTGGCATATGCACCAGTCATATTTTGCCCTTACCATATTAATAAAATACCTGAATTTATTGCAAGTTTACTCGTTGAGAGCTATGCCAAGAGCGGTTCTGTCAATGCCTTAGGATGGGATGTGTGGAATCTTATGAAGAATGCGACTACCACTCCAATTAAGGCAGAAATCCCTGGAATGAAACCTAGAGAAAATCGTGTAATGGAGAAACAAGGATATGCTGGATCACAGGCAACAGGATCTGCACCTGCATTATTGACAACAAAGCTCAAGTTAATTTATCATTAACCTGAATCAAACTTGTCGCGCATAAAAAACCGACATTAAGAGAATGAGAAAAAGGGGCAGCCCGGTGCACTAAGCTCCCGCTATGCGTGGGGTTCGGAGAAGGGCCCGACCACAAATGTCTATTGTACGCAGCCTTTTCTGCAAGAGGTTGTTTTCACGGTTCGAACCCGTGACCTCCTAGTCACATGGCATCAACTTTACCCGTTACGCCAAGACTCCCCTTCATTAAGAGAATGAGAGACAAAGAAAAAAGACTCTTTAAGTTTAACAGAGAAGAACAATATCTTGCAGAAAATGATAGAAGGAAACGAAAACATTTTACCTGTGGTTGCTAGCAAATCATTGTAACTAAATCTCAATGGGAAATCTTTTACAAGGATTTTGATACATTATAACTTTCAACATGCAAGGAACTTATAATGTTTAAGTTATTGGATAAGTCTTGCAAATTAGTATATATAATCTTTAGCATAATCAAAGCAAAACATCAAGAAAGGACACAAGAAAACTATTTTTTAGACGTGCACGGACATAGTAGACAGAGAGAGGGTAGCAAGATGCATACTCTCATATGACTCGAGAAAGTACAAAAACACTCCACATAGAACTTTGTCAACAAAGCCCAACGATCCATAAACAAAAGCAGATCCATCAAGATCTTTATCAACTAGCTCGCTTTCCATCCCTATTGCTGTTACCTGTCATCCAAAATGCAAAACTTCTATCATATAACAATGCACATATATGACATATGAACCTGTTGGCTTATCAACTCAGAGTTACTTTGCAGCAAGAAGCAATGAATGCACTGATGTCGTTAATTTGCAATGACAGATAATCTCACAATCCATATATAAGCTTGCAACGCCAAAGGTTAACTATCTTGAGTTACTAACTTTAAGCCTAGTTTATTTCCTAAGACAATTGCCCCTTTGTTGTCTTTTTTCTAGTTTTCATTAAAAGAAAAAGAGATTCAGAATGACACATCAACAACTATGCCTCAGTTCTATGCTAGTTGTGGTCGGGTATATCAATTCTCACTTTCCATGTGGTTCCATTTAGATTTGTCGTGAGATTATAGCAGTATTTTATGGAAATAACTTGTCCATACCTCATGTCTACACTATCCTACATTAATTTATCATGGTCTAGTGATACGATTGAGGTGAGTATACATATTGATTCACCATGGTTAAGTGATAAAATGAGAATACATGAATAATGAAACAACCCAAAGGATTAAAATAGATAGAGAGAGAAGCTCCATATCTCCTCTTTTTCCTTTTTCTGATATCTTTCTCATCTTTAACCGTCATCTTCTTCCTCCAATGGTCGGATTCCTGAGCACCATGCTTACCTTCGATCTCTCTGGGCATCAGTCCGGTAAGCCTCCAGCGCCACCAGATCCCCAAATATATCTCGGCAATCTTTTCCTCCTTTGACTCATCAACGAAACCCCAACACTTCAAATGAACAATCTCAAAACTTTGATGCTCCTCGAAATTTTGCATCAGCTTTGAGAGGATCTGCGAGCTTTGGGACAAGAAAAAGAGTTGATTAATGCACATACCTTATGAAATTGTACAAGGAAAACTAGTAGTAACCTTCTCGAAATAAGAACATGACCTATTTGCAGATACTTTTCGTTTTACGGTGGTAGACAAATTCTTGAGAATCAGACCTTCAGTTGATCGCATTAGAGAAGACTTTTTGAATGCTATTCCTCTGAAACGGACAGTTCAGATAGGAGCGTATAACATGCACAATATTTTCATATATTTCGATCTGGAAGAAGATCACAAAAACATCTATAGTAGGAATTTTGTCCCTACTTGGAACATGCAAATGAAAACAGCCCTTGCATCGATTTGGATTATGATGACACTTCATTCAATGGGATGCATTATGAGGAATAGTAGCCCAATTGATATCCTATAATCACGGATAGAGTAACCCTTTTGAAATCGAGGCCTACCATTGCTACGATAAAGGTAGAAATTCAAAAAAACTAAGCTTCTACTGGATGTGGCACTAGTGACTTCAGAATGAGACGGGAAATAGAGACTCTAATGCTGAAGATAGAATATGAAACTATTCGAGAATTCTGTGGATATTGCAAAATTCTAGGGCACAACGATGCAGAATGTAGAGTATTCCACTTTCAACTAAGGAAATGTGCATGCATGCTTGATAGCAACGAGCCCATGATATGCAGGTGGAGGTTATTAGAGAGAACAATGAAGTATACAAGGTACCCGATCGTAAATTGACGAATGTAGAGAATTCTTGCAAATGAAGAAGATTGGAAAATAGTTATAAAAGTCAAAAGGGAAAAATAAGATCAAGATTAATATGAAAAATAAACCAACTCAAATACTGCCACTTACTTAGATTCCAAAAAAGGTAATATCTTTTAAACTAAAAAAAACAAGACAAAGCTGAACGAATTCTTGTTGATAACCTTATAGTAGATACACATGAATTCAACTTAAGTTTGAAAATTTTGTGTCCAAAAAAATAAAGAGATAAAAAAGGATACTTTCTTAGAAAGTTATGATAGAAAGGTTCATAAGAAGAAGGGATACAATAATAAAGATTTCATCAGCAAAAATGCACCAAGGAGACTCAGTTAATTCCAAGCAATCAGTCTCCTGAAATAAAGGATAGTACAAATATAGATATGCAAGATACCACAAAATTAGAGAGGACTCCAAATCCTAATAAAGAGACTACTAATTAAATTGATAAAGAAAAAAAGAGCAATCAAGAAAGTGTTAACGATAATAGGGATAGTGGTCTTGCTACGAAAAAAATTGAGAAAATTAAGAACACTCAAGGCCTTACTAAGAACCAAGCTATTCCCTTGGACAATGATGACTACTTCCATTTTAAAACTGAATATGAAGATGAAAAGGAAGGTGAACACCCCCTGATTGACATGTTACCGTACCTTATGGGAAAACTACCATATAGACAGATAATCAGATTGAAGAAGCTGATGATACTAATATGATATTATATCAAGAATTACATACAACAAAAATAGTATGCATAGTTTTGTAATTTCTAGTTCTCAATGATTAATGCATTGTCTTTAAGGACCCAATGTGAATTTGAAAGACTCAAACACTCAAGAATTAATATAATATCTCATTCATCTGTCTACACGAATCCTCTATGAATTTTGATCAGATGATGACCTTACCTACATGAGACAACTTGAAATGTAAGGTTGTCATTATAATAACAACACTATGTTTGGCTGTTGTGGACAAATAATTTTATCGTGGATGTAGTGAATGACAGAAAACAACAAGTGACTTGCAAAATTTACTTATTACAATATAGGGGCTGAATTCCATATTACTTCTTTTATGCTACGTGTAGGACCTATTTGAAAAAAAGATTATGGAATGAACTAAATCCTGAAATCAAAAGTTGAATGTCCAAAAGGCCTAAGTTTCACATGCCTAGTATGTATCATACAATCGTTTCCCCGGAAAATGAGATAAGATTTAAGAAATCAAGTGACATGCACAGACGTTGTTACAAGAAGGAAGCAATTATATCAATTCTCAAGTTATAAAGTGAAATAAAATATCAAAAGTACAACACATTTTCAAGTCCATGTTTCTAGCATTACAGCTTAATCAATATCATGTAAGATTTCATTATTTATCAGGATCACTATACTGACACCGACATAAATAGAAACAAGACTAGGTGACCAACCAAGTCACAAGTATTTGATCCTACTTGTCCAGGCAACTTTCTGCAGTGCCATACGAGTTGACTTAATCTCATTATCTTAAGCAATAATTATTTTTTTCTCCCTATGGGGGACTTTATCCCACAAACCTTAGCATAGCCTTGGAATGTGTTCTTACACCGACACGTGTAGTTCCATGGTAACAAATATAATATTTGAACCAATCTCGATGGTCTTTACTAGTAACTCTCAAAATATTTGACATTTCCAAATATAGATTCTTAGCATAAAAGCCTCAAAGAAATTTATTTTTATCAAATCATGGTGTTCATAACTGATCCAACAAAAGTCAAGTGTAAAACCTTCTCAATCCATGTTAAAGCATTTAACAAATGAGAGACAAATTTTTAAAGATGCAAAAAATGCCATTTCCATCAAATTGAACTTTTAAAACATAAAGTTTCATTTTTCACAAAAAAATGGTAATGATAACACTTGAATAATTTATAATGCAAGATATGGTGGAACCTCAATCAGCGATCGCCCACAATCTAGGATTCACAATAAATATTTTTTTCATAAATCAATTGAACAATATGAATTTAAGGAAAAACTTTTGAGAGGAGTAAGTTTAAACATACCTCGAATCGCTTTTCAAATCTTACTCCAAAAGATCCATCGATGCTAACAATCTACAATATACATGTCACACCCCAAGTCTAGGTGAGGTGGACTGACACTCAGTGTCTTAAGGTGCCGAGTGTCGGCCATCCCCCCAAGGCTGAGGTGTGACAAACTTAGTATCGGAGCAGGTCTGTCTTAAGAAATCAGTAAGTCATGTCTAGTAGAGTCTTTTTATGAGTGTGTTGTGCACCACACTTATAAATGAGAAGCTAACAGATATTTAGGGTGGTTACCTTCTCTCCAGATCTAGATCGTGCAATAGAGTTGAGTCATAAATGATTCATTTCTAATCCCCATCATGTTTATACTTTCGGCGATGCCTGCTACTACTAGACGACAAGAGGCTATTCAGAGGTTAGATGTAGAGGCGGGTGAGGGTGCCAGTCAGGTACGTCCCGCTAACATAGGGCAGCAGGAGCATTAGGGTGATGTCGTATCTCGAGCCTCCAGGACTCCACATGTCCAGACCCGAAATCATTAAGTTGTGCGGGCACCTAACATTTCCCACCTCGGTAGACGGACTCATCCCTTAATCAATAATTCAACAACAAATAAATAAATAGAACAAGATAAATGGAAGTCTAATCATAAATATCATAGATGCGGAAGTACAATACTAATACAACTCTAAGAAATGGTCTACATCAGTACAAGAGACACTAATCAATATAAGTCTCAAAATATGATATTGTCTCCGAATAAAAGAAAAGACAAGTAATAATGGAGGAGTCTCCGAGCAGCGGATCCATCAAGCAGTGCTCACCCTAGAAGACTCGACAACAACCTTAGGGTTAATCTCGAGAAGTGGATGTGTAACCGGTCATATGCTCTGCACTACAAAAGAATGCAGCAAGGTAGTATCAGTACAAACACTATGTACTAGTAGCTATCATAGGCCGACAACAGTTAGCTAACATATATATAAGAAAAAAACTGAAGAATAAACATACTCGCAATCAAGTACAACTTATCACAGTTCAAGAATAAACAACCCAAGTATAGACTATCAAGTCATAATTTCAGGTAATATGTGAATGTAATGATGAGTAAATATGCAATGCAATACATTACAATGCCCAAATGTAATCTCCGTACATATATGCTCCGAGCAAAATATTGCTATATCCCGGCAGTCATGACCCATGGGGGACCCATAAAGTCCACGTACCAGTTACTCTACACACACAACCTAAAGATGACTCTACCGCCGACCACACTGCTAGCCATTCCGCACACAACTCAAAGATGGCTATGCTATCAATATGTCACTAGAATCACTGATGTTTCCTTCTCATTTATCAAAATCACGTCAATCACAAATAATATTAATATATCATGGAAATAAAGATGAATGCAATGTAAATGACCATATCAAGTGTATTATATCAATTCCCAATCGTGTCACACATGGACATATAGCACAATATTAGTATCAAGTCAAGTCTTTTCCTCTATCCATGATAATAACAAGAAAAGTGAGAGGAAACTATATCACAAGGACAGTAGGACAACTAAATGCAAATCCGATATCACACTAGGAAGCAAGCCAATAAATCACAAAGAGGCAACAAGCCCACAAATCAGTCAACAGTACCAAACCTAAGAAATCCAGCCAAACTTCATACCCGAAGGCGTACATGCTTTCTCCGACAGTAACTAATTATACACATGCTTTGATAACCGAAGTCTAACCAGAAGGTAAGTCATAACCTTTGTGGATGCCGAGCGGAGTCACAAATGGTCACACTTGAGATTTGCCTTTCCGAGGATCGTGATAGTGCTAAAAATATATCCATTATTAAGATCTAGGTTAGAAATGGAAACTAGCAAGTACCATACATTAAACTATTCCTGAAATCCCAAACGACTAGGGGGAAAAGGGCCCACAAGGGTAAAATAATTATTTTGAAAGTGAAATATGCAATTCAACATTCTAGGAGTTCAATTATACTAATCAATTGCTAAAATAACTCAAGATTAGGACAATTTCTATATTTAAGTGAAAACCCCCCAATTTGGGTATGAACCCTAATTTTTCAACATTCAAATTCATCAACAATAATGGAAGATTCAAGTCTAATACTTACTAATTAGTGAAATCTAAGCTTTGATTAGAAAAATTCATCAATTTATCTCACATTTAGGCCCAATAATCAAATATACAATATTCAGGTAGAACCAATCTTCTCTACTATGTTTTAGGTCTTTTCTACCATTAAATCAACTTAAGAAAGGAAATGAAGGTAATACAAGGCTTAAGAAGCTTACCCCAAGAAGAATCCACCTAAGAATGCTTGAAATCGCCCTAAGAGTACTTTGGAGAAATATTTTCAGAATTGGGGAAATGAAAGGTTTAATTCACACTTAAAAAGATTCTGGTTTCCCCGTCACCTGCTGCAGTGGTCCAGGTCCGCTGTAGTGGAGCCCGCACCAGTGGCCACTTGACCACGCTTATGGCCCCAAGAAAATCAGGCCTTCGCCGTAGCATCCTGCCATCCACTGCAGCGGTCACAACATCCACTGGGACATACTGAGGCTCGCCCCAGCGAATATACTAGACACTAGCAGATTTCAGCTTTTCACAAATTCAACCCGAAATCTGAAAACCACTCGAGACATTCTCGACATAAACCAGATATGCATACACATATAAAAATACACTATGGACTAATACCAACTTTTCAACCAATAGATAAAAACACTCCCAAGGGAATCGGGAACTGAACCAACTATCCTATCAAGTCATAAATGACCCTTCGGACCTCACAGAAGCAACAAAATTCTGAAAAGGGTCAGTTTACTCAAAAGTCAACTATTGGTCAAATGGTCTCACTTGAAGGTTTTAATTTCTCTACTTCCACTAGTATCATCTGATAACTTTAGGAATTGGGTCAGCAGGGGTAAAATAGTCAAAATGCACATAACTATTAAACATGTCATTACACCACCCCTACTACCTCCAAAGGAGCCTAGGGGAGCTGACGTACCCCGGTTCCTCCCCTGGTTGCTTTTGATCAGGATTTAGATATACAGAGTATTGTACAACTATTTACTAGACTAGTGGCCTCTTAGGCCCAATGTTAGACCGACAATTATTTTGATAGATCAGTTAGTGTGAGAGTTTGAGATTTTATCAACCTTGACCCTTCGGTATTTATAAGGACTAATCCATATGCATATCCATAGAGCTTTCTGGACCAGATGCATCGGACCTTATGATTTATGCATGCCACCGATACTAAGTCGGTAGAGCTTACCTCTTATAGATTGCAGGATATTGATGTGACTTGGTATGAGACTTGGGAGCAGTCTAGGGGACCCCGTACCCCATCAACAGGATGAAGAGAGTTTTTTGAGGCATTCTTGCGCAGTATTTAACTGTTGAGCTTCGCCGAGCTAGGCAAGATATGTTTATTTGTTTGGAGTAGGGTAATATGAGTGTCTGAAAGTATAGTATGTAGTTTAACTCTTTGTCTAGGTATGCTCTTATAGTTGTAGATGAAATGAGTGACATAGGATATTGATTCGTGGGTGGCTTGGGACCATACTTAGTTCATAAATGTACTACGACCTCTTTGAATCCAAATATGGATATCTCTCGCATTCAGGCATATGGTCAGAATTTAGAGGATTGTAAGAGGCAACCGTGGGTTAATCGAGAGTGGGATAGTGATCAATATAAGAAAGCCCAATCTATAGGTGATACAGGAGATTTCAGAGGTGGGTTCAAGCCATAGTTCTCTAGACACTCATCTTATTCGGCAGCCAGTGCACCACCACAGTTTCAGGGCTAGTGTCATGATCGGAAAACTTATTCTAGTTAGGGTCAGAGTTCATGGACATCAAGCCCGCATTATAGAGGCAAATCTAGTTAGATGAGACCTCCGCTACCCTATTATGATCGGTGTGGTAGATCTCATTCTAGGAAATGTCGTTAGGGTGTAGATGTGTGCTATTCATATGGGTAGCCCAGTCACATTATGCAATTTTATCCAACGAAAGGCGGAGGTTGTATGGCATAGCTGACAGGGTCTGCAACAACTTATTTTTCATCTATTTACCCTATCGGGAAAGGTACACAGATATTGACTGGTAGAGGTAGAGGCAGGGGTGGAGCGTCTAGCTCATGCGGTCATCAGAACCATATTTATGCTTTATCGGGTTAACAGGACCTAGAGTCATCTCTGGATGTGGTTACAGGTATATTATCTATCTTTTTCCTTGATGTGTATGCCTTGATAGATCCAGGTTCTACTTTGTTGTATATTACTCCTTTTATTGCTGGCAAGTGTGGAAAAGAACCTAAATCATTGTGTAAGTCATTTGAGGTGTCTACATCCATGGGTGAGTCTGTAATTGTCAGGCGGGTATATAGGGGTTGTGATGTGAATAATTATGATCATCATACATTAGCTGACTTGAATGAATTGGAAATGGTAGAATTTGATGTCATTATGGGTATGGACTGGCTAGCTTCTTGTTATGCTAACGTGGATTGCTGGACGAAAGTTGTTCGCTTTAATTTTCCAGGTGAGCCCATTATCGAATAGAAGGGCAATGTCGCAACTCCTAAAGGGAGGTTTATTTCCTACCTGAAAGCATGAAAGATGATTTCCAAAGGATATGTCTATCATTTAGTACGAGTACAGGATGCGAATGCGAAGCCTCCAACCATCCAGTCAGTCCCTATTGTTAATGCATTCCCTGAAGTATTTCTTGATGAATTTCCTGGCATTCATCCCAAAATGGAAATTGATTTCACTATCAACGTGCTTCTTGATACCCAACATATATCTATTCCTCCGTATAGGATCACCCCTACTAAGTTAATAGAATTAAAAGCACATTTGAAGGATTTGTTAGAAAAGGGCTTTATTAGGCCCAATATTTCACATTAGGGCACACCTGTATTGTTTTTCTGTAAGAAGGATGGTTCGCTGAGGATGCGTATCGATTATCGTCAACTGAAAAAGGTAACTATAAAGAACAAATATCCGCTTCTCAGGATCGACAATTTGTTTGACCAGTTGCAGAGTGCTAAGTATTTATCAAAGATCGACCTTAGGTCTAGATACCATCAGCTATGAATCAAGGAGAAAGATATTCCGAAAATAACTTTCCGGACTAGATATGACCACTATGAGTTTCTCGTTATGTCCTTCGGTCTTACCAATGCACCAATGACTTTCATGGATCTAATAAATCGGGTTTTTAAATCGTTTCTTGATATCTTTGTAATTGTGTTTATTAATGACACTCTAGTATATTCTCGATCAGAAGTACATGCAGATCATTTATGGAAGGTGTTGCAGACGCTCCAGTATTATAAGTTCTACGATAAATTTTATAAATGTGAGTTCTGGTTGAATTATATGGCCTTTCTTGGGTATATATTATCAGATGAGGGTATTAAAGTTGACAGCTAGAAGATCGAGGAAGCAAGGAATTGGCCGAGGCCCACAACTCCTATTGAGGTGCATAGTTTCTTAGGCTTATCTGGTTATTATTGGAGGTTCATAAAGAATATTTATCTATTCCCTCTCCCTTGACAAAGTTAATGCATAAGACAGCTAAGTTTTAGTGGTTGGATACTTCCAAGGGGAGCTTTCAGGAGTTGAAGAGTATATTAATATTGGCATTGTTCTAGCACTTCCTGAAGGATCAGAGGGTTATGTGGTAAATTTTGATGACTTTAGAGTTGGGTTGGGCTGTATTTTGATGCAACACGATAAAGTTATTGCATATGCTTCAAGACAACTGAGGAAGCACAAATAGAATTGCCCGACTCATGATCTAGAGTTGGCGACTGTTATATTTGCATTGAAGATATGGTGCCACTACTTATTTTGAGTTCATATTGATTTGTTTACAGACCATAAGAGCCTACAATATATATTCCCACAGAAGGAATTGAATCCGAGATAGCGGAGATGGCTTGACTTGCTGAGAGACTATGATGTTGATATCTTATATCATCCTGGCAAGGTGAATGTTGTAGCCGATGCCCACAACTCCTATTGAGGTGTATAATTTCTTAGGATTATCTGGTTATTATTGGAGGTTCATAGAGAATTTTTCTCGGTTGCCTCTCCCTTGACAAAGTTAACGCATAAGGCAGCTAAGTGTCAGTGGTCGAATACTTGCAAGGGGAGCTTTCATGAGGTGAATAGTAGATTAATATTGGCATTGTTCTAGCACTTCCTGAAGGATCAGAGGGTTATATGGTATATTGTGATGCCTCTAGTGTTGGGTTGGGCTATGTTCTGATGCAGCACGGTAAAGTTATTGCATATGCTTCAAGACAACCGATGAAGCACAAGTAGAATTACCCAACTCATGATCTAGAGTTGGCGACTGTTATATTTGCATTGAAGATATGGTGCCACTACTTATATGGAGTTCATGTTGATTTATTTACAGACCATAAGAGCCTACAATATATATTCCCATAAAAGGAATTGAATCTGAGACAACGGAGATGGCTTGAGTTGCTGAAAGACTATGATGTTGATATCTTATATCATCTTGGCAAAGTGAATGTTATAGCCGATGCGTTGAGTCATAAGTCTATGGGCAGCCTGAGGCATGTGAGAGTTGACAAGTTAGAGATGACTAAAGATCTATGTTGACTAGCTGTTTGAGTGTGCAATTGCTTGATGTAGGTGACAAGGGCACTATAGTACAGAATGTCGCCGAATCATCTTTAATGGCCGAAGTAAAGGTGCGGAAATTCGATGATCCAGAATTAATCAGAATTAAATAAGGAATCACCTTTTGAGAAGAAGCAGTTGTTCAAGCTATCAAATGATGGGCTTCTTAAATATAAAAGTCGACTGTGTGTGCCCGATGTTGGAAGACTTTAAGGTCAAATTATGGTAGAGATTCACCAGTCCAAGTATTCTATTCATCCTGGTTCTACTAAGATGTATCATAACTTTTAACAGATATATTGGTGGAACGATATGAAGAAGAATATTGTAGAATTCGTCACTCAGTGTCCAAATTGCCAGCAAGTTAAGGTTGATCATAAAAAACCTAGAGGATTACTTCAGAATATTGAGATTCCGACATGAAAATGGGAGACAATCAATATGGATTTCATTACAGGATTACCTAATTCTCGTGGGAAGTTCGATTCCATTTGGGTTATTATGGATTGACTTATAATGTCAGCTTATTTCTTACATGTAAGCACTACCTATTCAGTTGAGGATTACACCAGTTTATATTAGAGATATAGTTCAACTTCATTTCTATTATATCTGACAAAGGTGCCCACTTTACAGTTAACTTCTAGAGGTCCTTTTAGAAAGGTTTGGGTACTTAGATTAGCCTTAGCACAATTTTTCATCAATAGACATAAGGGCAGGCTGAGCGCACTATTCAGATGCTCGAGGACATGTTGTGAGCCTGTGTTTTAGACTTCATAGGAAGTTGGGTAGATAATCTTCCACTCATTGAGTTTGCCTATAATAACAACTACCATTCCAGTATCTAGATGGCACCATATGAAGCCCTATATGCGCGGAAGTGTAGGTCTCCTATCGATTGGTTCGATGTTGGTAAAACAAAGCTATTGAGGCCTTATTTGGTACAACAAGTAGTAGAGAAAGTGAAATTGATTTAGGAATGATTGTTAACGACTTAGAGTAGACAAAAGTCCTATTTGAATAACCGACATCGAGACTTATAGTTTACTATGGGATATTGGGTATTTTTTAAAGTGTTTCTATGAAAGTCATGATGAGGTTCGGCAAGAAAGGCAAGCTTAGCCGCATATACGTCAGACCGTATCAGATCATACAAAGAATCGGCCAAGTGGATTACAAGTTTGAGTTGCCACAGGAGTTAGAAACATTTCATCCAGTATTCTACGTATGTATGCTTCGTAAGTGCTTGAATGATCCCTCCCGCATCACCCCCATTGAGGATGTTCAGGTCAGGAAATATCTCTCATATAAGGAAATCCCTATTGCTATTCTAGATCGACAGATCTGTATGTTGTGGACCAAAGAAGTAGCTTTGATTAAAGTACTTTGGAGGAATAATAACATCGAAGAAATGACATGAGAGGCCGAAGAGGATTTGAAGTCCTGTACCCTCATTCGGCATGCGTTTTCACCATCTATGAGAGAACAAAAACAAAGGTCAGATACCAATTTAATTCAACTTAGCACATAAGGAATAGAAAAAAGTGAAATTTCCTAAATGTCCCATAGCCTCTCGAAGATAAGTATGGATGTCTCCGCATCGATCCACAAGACTCTACTAGACATTGCTCTTGTATTTAGGATTGTTTAACCTGGCTCTGATACCAACTTTGTCATGACCCCCTTTTAGAAATTTTGGTGACACCTACATAATCCCACCACGTAGGAAAATCACTCCCAAATTATTCTCAATACATGATACATATATAAAAGTGGAAGAAATACGGATACCTTAAACACGATCTCATAACATAATAAGCGAAAAGAAGTGATAGTTTGATACATCTACCAAAAGCCCCCAAGAGTCTACTCTGGGCATATAAGAGCACTTATAAAACCATTACAATCTGAGAAAAAGGACACGTAGGATAAAACTGAAATATATAGTCTGAAATATGTCTCTGAAGTAAGAACAAAAGACCATAAATAGAGGAGAGTATCCAAGGCATGCTGGAAGGAGCATCCTCACCCTGAATATTGAGGATCACAACTCTGACTCAGCCACCTGGTCCTGCGGAGGTCGAAGGTACTGAATTTGCATTAAAAAGAATACAACAAGTGTAGCATGAGTACACAACGTACCCCCGTAAACATCATAGGCCAACAATGACGGAAGATACATAATCAGAGATAAATACCAAGTTGACAACAAATAATTGTATGCTAACAGTTCAACTACCCAAGTACGTCACATAGTCAACATGTTGTTCACAGAGTTCAATAGTATATCAGATATCAATAGAAATAAACAAAACTTCCAAGCTCAGAATTCAACCATGGTGTTCATAATCACTCAATACACAGTTCATCACAATTCATCAATAAAACGACGTTAGTATGTATGATATTAATGTAATGCATATGCAAGGTACCTTTCTCAATCTAGTATACAATACGTCAAGGTTTAATTATGATACATGCACCTATGGGGGACCCACAAAGTCCATATGCCGCTCCTAGCTAGCCAAACTTCCACACATGAATCTAACTAGAGCCCATGATTCATCTGTCGAGTGTCAATCATGCTGCAGGCGTGAAACTCCGCTCCCCACATATCAAAATCATCTCAAGTGTCTTAGTCTCATAATACTCTTACCTTTTTGATCTCTTGGACCATAACATATCTTTACCACTCTCACATCAAATCACAAAACCATGAGTGTATGTATGCAATTACGATACAAGACAATATATCATGATATGCAATCAAGTATAGAGGTGATGTACATATGCTTTCAAGGGTTCAATAATACATAGACAATCTAAGTTAAATCAAGATATCAATCCAAAGCATGTGTGATGAGTAAACAAATAATAACAAATGTGGCGACAAGCCCGCATATGGCGACAAGACTAAGTAATCAATAATCAAAACCAGCATAAAGGTGATTCCCCAAATCATCCCATTATCACAGTTTAACACCGGTACCCACTCAACCGTTCATCATAACCGACTGAGTGGGACCCCAAAATATGCCCAATACCCCTCAATATTTATGATTAATTACATACTTCTATCGAAGTCTCGAAAAATTAAACTGTAGCCTACCTCAAAGATGAACAGGTGCACATCAAAATTAAGCCTCTGAGATAGCCATGCCCTTCATTTGCGCCTCGCAATAATCAAAGTCTATTTATGTGTATTGCATCGCTAATATAAAGCTAATACAACAAAAACAATACTTTAAATACCCATCTAGGGTCCACTCTACCAAGACTCGAACTTTGTGACACCACAACCTTTATTACATATTAGGTAGTCACATCCTTAATTTAATTGCAAATTTAAACACAACTGAACCTCCAATTGAACAATAATCTAAAAGTCCCAATTTGAAACCCTATATTTTCCCCTTTGAAAACAAACTTATATAATCAAATTAAGTTTTAAAACATGATAACCTAACGTAACCCAATCCTAATTCATGATATTAACACCATTTGATCCATAAATCCTTATTAAAATCAATTATATAACTCTCTTAATCTTTCTATATGCATAACGCATCTTCCCCAACTCACATAGTATGCTAAACCACCATTAAAAGAACCTATAATCATAACTTAAGACACAAGAGAGAAAGAATCTATTACCTCAAGGATGGAAATGCTCTTAAAGCTCTGAAAACACCCTTATGTTTCCCTGGTTTCGAAGTTAGCTATTTGGAGAAAAAAAATCTGACCTAAAAATATTTATAGGCCACCTGAATAGTACTTCCACCACAATAAAATAGACTCCACTGGAATGGACCCGTTGCAACAGAAAAAGCTTCGCTGGGGTGAGAGTCACTTGATACCTCACCCCTCTCCACTGTGGACCCGGCTTCGCTGTGGCAGAAACCCCCTAGTCCCTATTTTCTTCTTTGACGAGCCAACCTCTCACCGAGGCAGACCCACTGGAGCGGATGCTGGTGCCTCCGTGGCGGACACCAGACACCAACAAAGAAAAATAACCCAAATCCTCTATTAAACACCCGAAGCACTCTCAAGATCCCCCAGCCACAAACCAAACATGCTCGTCTAAAGTAAATAGCGCTATGAACTCGTCGTACCGTAGGATTTCACAAATAACCGAGCTATGGCATACATTTCTAAAGAATTATCCGAGACAAACCAAAAATCTAACTTTACAAATAAGGCCACAAAATACATCTGATTGACTTGGGAATCAAACCAATAACTCGACTAAGTCATAAATGACCCTCCGAGTCTATCAAAATCGACAAAACCCAGAAACAAATTCATCTAGAAAAAAGTCAACTTTGAGTCAAACTAACCAACTCTAAGTTCTCAAACTTAGGCTCTCATATAAATGGACCTCGAGATCCATGCCACCCATCCCCATGTATCACAAACCCCACATAGAGTCTACGGGAAAAATCAAACAAGAAAATAAAGGTATTTAGCTAAAAATGACCAGATGAGTCGTTACACATATTCAATATATTATTTGTACTGACATCCCTCACTGGGACGTTGCATTTCATTCCCACAGGTGAATATATACTAAGTGATGCTCATTTCCAATAGGTCCTTAGCTCAACAGCGAAGTCAGGTCCCTCCACTTGTTTTGGAGGTGCTAGTCGGAGTCAATATGATTTTATATATATAGTTATGGCTATGGAGGGGTCCTTTCTCGACCTGATGATGTTCATGTACTCTTTAGAGGCTTGTAGAAAATTATCCTGTATGTCAAATTTGTGTATGGCCTTGCCTGAATTTCTACCAGCCAGTTGACATGTATTATGGCATTATCGGCCTTCTTCACACACACACACACACACACACACACACACACATATATATATATATATATATATATATATATATATATATATATATATATATATATATATATATATATATATATATATGTATGTATTAGGCTTTTCTACTTCTACATGTTATGATGTATTGATTGTCTTATTGGTGTTATTATAAGGTCTTGTTAGCCCAATTATATGTGTATCCAGGGTACGAACGAGACGTGGTATGTTTGGGCCATAAGGCATCGGGTACCGACCACACCCCCTAATGTTGGGGTGTGAAAAATTTGGTATCAGAGAAGGTCAATCCTAGGGATGTCTACAAGCCATCTCTGGTAGAGTTTTGTTTATGGGTGTGTAGTATGCCACACTTATAAATAGGAGGATACTGGACATTTAGGATGGGTACCTTCCTTTCATAATCTAGATTGTGCAGTAGAGTTGAGTTGTAAGAATTCATGTTTATCTCATGTTTTATACAGTTCCAATAATGTTGATTACAAGAAAGACTTCGGTTAGTTCATATTCATCTCTGGTTAATAAAAGACCCCTACCAGATTATTGATACGCTAGAGATGCGAGTGCTATACTAGAGTTTCAGAGCATGAGTAATCATCTTACATATATACAGAGAAGGTAAAGCGAGTATAGAATGATAAAGTATTGATTTTAGGATGTTAAGGAGGTAAAGTGCCGGGGGTATAGAGTGTTGAAATGCGTAAGACTATAAGGATATTGAAAAGTAGAACAACAATGAAAAGTACTTATATTGATTTTTGATCTATTGACATCAAGAGATGTGGGTTTAGAAAAACGTAAGATCTCAAGTTCTAGTAAAGATTAGAATGATCCTTAGCATGAGTGATATGGAAGAATAGTACGATTATGTCAAAGGCACCCCTTTAGAATGTATATATATAATATCCCCAAAAATTTGTTAATTGGATATTACCTTTGGAGATGTTGAAGATTTAGGGGCCAAGTATTGCACTCTTTGTGTATAAGGTAAATGTCTCCTTAGAAAGGTTCCTGTATAAAGTAAAATAGGTTTAGACAATGCCTAGAGGATAAGGCCAAGTGAGGAAGAAGAAGTTAAAAAGCATAAGGATGTTTTTTCACAAGTATTCAGAATATGGAGAGAAGTGTGATGGATAGTAAAGGGATGACACCAATATAAGTGAGACATATAAGCAATACGAGGAACAACAGAGTCATATTAAAAATACGGTGAGTTGATAGTAAAGTAAAACCCAAAAGGAAAGAAGAAGTAAGTGTTGAGTTGTAAAGATGAATGTGTTATGAGAATATCTACTGTGAGATTTGAACAGCTAAATGTCAATAACACATGTCGGTCAGATGGTTTAGTTCTCTGAGTCAGGAAGTACCCATACTGTGAAATTTTCTTGGTTAAAAGGAATAAGAGTTGGAACCTCAAGAGATTGTTATAAGAAAAGACATTGAGAAATTGCAAGATAAGCAATCAGACGGTAAAGGATAAAATGCAAAGGAATGAGTAATTCTTAAAGGTTATCCATAAAGGAGCCCTTAAGATCAAATGTCCTAGCTAGGAAATGAAAAGTCTATTGGGACTAAGCATGACAGATATGAACACATGACGTTCTATTCATGAAGATAGTTTAGTAATTTCTAGTAAGAGGGAGTCATGTTGGAGCAAATTATAAGTTGTTTAAATATAGTAGAAGTATGAAAAGAGTGGAGGCAACAATATGATATTTTAGGGTAGAAATCTTTGAGTATAGAGAGTAGTCCACCTCCTAAAGAGAAGATGGTATGATGGAGAATGATACATGACCACCTGATGGTTCAATAAGAAGACCAAAAGGTTATGACAAAGAATTATAAGATGAACCAGATTGTGTCCTCGAAATATGGCAAACAAGTTATGATTATGAAATAACATTTATATATCAAGAGAGGATTGGTAGAGATCTCCTTATTTAAGGAATTAAGTAATGATAAGGGCCTCTAAATACATGAGACTTAGAAGGGAATAGTATGACCTGTAAGTGAAGTCAAAAACATGTAAGCCCAAAGGGGTAGTCAAGATTAATGAATGAAAGTGGTAAATTGGGTCAAGATAGAAGATGATTTAGGGGGTTTAAAGATCCGTTAATTGATACAAAATTTTGTAGTATGGAATTGTTTTAGAATCTGAAGTTTTAACCTTATCAGTAATTGATAAAAATTCTCAAAAAATAATTCAGATGAAAAGTAATAATAAAAAGGGCCAGCATAAAGCGAGTTAAGTTAGAAGATTATGAAAGAGAGGGGATGTAAGTAATTAAGAATGCACACAAAATTGGTACTATCAGGACGAGTGGATATGAAGGAAAGAAGAATAATAGCGGGCAATCAAGGATGCCCAAGATCTTATAGGAATATATGATGACGTGATTGTTGAAAGTATATTGCTAGGAGATCTTGGCCAAGTAGTTTAAGTGTAAGCATATACTTGATAAGGAAGTACGTCAATAGCTACCGTTTTATGTGTTGGTGGAATAAAGGCCCAAGGTTATGACCCAGAGTGAAACTTAAGAATAAATATATAAGGAACTCCTGGATGATAGAAGTTGAGATAAATTTCTTCCTTTAAGGATAAAAGTGCCCTCTCAGATGAGTCGTAATAATACAGAGACCCATAAATCTTCTTAAATAGAGTAATAGTTCTTGGGATTAAGAAATAAATAATGGCGGAACCTAGATAGTATAGTAGAATATGGTCCCCCTCGGGAAAGAGACGATTCAATAACTAGATTACAATATATGGAGTCATGAACCAGCGCTCAGTAGTAGTACCCTTAGTGGTCAAGGAAAAGAACAAGAATAAAATAATTCCATTCTAAAGTAAAGTTTAAACAGAGAACATAATATAGAAAGATGATAGCCTTTAAGGAAAACCTCAGGTAAGGGAGTTACGTGGCTTAGATCATCGAGGAGCGAGGAAAGAGAAGGAAGTAATCATATTCGCCCTTATGATAGGAGCAAGGAAATATCAATATGAGAATATAGATTTAACATTATCAGCTAAAGAAGCGGCTATTCGAATAAAATGGAGACAAAACTCTTCGATACCTAGGTCAACTATGTTTTCCAAATTTGGCTAAATTTACAAAATAAGATGTGAGCAGAAGTACATTATTCCCTCTATTTTATTCACCGAAGCTCGACGAAAGTGTACCATGATATGGGAAAATAAATAGTGGTGTGATGATGCGGCAAGAAGCATTACCAAACTTTAGCATAATGACCCAACTATTAACAGGCATGGACAAAGTATCTAGGGCTAGGGGGACAATATAGAGGGTAGAGTTCCCTACATGTTAATGGAAAAATGGTTCAAGGACAAAGTCCAGTATGAGCTCACCCCGCTCTTATCAAAATGTTACCCAGATGGCTAATGGTTGACAAATTTGCAAGGTCGACCCGTTTCTTGACAGAGTTAGTTGAAAACTATGAAAATAAAATATACAATTTCGGGATATTGTAATGTTTATTACCTCAGATGAAGAAGCTTAGTTACCATGAACTTCTAGAAGTCCCTCCAAAAAGGTTTGAGGATGCAATGAAATCCTGTTATCATTTTATTCGAAACAATGGTCAGGCCGAGAGTGCAATTTAGACACTCGATGGCATATTACAGACGGATATGTCATGATTCAAAGGAGAGTAGGAGGATCCCTTATCCCATAAAGAGTTACGTATCATTGTAGTTATCATCTTATCCTCTAGATTGACCCTTATGAGACCTTGTAAAGCTAAAAGTATAGATTTTCTATTGACCAATTCGATGTGAGGAAATAGGAGTGTGTAGATCGGTGTTAAACCACCAAATGGTAAAAGGAGTAAAGCCTATTCAGCGGTAGATGTTGATAATCCAAGATTGCCAAGAATCACCCGTTGATGTACGACGCCGAGACTTAAAGAATGTCGTTGATGATTAAGTATTCCTAAAAGCTTTCCCATAAAAAGTGAAGTGGGAATCAATCAGCAAAGCAAGCTTAGCCCAAATATATCTCATATGAGCTTGGGTTACCTTTGGGATTTAGTTAAAATGCTTCAGAAATGCATAAAGAATCCCTATTGTATTACCCCTATAGAGGTTGTTCAGATTATAAATAAATTATCATACGGGGAGACTCCAGTTGCCATCTTAGACCGCCAGGTCCGCCAGCTATTGACCCAAGAAGTTGTGTCCATTAAATAGCTATGGAGGATCAATAATATGAAAGACATGACATGGAAAGCTGAAGAGAACATGAAGTCCAAATACCATCATTTGTTTCATACTATATGATTATATCGACACTCATATGATACAATATCCTTATTTTTATCTTACCTATCAGCCTTATCTTGTACGCTTTATATATGCAATGCTTTTAATACAAATATGACATATGCAACCCAGATTTCGAAATTTGACAATTGAGGTGAGTTATGGCTAACCTTTTTTACTTCTAGATAGATAGACTGTCGTGTGAAGCCGATATTATTATGTTATGCTGTTATATAGCCCCGTGTTGCATTGGATATGTTATCGGGCTACTTAGAAAATTTTGGATAGTCTTGGTTAAAGATGAAACTCTACCAAAATTTCTAGAAAACCCTAAAGAGCTAGAATCTTATAGATACGTAACCTCTACATTCGAGGAAGAATATTCTTAAGGGGGGAAGGATGTTACACCTCCTAGTTTTAAGTCAAGTCATGTTGTCAAGTAACATAAGTATTCCGAGAAGGTAGGAGACTTTACGAAAGGGTAATAATGGTTTAAAACCCATTTATAGAAGTGTCTGGAAGTATAGAAGTTAAACGAATCAAAGAGAGTACGGTTCGTCAAGGTTTGACAAAGTTCCATTTGTTTCATGGCTTGTACGGACCATACTTTTGAGGTACGGACAGTATAAATTTGACATGGTGGCCGTATGATGTCCAAATGTTTTTGCACCTTATAGTACCTTCCTCACCTTATAATACTCTTGTTGATTGATTAATTCTGAGTTTCTTATTGGATTATAACGATCGATGTTCATGATTCCATAACCATAGGTGGGGATTAACGGTCTTAGGCCCCTCTGCCATTTTCATATTGATATCTTGAGATCCTTCATGAATTGTAAACATATATGTATCTATTTCTAGAGTCCTATTATGGCCGAGTATGAGATACAAATGATATTGCCCACAAAGGCCTATGGCGTTAAATATGTTGTTTATACATACATCATAGAGGTATACAAATGCTATTTCCCACATAGGCCTATGAGATTATATAAACAGTTTGTACATATATTACAGAGGTATACACATTATGTTTCCCACAGAGGCCTATGATATTATATACGCGATTATATTATAATTATGCACATCATGGTCCCCTGTGGCATTCTGAGTTATAGGTTTATACATCCTTTCTTATTCTCATTTACCATACTGTGTTTCATTACCGCATATACAGATAGATGGAGTGACGCTCATTTCTAGTAGGACCTCACTCAACAACAAAGTCAGGACCCTCTACTTATTTCAGAGGTGCTCGTCAGAGTTGGTATGGTTTTATATATATAGTTATAGGTATGGAGGGGCCCTGTCCTGACCTGATGATATTCATGTACTCTTTAGAGGCTTGTAGATAATCATCTTGTATGTTAAAGTCATGTATGGCCTTTTCGGCCTCTCTATTAGCCAGTTGATATGTACTGTGACCTTGTCAACCTTCTTTATAAATATTTATATATGTGTGTGTGTGTCTCTCTCTCTGTGTGTATGTTGGGATCTTATGCTTTTATAGGTTATGATGACTTGATTATCTTATAAGTGTTATTTTGAGGCCTTATTGGACCAATTATATGTGTATCGAGGGTACAGACAAGACATGATACGCTCAGACTGTAAGGAACTGAGTGTCAGTCACACCCTCAAAGGTTGGGGTATGACAACTACCTAGGAGATTGAGACAAATATGCGAACTAGATATTCCCAGCTTATTAGAGATTCAGGTACTTTCTTTCTCTTTTATGTTTGAGGACAAATATGTGTTTAAGTGGTGGATGATGTAACGACCCATTAGGTCATTTTGAATAATTTATCAATTTTCCCTTAAATAACCCGTCCCCTAGCTTTTTTGTGGTATTTTTGACTTGTAGGGATATGTGGCACAATTCCCAAGGCTCTCGGGTAGAAGTATCAAAATAAAATCTAAGTTTTGGAAATTAGAAGCTCTAAGTTTTGAAAGTTTGACCAAGAGTTGAATTTTGAGTAGATGCATCTATAATCGAATCCCGATGGATCTGTTAGCTTTGTAATGTGATGTTTGACTTAGCTGGATGATTGGAATGAGTCTTGAGTGATTTGAGTGCGATGCAGGTAAGATTGTGGATTTTTTGAAGTTCTTAAGTTGAAAGATGAGCTTTGGTTGACTAAAGTCAACATTAAGGTAATTGAGTCTTTTTCGAAGTTTCATCGATTCCATCAGGTTCGAAATATTAATTATGTCCTAGTCGAGCCATTGGTTTGGTTCCCAAGGTACTCGAGGGTATTTTGGATTCATGGTTTAAATTTTAGCTTTTAAGAGAATTGGCATTGATATTAGTCAATATCGGGTGAAGACGACCTCGTATAATTGATTCCGAGTGCGTGATTAGGTTCGTTACATGTGTGGTTTGTGTCCAAGAGGTCTTGGATGAGTTTTGAGGGTCAATTCCATGTTCAGAAGACACCAGATTTTTCTAGTGTCTAGCTATTGATTTCCTTCATCGCGACTGCGAGGACACATGTCGCGATCGTGATATGTCTCGCAGTCCTTCTACGCCATCGCTTTTACCCTGTCGTTGTCATGATGAGTCGTGTAGGTAATTTCCATAATTGCAGTGGAAACTGTCTTAATAGTGAAGGCTATCACATGGCCTGAGTCCGAGCAGAGCTCCGCGATTGTGAGGATAGGGCCCACGATCGCGAAGGATCTACTGTTCTAGTGAAGTAAAACCCCAAAACATTTCATTCTCATATATTTAGCTTGGAGTCTCAGTTTGGAAAGCATTTTTGAGGATATTCCTAAGTTCTTCAAGGGGGTAAGCTTCTAATCATCCTATTTTGATTATATTATCAATTATATTGGGATTTCATGGTAAATATCATGATTTAAGTTCGTAAAGATTGGGGAAAATAAACCATAGGCTTGGAGAATGGGAAATTCTTCAATTGAGCATGAAATTTATGTCAGATTTGGACGATTTTTGGTATGTAGTTTCCAAAGACCATGGATAGACTGATTCTTGGGCTAATTTCTCATTTTCCATTCGATCATTGGAATCTCATCTTTTGGTGACTTTTTAATGTCCAAATTCTTATATAAAGATATGGCTGTTGATAGAATTGCCTGTTAACGTGCTCTCTATATTTGAATAGATTTGGAACTTTCAGAGGAGTTACAAAAATTCAAGGCTTTCTATGACTATCAGACTCCTATGCCTTGCACGTTGAGATCTTTAGACCTTATTTGAAGCATCGTGGTTGGTTTGATAAATTAATTAAGAGGGTTCACTGGGATTATTAAGGGGTCCTAATACCTATGAGATTATAAGCACTTGTATCAGGTATCGATGCCATATTTTGGGTATTTTGTGCTATTTAAATTGTATAATCGGTCTGAATGCCATATTTTGGGCACTAATTGATAAAATAGTATGATTTTATGGATCTATGACTGTGGTATGAAGCCCATATTTTTTTGTCTCATTAATTATACGCTTGTCTTATCTATGGTTGTGTATTCCCATCACTCCTAAATGCTCGTTTAAAAGTGGGAAACAACTAAGATCGAGTCTTTATTGCATAATTGTTAAAGGTTGAATTTTTATGGCTTGAGTTGATTAAAAATTGAAACTTTATTGCATATTTTGGCTTCTTATCATTGTGCATGGCATATTCATGCTTCATATGGTATCTTATGCATGTACATTTGCTGATACATATATGGGTCCGAAGGGAAATATTTTCGATCAAAGTGATGAATTATTTATCAGCCCGATTGACTAGAAATAGGTATTATGAGCCTAATATTGGCTAAAGACAGGTATTATGAGCCTCCTTTTGGCTAAGAGTTGTAATGGAGCCTAATATTGGCTAAGGAAACCAAAGGGAAATGATTTCGAGTAGTATATGGACCTATTGAGTCCCTCATGTGTCACGATTCATAGTATTTGAACGTGTGTCAGTGTGTCTACCAGTGATGAGAAAGAAAGGCCTTGTATTGAATTTCACTTGCATCTTATATAATTCCATCTATTTGTTGTTAATTGAGGCCTAAATGTTGATTGAACTTTATTGATATGACAATCTGAACACCTGATCAGACATAGTGAATTAGATGTTATAACCTAGGCATGTACTTCTGAATTACGTGAACTTTGTATAATTGTTGTTATGGAGAACTAATGACAGTTGATGTGGAAGTAGTATTCGGAAGGCTGACCCTCGTATCCATTTGAAGATAAGGTCGGTTGATGCTTCTGCTGAGTACATGTATTTTCCGCACTCATGCTACACTTGCTGCACCTTTTTGTGTGTAGGTTATATTTTGAGTGTCAGTGACATTTTATTAATTGTCTTAGCAAGTTCTTGTAATCGTGACACAAATCTTGGGAGATGGTATTTCTTATATCATATTTTATGAGTATAAATCTTTAAAACATTGTATTTGACTTGTATATTATTTCCACATTTGATTACTTTACTTTAACTATTTATCATGGGTTGTGTTTGTCTTACTAACTCGGGGGAGTTAGTTGCCTTAACGACTTTCTATATTGGGTCGTGACATAATTCTTAATGAAACCTGAGGTTTAAATAGTAAGAACTAGAGAGTAAATTGAGTTAATGGAGTTTACTTTGAATTGTGTGTCTTTCCTCTCTGACTTGTGACCATATAAGTGATAAGGTTGTTTCCAGAACTTAGTTAGACTATTTGTGACCCTATTTTAGTGATTTTGTCCTGAGATGATGTATTAGCTTATTGCTCTAGTCTCTCATTTTTTGAGCAGGTGACTGTTAACTAAATGATTTACTTCCTGGGACTTGCTCTTGGTTTGCCTTAGTTTTTATGTGCTATTCTATGAATAAACTTGATATTATGAGAAGTAAAGGAATCAATCTCATGAGTGTTTAAGTAAGATATGAATAAAGCATGACCTTATACTCTAACTCACTTTGTTAGTTAAGTGCATTATGTAAAAACGAAGAGTAAGTATCAAAGCACAATCCATTGGCCACTATTTTACTATGAAATATGCATGCATAGTTTTTTAAAAAGGGAAACATAACTCTCCTCCCTCTTTCCTCTATTTGATGATTCTGTGTCACTGTTATGGCGCACTGCTGAGCATGAATTAGAGTTTTAAACATAGTTTGAATTTCTTTGGTTATTACATGATCTGATTACATATTTCTTGAAGCATAACCCTTTACCCCCATCCATTGCATGCTGACTGATTAAGAGGTATCACATAGTCTTGAAAGTGCAGTGAGTTAAGTTCTGATATAGGGAGCTCAAGATGAAGCTTTGAGTACCCCAACTTACCTTTATTAAGGCTGCTCCTACATTAGAATTCCACAATATTCCCTTTTGATCTTTGGGACCCTCTATTTTTGTGATTATGTGGCAATATTTGTGAAACATAACCCTTTTGCACTTAATCAAAATATGGACATGCCTTATTCTCTTTTAAATATCTCAAAATCCTTTCAAAATATTATGCTAGACTCTGACTGTGTCTGAGTAAGAAATGAGTTTCCATTTCTATGTATCTGTATTAATTTTCTAAGTTTGTGGTGATCAAGTATCACTAATGCCCTAAAGGGGTCTACTTCTCATCAATATTCAACAAAAATGGCCCTTAATAAAGTGGTATTATGTGTGAACCAGTTTTGTCCCTGATTGGAAAAACTGATAAGGATTCACATGTCTCTCATTAACCATTCTCAAGTTTAGAGGTGTTTAAAACCATGAATATATCATGTTGGAAGGTTTAGATGTTAACGAATCGAAGGAAATAAGTTTCATCGAAAGTTGACAAAGGTAGGCGTAGGTTACGTTCAAAATTTTACTGAAATTTTAGTCAGATGTCACAGAGATTTTCTCCCAATATACTTGGCGTTACAGGGTTATCCACCCACGAAATTGAAAGTCTACGACTCTATTTTCCATCGCATTAAATTGTTCGTTGATATGACATGAGAGTAGAGAGATATTTGTGTTTTTGCACAACTGCGCGATTGTCGGGCAGGCAGTGAAGTAGCTCGCCTCCAAAGCGAGGGTGTTGCTCACCCTGGGCTTTGCTCAGCAAGCCAAGTGAGGCGGTGGAACCTTCTAAGATTTTATTTCAGAGGTGATCCTCATTGTATCTTCATTTGTTTGACCCAACAACCCTAAAATCTGTCAAGCTCTCTCTAAAGGTTCCCTAAGGTTCAAGTACAAATCCCAAGGTAGGTTACATAAATCTAACACAAAGAAGTTTGTGGTGCTCATAGATAATTGTTTCTCTTGTTGTGATATATTTGTATGTGTTATTCAAGGTGAATAAAGGTTATGTTACGCCCCAAACCTGGGCCTGGATGCGATACATCACTCGGTGCCTGACTACATGTGATCGAGCGAACCAACTGGCTAGCTGAATAAACATGAGGTATAACTGAGCGGAAACACAACCGATAACATGATGGACTGCTGAAAAGTCTAACTCAATAAATAATAATAATAATAGTACTTAATGCGGAATAAATCTAAGACATAAATACATCGCCTAACGGCTAGCATAAACGTTTACAAGAAAGCTAACTGTCTAACTACTCTAGTCTATAAAGTCTCTAAGAATATGAAAAGAACTAACTGTTTATCAAGACAAGGCCTCCAACATACATGACTGTCTGTAATAATGAAATAAAATATAAAATAGCAAATGCCCCGATGAGAAGTTGGGGCTCACCAAGAAGCTGATACGAGCTTTCCTAACAAACTGAACTGTCTTCATGTAAATTGTTACCTACATCGTGAGATGTAGTCCTCAGGCATAAGGGACGTTAGTACATTTGAATTGCACTAGTATGTAAAACCAACTGAAGGAAATAACTACCTGTGGGGTGTTTGGGATAGGGGATATCCAAAACAATAAATAGGAATAAATACGAAACTGAAAACTGTAACTAAAACTGAACATAAGTACTCTTTATCCTGAATGAAGAACCACTTGTTTAACTGAATAAATAAGCTATGGCCTCAAGCCCAATATAAGTGCACAAGCTATGGCCTCAGGCCCAAAAGATGCATAAAACATAAACTACGGCCTCGGGCCCAAATACATGTGTTCAACATTCAGGAATATAAAACAAGAAATTGAGAATTATACTGTAATACATGATACTGAAATAATGAATCATACTGAAATACATGATACTGGAAATACTGAATAGAGCTAGATTGAGTCATGCACTCATAAACTGATTATGATGTTTGAAGCATTAATTGTTCATAGTAAATTGAATTATCCTAACTAAGACTCATGGGATATCGAACACGAGTCTATAATGATTACATAATGAGTTCACAATATTCAAAGTGATAATTATGAACAAGTACAAAGTTATATTATTAAAAGATAGAAGTTCTAGTATTTTCATGAACTAAGGCATAATCTCTAATTCTGAAGTAACTAGAAGTGTTTCGGATGAACGTGGCATGGATATGATTAATAATGTTCCCACACGTAAAGAGTTATCCTAACATACCAGTAATTGCTCCTAGCAACGAACTACGCTATTTTCTGATGAAGACCATTTCGAACCCTAACTTGAATTTCTTGCGAAAGATTTCATTGTTAATCCTATGTTTTTGTTGAAGAATCATGTTACTAATAACGATTTAATGCTAGAATTACTAAGGAATCATTAGGAGTGAACTTACCTTGTCGTGGGAGGTTGAGAGGAGAGTAAAACGCTCTTGAGAGGGTTTTCTATGAAGTTGGAATAGTTGCTAAATGATTTTTTGGACTAAGTGTTGAATTTACAGGACATGTAATTTAGACGCCCCACCTCGCTAAGAGAGCTCTATAGCAAGGTGTTTCCTTGATCTAGGCATCGCTTAGCGACTTACCCCGTCTATTTTACATTTAGATGAATTTTTGGAAAAAAACATTTTGTACACCCCACCTCGCTAGGCGAGGTCTATAGCGAGGTGTTGTGTCCCTCTAGGCTTCGCTTAGCGAGCTGCCCTGTCCGTTTTACACTTAAAAGAATTTTTACGTTTTTCGACTTTTGAACTACTCCCCTCGCTGAGCAAATGCTATAGCGAGCCTTGACCTCTCTTTGGGGATCGCCTAGTGAGCTCCTACGCCTAGTAACACTAAGACATAATTTTTGCTCTTCTGATTTCATGGCTCTATACTATAATTCGGGGGTACGAAATGTTACAAATCTCACCCTTGGGATCATTCATCCTTGAATAATGAATTATGACTCTGGTGATCGAACTTACATACGTTAAGGACGTAACTATGCAAATACTGGAATGAATGATTATCTAACTGAAAGAGTGCTGGACTGAATAGACATTGAACTGAATAATGAATTGAATACTAAACTGATTACTGAACTGGATACTGGACCGAATACTGAACTAAATAGGAGGTATAAATGTAAATGTTAGTTACTTTCAACACTTCATGCTGGTTCTTCAAATAAATGGGGGTATATGGAGTTCATGTCATCCTCTACTTCCCACATAGCTTATTCAACCCTTTGGCTTCTCCATAGCACATTTACTTAGGCGATATCCTTAGTTCTCAACTTGCTAATCTGACAAACAATGATAGCCATAGGGATCTCTTCATAAGTTATACTATATTTAACTGTGATCGTATCAATAGGGACAACCAATGACGGGTCTCACACACACTGCTTTAGCATGGACACGTGAAACATAGGGTGTACTGAAATCAACTCATGGGGTAACTCAAGCTCGTAAGCCACCTGACCAACCCTTCGTATCATTATGTATGTCCCAATATATCTGGGACTGAGCTTTCCTTTCTTTCTAAATCTCATGACACCCTTCATAGGTGAAACTTTCAGGAAAACCCAATCATTCATCTGAAATTCTAAGTCTCCACGCCGCACGCCGGAATAAGACCTTTGGAAACTTTAACCTATCTTCAAGCACTCTAGAATCAACTTAACCTTATCCATAGCCCGATGGACCAATTCTGGTCATAACAACTCTGCTTCACCAACTTTGAACCAACCAAAAGGTGATCTACACCTTCACCCATACAAAGCTTCAAACGGTGCCATCTTGATACAAGAGTGATAACTGTTATTATAGGACAATTCAATGAGAGGCAAATAATCATCCCAATTACCTTTGAAATCTCATAAACATGCCCTTAACATGTCCTCAAGAGTCTGAATAGTGGGCTTTGCCTAGCTATCTATCTGAGGATGAAAGATGTACTGAGATTCACCTTTGTTCTTAACCCTTTCTGATAGGATTTCTAAAAATGTACTAGGAACTGCACCACGATGACACGAGGGTCCCATGCAATCTGACAAATTATTGAATATACAACTTGGCGTATTCCTCTACTGTATTGATGGTCCTCAATGGAAAAGAGTTAGCGGACTTCATATGTTGGGCTACAATTACCCAAATCATATCATGCTTCTGAAATGAGCGAGGTAACCCTGTTATAAAGTCCATGTTTATCATCTCCCACTTTAATACGGGAATATCAATATTTTGTGCCAAACCACCGAGCCTTGTATGCTCGGCTTTCACTTGATGACAATTTGGACACTCAGACACAAAATCCGTTATGTTCCTCTTCATGTCATTCCACCAAAAAAATTCCTTGAGATCATGAGACATATTCGTAGAACTTGGGTAAAAAGAATACTTAGAATTGTGGGCTTCTAACATAATTCTCTCCCTAAGTCCATCTATATCTGGGACACATAATCTGCCTTGGCACCTCAAAGTACCATCATCTCCCCCTTGTTCAAAGTCGTAGTCTTTTGCCTGTGAATCCTCTCTTTCAGTTGAAACAAGTAGGGATTATTAAGCTGATTCTCTATCACTTCGGCTACTAAGGAGGAAAAGGCTTTGTTCTGATCAACAACTCCACTATCTTCGGAGTCCAAGAGTCAAACTCCACGATTTGCCAAACGGTGAAGTTCCTTAACCATATTTCTCTAAGCTTCCCGTGGAATGGCGACTGAGAGCATCAGCTACGACATTTTCCTTCCCAGGGTGATAGAGAATATCTACATCATAATCTTTGAGTAATTCTATCTATCTTCTATATCTATGGTTCAACTCTCGTTGCTTGAAAATATATTGAAGGATTTTGTGATCGGTAAAGATATTGACATAAACACCATACAAGTAGTGACGCCATATATTTAGTTTGAAAACCACAGCTGCTAACTCCAAGTTGTGAGTGGGATGATTCTTCATATGAGTCTTAAGTAGTCGGGATGCATAAGCTACTACCTTTCCATGATGCATTAATAAACATCAGAGACAAACTCCTAAAGCATCACAATAAACTACGAACCCCTTGATTCCCTTTGGTAGCACCAAAATTGGGACAGAAGTTAACCTCGTTTTCAACTCCTAAAAACTTTTCTCACAAGTATCTGACTATTGAAACTTGACTTTCTTATGGGCCAGTCTAGTCAACGGAGTAGAGATGGAGGTAAAACATTCAATGAAACACATATAGTAGCCCGCTAGACCATAGAAACTTCGTATATCACTTGTTGAGGTGGGTCTACGCCAATTCTTTACTGCATCTATTTTCTGAGAATCTACCTTCAAACCTTCTCCCGTAATTAGATGGCCTAGAAACGCTATTGATTTCAGTCAAAATTCACACTTGGAAAATTTCACCTAAAGTTTGCGGTCCTGAAGAGTCTTCAACACTATTCAGAGATGCTCCGAATGATCCTCCTAATTACGAGAATAGACCAAAATATCATTAATGAAAACTATGACGAATAAGTCAAGGTATGGCTTGTAAACTCTATTCATGAGGTCCATGAAATCTGTTGGTGCATTGGTCAACCCAAACGACATCACTAAAATTTTAAAATGTCCATAATAGGTCTTGAAGGTTGTTTTAGGAATATCAACCTCCATGACTTTCAACTAGTGGTATCCTGATCTGAGATCAATCTTGGAATAACACTGAATACCCTAAACTTGGTCAAATAGATCATCAATTCTAGGGAGAGGATATTTGTTCTTAATGGTGATCTTGTTCATCTAACTATAATCAATGCACATACGCAATGATCTATCTTTTTTGAACAAACAAGACCAGTGTGCTCCAAGGTGAGACACTTGGTCTAATAAATTCCTTGTCAAACAGATCTTTCAACTAGGCTTTTAACTCTTTCAAATGTGTTGGAGCCATTCTGTGCAGAATAGATATCGGCTTAGTGTCAGGAAGTAAATCAACCCCAAATTCAATTTCCCTATTAGGAGAAACTTTGAGAAGATCTTTAGGAAATACTTCAGGAAATTCATTAACTGTTGGCACAGAGTAGAGAGTCGGGGTTTTAGCATTTGTCTTCCCAACTCAAACTAAGTGGTAAATATAACCCTTGGAAACCATAATTCTACCCTTAATATAAGAAATAAACTTCCCCACGGGCGTTACTGTATTAACCTTCCACTTTATGATCGGTTCGTTATGAAATTCAAAACTTACTATTTTGGTTCTACAACCCATTGTGGCATAACATGATGCCAACCAATCCATACCCATAATCACCTCAAAACCAACCATCTCTAATGCAACTAAATATGCTAGGGTATTTCGATAATATACTTTAACTGGACAACTCCTATAAATACGTCTAGGTATAACTGATTCTCCAACTAGGGTGGACACTTCAAAAGGTTTATGTAACTATTCATGATTTATCCCAAATTTCTTAGCAATAAAAGGGGTTACATATGATAGGGTGGATCCGGGATCCATAAGATCATATGCATCAAATATGAAGACTTGTAATATACTTGTCACCACATCTCTATGAGCCTCTATATCCAAACAACCTACTAGTGTATACACCCAATTTTAGCCTCCGCCTGTATTACCAAAATTAGCTCCACCATGCCTTGATTGGTCTTGCGAATTAGGAGGATCTACTGAATTTGTGGACTGAGCCACATTACCTCCAGTATTCCGCCTCTCAGATGGGCAATCCCTCAACTGTTGACCGCATATGTTACACCCTGTAATTCTTCGTGCGATCAAATATATAGTAAGTCAACTTGAGCTTCGATAACCCAAAGCCCTTATCGAGGGTCATGTACAAATTATATGAGTGTTGCGGAGGTATATGGAATGATGAAAGTCAATTGGATTAAAAGAAGTACATCTCAACAAAGTTTGATGATGATTAGACATTACGTAAAGCATTGCACCCCACAAAAGCCGATCCACTTTGTGGATCAGGCCACGGATCAAGACCCTAATTCCTTTTACTCATTGTCCCAATATGGATTGAGTTTTGCACTCGTAGATGGGGTTCTATGTTGCACAACCAGCTGCACATCAATGGCGATGAGAGGTTTTATAAATAGCCAAGGATAGTGGCTTTCCCATTTTATCCCAAATTTAACCCCAACACTTCCAAGACTCTCTCAAATATTCCCCTAGGGTTTCTATATCATCGAGGAGCTATTTCACATCAAATTGAAGGTGAATATTCCATATCCAACTATTAAAAAGCTTGGAAATCCTCTTGTAGCACGTTGGAGTGAATGATCCTCTTGATGCTTGGAAAGAAGTTCACGGTCCAAGCTTTCTTGGCTGAGTTAAGGTGATTTATTGATGTTCTTAATGATCTCTAAACATCTCATAGCATTGTGGAAATTGTTGATGAAAGTAAATATTTGTTATGAATCTTGGATTGTTATTGATCAGGTTTTGGATATGATCATAGATATGGATTATGTGTGCTGATCTTGTGGTTATTGATGTTGTTGTGGTGGTGTCGTTGTTACTAATGATGTTGTATTGAAAAAAAGTTGATAGCATGGTTGGTTAACATGAACACCATAACTAGAGAAGTATGCACTCTAGGTGTTCGTTGAATTATTCTAGATAATAGCTATGGATTATGTGCGGTGATCTTGTGGTTGTCGAATTATCTTAATCCAAAACCTCTGTATTGTGTAGAAAATAACTTATAAAGTATCTGAGGGTTTGTGAGACATTGTTAACTAAGAGACGCAGGTATGTAAGGCTATCCATTTCTTTTAGAAGCATGGAGTCCAAAGTGTTTATCCTTTTTAAAAAGAAACGTCAAAAGAATCACTCTATTCATATTTTGGTCATCCCTTGTCGAGAGTAGTTCTCTTATTATTATTGTGTTCCATTATTATCATTAGTTGGTGGTTCATATGAATATCATAAGCCTCTGAAAAGGAGTGTTCCAAAGAGTTAAGTGTCAAGTCGACCAGGAGTTGTTCCAAAGTAATATCAAAGAGTTCTGAGTTTCCAAAGAGGACAAAAGTGTCATTGTCATCATAATACATTATCCATACCACCGAACCTCTGCCGATGGGCAGTTATATATATAAATACATACATATATATATATATAATATTCATATCACCATTGCAAACAACCGGTGGACAGTTGTACATATACATTATAAACATCGCACTGCGCTACAGTCAACAAGACATACACTTATATATGCATCTATACGTACACCTCAGAGTAAACCCTGAGGGCAGTGACATATTACATACATTTGGTTATAAGCCGAGGGAAGATTATATAATAACACATATCAATAGCAGTTTCGATACAGTTTCATAGTTGCACTGTTCACCCAATCTTGAATACAAGTTATTTGATTGCTTTTATGCTCTTATTTATAGTTTATACTTTCATATTGCTATTCATTCTTTACATACCAACACATTTCTTTTGTACTGGCTTCTCTTTTGCTGGAGACGTTGTGTGTTCTTGCCGCAGGTTCTGATATGGGCCTTGATAGACCACCACAATAGGAGTTGTTGAGTTCAGCCATCAAAAAGTAAGTTTCATCTTTCCCAGAGCTTGCTGGTTAGGTGTTGAGTATGTCTGGCAAAGATATGTATATATTGGGTAGGTCGGGGCCCTATCCCAACCATATGACAATATAGGTACTTATAGAGGATCATATACTTGTCTAGTATTTACAACTATTGATGTATGGCTCTGTCGGCAAGGTTATCTTTTGTTAACTTATGTTTCTACCTTGTCAACCTTTTCTATCTACATATTGAATTATAACAATTCCCAAAAAATAATTTAAAGGACCCAAATCCTTCATCGCAAATTCTGTTACGAGAAGGGACATAATAAACCAACGAAGTGATATAGATGAGGCAGTGAGAATGATGTCATCTACATATAGAAGGATATACGCCATGTCACTTCCTTTCTTATAAATGAATAATTATTGATCAGACTTACTTTGTGAGAAACCAAGTGTGGATACAAAACCTGCAAACCTGTGATACCATGCCCGTGGAGCCTGTTTTGAACCATATAAGGACTTTTTCAGCAGGCAAACATAATCCAGATGTGTAGAGTCTCGGAAATCCAACGATTGGTGCATAGAAACTGTCTCCTGCATATTGTCATGTAAGAATGCATTTTTGACATATAACTAATGAATGGTCCTGGATTTTGACAGTGCTAGGGTAAGAACAGTCAGGATAGTTGTTGGCTTAACCACCGGACTAAACGTTTCACCACAATCCACTCCAACATGCTGAGACATGTCATCACCAACAAGACGAGCTTTGTATCTCACAAAGGAGCCATCTTTACATTCGAGGGTCAGTTCACCTGGAAAACTGAATTTAACAATCTTCATTAAGCAATAATCATCTGCATAGAAAGAAGCGAGCCAATTCATGCTAATAATGACATCAAACTCAACCATAGGTAATTCGGCAAAAAAATCCAAGGTAGGACGATTACAGACTATCACGGTACAATTTCTATAAATTTGACGTGCTACAATCATCTTACCAACCTGTGTAGCCACTTTATACATCTTAGACAATAATTTCGGTTCAAACCCAAACTTGTTAGTGACAAAAGGTGTAACATATGGCAAATTAGAGCTCTGATATATTAATGCATAAACATCATAACTGAAAATAGCTAAGATACATGTAACAACATCCGGAGATTACTCCAAATCCTGGCGACTTGATAAGGAATAGATGCGGTTTTAGGCACCGCTGGAACTAGAGGTTCCTCCTCGACCTCTTCCTCTACCTTCTAGGCTCTGTAGCCCACCACTTTGCGAGTGTACACTCGATGAAGATGTTGTTGTTGACCCCGTCGGCTGAGCTGCACCACTTTTGCCCCTACTCGGATACTGGCACATATAATGACCAGGATGACTACACCAATAACACGTGTTGGCACCCTGATGATATTGTCTCATATGTGTCCTACCTCACTAGCTATAAGGTGGCAATATGGGTCTCATCTGGCTCGAACTCTCTTGTCTCTGAAAACCAAAAGCTCTCGAACTCTGCCCTGGCCCATACTGAGCACGCCTATCATATCTATGCTCTTGAAACTGAGATGGACCACTATTAGAAAATTGAGGTGGATGCATAGGGAATCTCTACTTAGAGCTACCTGATGTTTTCCCAAAAGACCCAGCTAATCTGGCCCTCTTAGTCAACTTTATCTCTGTCTCTCTTTCATCACAGAGTTGACTCATGCGGTCCTCAACACTCTGCACATAGGCATATATCCTAGAAATGTCCTTATCCCTATTCAAGTAGGATGTCGTACACCTGCCAATCAGATGCAAATCCAAACTTGATTCTATCAATGAACTCAAGCCCTTATCATATCCATGATATTTTGGGCATATCTAGCCAGGGAATCAAAATGCAAAATGTAATTCCAAACGCTATTGCTCTTCTTCTTGAGGTTTAATAAATACTCTACCATGGCTTCTCGTACATCTAATGGGAAATAATGATTAAGAAAAGCATCTGCAAACTCTTCATATACCACGAGAGGTGCATCTGGGCCTCGAGACTGCTTCCAAGCCTCGTACCACAAAATAGCCACATCTCGCAATCTAAAAGAGGCCAACTTAATTGCCTCTATCTTCGAAGCATGCATCACCCTCAATACCATCTGTATTTGATCAATAAAGTCCTATGGGTCTGCACCTAGATCAATATCGGTAAACATTAGGGGGCTCAATGCAAGGACCTCTCAGGTCCTGGAGCTCCCTATATAATCAGAAGACCCAACACCTAGGGAAGCTCGTATATGCCGCTACTGTGAAGTGACTATATGTGCCAATAAATGCAAAACACTTGCCACACCCTACTCTGAAGAATCAGGCGGAGGAACTGGTGGAATCGGATTCGGTGGAACTGGAGGTACTGTGTCATGAGGAGTTGGAGGTACTGCACATCCTCTAATCTCCTCTTGAGGAGGTGGAACAGGTGATACATTGAAGTGCGACTCTCATAGGGCCTCAAATCTATCGATTTGGATGAGCGAGGCATCACTAATACCTCTACCTCTATCAGCACTGGCTCGATGACTGGCACTAGCTCTCATAGTAACTGGCATGACTAGAAAAAAAGAATAGAACACGAATTAGACACAAAATCACATAACTCAGCTCTATAGCATGATCTATGAAGTGAAAGAACATTAACCATCCCTAGATGCCTAGCAGCCTCTTGTTTATAAGTGTGGTGCAAAACAAACCCATAAACAAGACTCTACTAGACATAGCTCACAGACTCCCTAGGATTGACCTTCTCTGATACCAAGTTGTCATACCCCAAACTAGAGGGTATGGCTGGCACCCGGTGTCGTACTAACCTAAACGTACCACACTGATAACCAAGCTCTTGTACGAGTAGAACTTCCGGTCAACAAGGTCGTACTAGGATATAATCCCAACAACAACATTATCCAAGGGCTGACAAGGCCACAGTCTCTAAGACAACATATAATACAACCTCTGAGGGTGAACAAAGAGGGAACAACCTGAACTTCTAAGCCAAAAGAAATACGCCGAGGAGATCATTGAAAAAGCCGGTATATCCTCCTGAATATTGTAATATCTTTGTAAGCCGGTATATCATCATTACTCATGAATATTGTAATATCTTTGTAATCAATTGAATTTACATTAATTAGGATGATTGTAAATTAGTATCATCTAATTTAGGCTAATTAGATAGGTCTTCCTTTATTCTATTAGGATACCATTGTATAAATATTTTACCATTGTAATGAAATCACTCAAGGAATCAATTTCCTCATTGATTATGAATCCACGACAAGAAACCTCCTTCTTTCACTTTACCCGACTCTTCTTGAACGAGCTTAATCTTGAACAATAAAATACTTTTAGTTCGCTCTTACGTCCTATAGTCAAGTTAGTAGGCCCTTATTCAAGCGCCTACTTTCGCACAACTTTCAAACCAAACATTTTCTTTCAACTTTTACTAGTAATGGCATTCTTCACTTTCATACCGAAAGTTGCGAGTTCGAGTCACCAAGGAAGCAAAGGGGAGCTCCTGGAAGGAGAGGTTAAAAAGAAGACATTCTTCGATATTCATGACATCATACCTTGACAGTAACTAAGGGTAAACTACATAGAAGTTTCATTTTTGCTTAGTGGTTTTCTTAAACGGGTGCGATCTTCTATTATTTCGTTCGTGTTTTTTATTAGATTTGTTACAATCCCCAATAGATTAACACGTTCAAATTTCATCTTAGAATCACTATCGAATAGGATATACTCTTGAATTATCACTTTTCAATGCAAATCTTAGGTCTACCATATTCATAATCCATCAAATTGATTCATCTTTCAAACTTTTATCTTTTTTCTAGAACATATTCATAAAATTTTTGAAAAACTCACACGATGCTTCTCAAATCCACTCTAGCCTTAAAATGTTGTCCATCCATAATCGTGGAATCTCACTCGCGTATATTTGACCTATACTTTGTCAACTTTTTCAACATCACCAAAATTTTTACACTCTCAATTTTGTACCAAATTTTCTACACTTCTCAAGTTTTGTCACTTTCTACCAAATTTTCTACACTTTTCAAGTTTTGTCACTTTCTATCACACTAATACATCTATTGTGGTTTTCAAAATCTAGTTGTTCATCACAAAATGATCATATTCTCACACTTTTCTATTTCAGTAGACACTATATACCTAACGAACCACGTTTGGCCCGACTTCCTTTTGGATACTTAGGCACCCCACGTCGGGTTCGGCCGTTTACTTTAAACATGTCAAAGTCTTTGTCTTGTATGTATGAACTACGTCTGGCCTGATTTTTGTATCATTCTCAACGAGCTCATAAGAAGTGATCCCATTTTTTTCATCGAGTGCGGATAAAGACCAAAGATCTTGAGCGACCGATCCGGCAGAACAACTCAAAAGATAAAGAAGTATCGTTAATCTCTTCATGCTCGTTCCAAGCTCTGTTGGAAATTTGCCTTTGGGGGGAGATGCGTCCACCCATATTTAATGAATTAAACACTAGGGTTCCGCATGTTGGAGGCTTTGTCTCTTCACACATGCATAATCTACTAAGTGAGTAGATGACCATAGGGCCAAGGATCGTCAAATTTCGTTGAGAAATGAAAGAGATATTGATCCACAAAGTAAGATATTTGAGGCATGGAAATATGGTGTGGGACAAATCTACCACATTGGTGGAAAAAGGAAAAATTGTTCTCTTTATAAGTCTCAATATTGGCTAAGGGTTTGGGACCCCAAGGGGTAACCCATGTGTTTGAAGGATGGATGACCTAGACATGCTTTGGTTCGGGGCTAAGCCCACACTCGCGCCGCCGCCGCCCGCCCGTCCCGTCCGGGTCACGGGTCGTGGGTCGTGGGCTTCTTCTGATAAACCCCCAAATTGTTTAATATTTATAGTTTGGTCCCTCGAGTTTCTGGAAAGATGAAATTGGAAACGACGGTAGGCAGAAAGTTTCTGCCTACCGTTTGGGTTGGTTTTTGGAATGTTAAAACCATTAATCTGCACTTAATCACCTCCCTAAAAGCTCCTTCAAGATGCACATTAAATCAGACATTACTTGGCTGATTAACTCCCTCCATAAACAACCATTACTTGGCTGATTAATGGCCATTACTTGGCCATAAACAACCATTACTTGGCAGTTGAGGAGTCCCTTCCCTTATGCTATATATTGGAGCCTTTTGGCTCAATTGTGAAGGCTGGACAGAAACGAGACAACAACATATAAACACATAGACAAACAGAAGAGAGAAACAACACACATTCTGTCCAAATACGTGAGCAGAAATAGTGTCAAAAACAGAAACTCTTTCTTCTTTTTCCATTCTTCAGCAAGTCGTTTCGTATTTGTTTTCTTCGTTAGAATCAACCTATTTGTTTTGTAGTATTGATTAGTTGCTATTTTATCTTGGGAGACTATTGCTCGTTAACGTAAAAGCATATATACTGGGCAATCTTGTCTTAAAGACAGAGAGTCATCTCTCGACTCAGCCACAGTTGTAACAATCCAGATTTAGTGTTTCTTGATTTTAGGTTATGATTTCAAGACTCAACAACCTTGCGGCAGTTCTGAATATTGGCTTGTTTGTTTATCCTTTCGAACACTTGTAATATTTATTTACCTCTCGTACTGCTTTACAATATCCAACAAGCTCGAAGTACCATTTGTACAAATAAGAATCCCCTTCGTTACATGATTTCTTCTTCATATAGATAGATATAAGATCTATGGGGCAATTACTTAGAAGTACGTAGGCAACCCGAGGCGGGTTCAGCCCTTTTTTTTAAGAAAAAAATTCTAATGTCTTTGGTTTGTCCGACCATTTTTTATATTGAACTACGTTTGGTCGCTATAATATACATATGCGACTCTATGCATGGTTTTAGTCTTCCCATCCTTCAAATCCAATTGTCTTAGTACCATTAACTGGGACAGATTTTTTTGAATTGATTAAATCATTTTATCAAAAATTATTTTACTTTCCAATAGTTTAGAACTAAGCGCCTCCAGGACTAGAAACTGGGGCAGTAGTTTGAATCAATTTAAGAAAAGGCTTTCTCGAGCATCCCAAATTTCTAATATTCCGCTATTCAAAATAAATTATCCTTGCTTACTAGAAACTGGGGCAAATTTTCTTTTGAAACAGCCAAATCATCTTTCCATCTTCACCCGAGCTTCGGTCTTCCCATTATTTCAAAACCAAGCGCCTTCAGAACTAGAAAACTGGAGTAACCTTCCTCGATATTTCAACATCTCTACACTTCCTTCTATTAAAGAAAACACCTCCAAGGCTAGAAATGGGGATAGATTATTATTTTTTTTCAATTCGGTCAAATAATCTTTCGATCTTTTGAAGTTTCTCCAATAGCCAAAACTGGGGTACATTGTTAGCCGAGTCCTCATCGTTAAGCAAAGCAGAATCCGAGACCTCAAGTAAAATGCCTTGTTCATCAGTCAGACGATCATGAACATGGACATATATTCAACCCTTCTTCAGATTTTGATTGTGGATTTAGCTTCTTTCAAAAACAAATGTGGGCGTGCATTCAAATTATCATTGTGGACATCAACATGAACGTGGATTCTCAGGCGTAGATTATGAATTTGAATTCCTTCAACTTTATCATTTTTCATAAAGACTCGTTAATTCAAAGTCGCTAACAAATTATTCGAAGCATGTGGTATTTCATTAGACGACAGGATCAATATTTCGCGTCATACACCAAATTGTGGATGCAACCATGGATTTAGCTTACGTCAAAATGAACGAATACTCAACTTCTCTTAAAATTTTATTGTGGACACGATCATGCATTCAGCTTGTTTCAAACTCCTTTCAAGTCTTCTTAACTTCTGATCACGGACGCAGACGTTGACATGAATGGGTTATGAGCGTGAATTCTCTCGAACAGAACACATATACATATTTTATCACTAACATTTTTTTTCAGCTTGTGGCATTTTGTGGATATGATGGTGGATTTATCCTCTTCAATGAGGATGTGATTGTGGATATAGCTTCTTCAGTTTGGACATAACTGTGGACGCGGTCGTGGATTTAGCTTGCGCAAAACCTCTTTCAATATGGACACTATTCAACTCTGTTAAACAAGGTTTATACCCGTGATATACACTTGATATACAATAGTGTATATTACGGGCAATGCAGTGAATTCGGCAGTGGGCATCTCCAGCAGCCCATCTTGGCAGTGGACAGCCCAGAAGCCCATCACGGGCAGGGATGTATATTTGGTATATATTGTTAATATATTGTAGTGTAAAGGTTACCTTAATTAGTCTTATACACTTACCATAATTGTATAGTTAGAATTATGGTAGAATAAGGTTTTAGGAATAGGATTATCCTATTATGGAAATATGTAACTTATATATATACATTTCAATTAATGAAAATAATCAAGGGGATTATTTCTTTCATGGTATCAAGAGACTAGGTCTAAACAAAAATTTTCTCTCCCAGATTTTGTGCCCTTTCTCAGCCGAAACCCCCCCTCGGGTTTCTCTTCCAAATTTCGTCTTCCGCTCTCAAAATCGCTCTTACTATTCCCAAATTTCACCTCCTTCTTTGTTCTTTCAATATGTCTAAGAACAATTTTCATCCTGCCCTCATGGTTTCTAACGTCAAGAACAATATCCCTTTTGTACTTGAGATGGAAAACGTACAATATACGACGTGGGCAGAATTGTTTAAAATTCACGCTATCTCCCATCAAGTTATCCATCACATAATTCCTCCCGCTACACCTATTCCCGTGGAGGATCCTCAGTTATGGATTACTCTTGATGTTACCGTTCTCCAGTGGATCTATTCCACTATTTCGGTTGACCTCTTACAGACGATTATTGAGCCAGATACCACGGCTATGGCTACCTGGAATAGATTGCGTGACATATTCCAAGATAACCAACATTCACGTGTCGTTACACTCGAGCAGAAATTCTCTCTAGTTTGCATGGAAGAATTTTCAAACGTATCTGCATATTGCAAGAAACTCAAGGAGTTGGCAGACCAACTCCGTAATGTTGGTGCACCTGTGACAAATAATCGTCTGGTTCTACAACTGGTTGCCGATCTTTCTGAGGCCTATAATGGCGTTGGGACTCTCCTTCATCAAAGCAACCCACTTCCCATTTTTTATCAAGCCCGCTCCATGCTTACTTTGGAAGAAGCCGGCTTGGCTAAAAAGACGGCTACCGGAGCAAGCCCCGTCGTCCTAGTGACGTCCTTCACAAATTTCTCAGGTTTTGTTGATAATTCGGGCCAAAATCATACTTATGGTGGCGGCAAAAATAATCGTAAGAATAATGGAAAAAATCGCAGGGGCAAACGCAGCGGCTCCGACAATAGTCACGGTGGCCAAAGTAGTGGCAGTGGACCCCAACCAGGTTACAGTAGGCCACCGAACCCCTGGTCTCAGCCTTGGGCCTCTGGGCCATGGGCTTGGACCAGTGGACAGGGCCCTACGGCCCATCACCACATCAGGTTCCGATCATCGCCGTTGGGCTTTCGGCCCCGAACGTTCATCGCCCATCGCCCGGCCCGATGGCGGTTCCACGATTCTGACCCAAGACGGCCCGATTCACGGAATACTTGAGCCCCGGCCTCCACAAGCTGACCACGCAGCGGGCCTCACTCAAACCGATATTGAGGCCACGATGCACACACTAGGTTTGACTCTACTGGACCAAAATTGGTATATGGATACCCGTGCCACTACCCACATGACATCCGATTCAGGTACTCTCTCATTTATTCCAATTTGAGCAACCCCCGGGGTATAATTGTTGCTAATGGCAACTCTATTCCAATTCAGGGTTATGGTCAGAAAACGTTGTCTCCCCCCAATCCACCCCTTATCTTGAAAAATACTTTACATGCTCCCAAATTGATTAAAAACTTAGTGTCTGTCCGAAAGTTCACCACTGACAATTCGGTTTCTGTTGAATTTGATCCTTTTGGTTTCTCTGTAAAGAATTTCAAGACGGGGAGTCCTCTCATGAGGTCTGATAGTAGGGAGATCTTTATCCTATAACACCCGGTTTCAGTCCATCGAGTCAAGCCTTGCCATCCGCTTTTGCAGCCATTTCTCCTTCTTTATGGCATGCTCACCTTGGTCATCCGGGATCCTCTATTTTATCAGTTTTAGATAAAAATAGTTTTATTTTTTGTAAGGGTACGAGGTGTACTCCAATTTGTCAATCTTGTTCGTTAGGAAAAATTGTTAAGCTGCCATTTGTAGACTCAAATTCTCATACCTCAATGCCATTTGATATTATTCATAGCGACCTATGGACGTCTCCTGTTCTCAGTTCATTACGTCATCGGTATTATGTTCTCTTTTTAGATGATTATTCTAAATTTTTGTGGACGTTTCCAATTGCAAATAAATATCAAGTGTTTTCCGTCTTCATAAAATTTAGAGCATTCGTTAGTACCTAATTCGAAAGAGAAATAAAAAATATTCAACGTGATATGGAAAAGAGTATGACAATAGGGAGTTTCGGGAGTTTTGTGATAATAATGGGATCAATTTTTGTTTTTCTTGTCCTCATACATCTTTACAAAATGGAAAAGCCGAACACAAAATTCATTCCATAAATAACATTGTCCGCACTCTCTTACTTCATGCTTCCATACCCCCATATTTTTGGCATCATGCTCTACAAATGGCCACATATCTGCTAAACATTATTCCTTCCAAATGTCTGACATATTCTTCCCCCCTCCAAATCTTATTTAATAAGAACCCTTCTTATTCTCATCTTCGAGTTTTTGGGTGCTTGTGTTATCCGTTATTCCCATCCACCACAATTAACAAACTTCAGGCTCGGTCTACCCCGTGTGTTTTTTTGGGTTATCCGTCTAATCATCGTGGTTACAAATACTTTGATTTATCCTCTAAGAAAATCATAATTAATCGCCATGTCATTTTTGATGAAACCCAATTTCCATTTACTAAAGTTCATACTCCCGAGCCTAGTTCGTATAATTTTTTGGATGATGGTATATCCCCGTATATTACTCACCAATTTTCGGACATATCCCGCACCCAAAATTCTCCAGCGGGCCCACTGCTCGCTGGCCCCACTGTTCTATCTCCAGTTCCCGTCACTAGATCGGGTTCAGATTGGGCAGTCCACCCAGTCGAACCGGTCGATCCATGCTCCGATTTCCAAGTTGGGCCAAGGCCCATCGCTCACGCTGCATCCCGAGCCTAGAAAATTCCCAAAATCCTCCCACTTATTCCTCGAGTCATAGAAGAGTCACTCATAGTCAGCGGGGTATTTTTACACCAAAAAGACATTTTAATTTACATTCGAATGTCTCTAAATCCCCCTTGCCCCGTAATCATGTGGCTGCCTTAAACGACCCGAATTGGAAAATTGCTATGACTGATGAATATAATGCTCTTATTGATAATAAGACGTGGGAGTTGGTGCACGTCCATCTGGTATTAATGTTATCAGGTCTGTGTGGATTTTTGTTCATAAGGGAATTCAGATGGGTCCTTTGCTTGACATAACGTGTGTGGGTGATGGTAAGACTCAGCAAGTTGGGATAGATTGTGGGGAGACATTTAGTCCGGTGGTCAAGCCGGCTACCATTAACGCTGTTCTTAGCTTGGATCTTTCAAAGGCATGGCCTATTCATCAGTTGGATGTCAAGAATGCTTTCCTACATGGTGATCTCAAGGAAACAGTATATATGCATCAGCCGTTGGGGTTCAGGGATCCTAACCGTCCTCATCATGTCTGTTTGTTGAAGAAGTCCTTATATGGGCTTAAGCAGTCTCCACGGGCCTGGTATACAAGGTTTGCTGACTATGTTTCGACTATTGGGTTCACTCACAGTAGGTCAGATAATTCCTTGTTCATCTACCATCGTGGTTCATCCTTGGCCTACATTCTGTTATATGTGGATGATATCATTTTGACTGCTTCTTCCGATGCCTTACGCCAGTCTATCATGACCATGCTCAGCTCTAAGTTTTCTATGAAAAACTTAGGTGTCTTGAGTTACTTTTTGGGGATTGTCGCCAAGCGTCATTTAGATGGATTATTTTTGTCTCAACGAAAGTATGCTGCTGAGATCATAGAGAGGGCTGGGATGTCATCCTGTAAGTCCACTTCCACTCCAGTTGATACAAAACCCAAGCTTAGAGTCGCAGCAAGCGCACCATACGAGGACCCGACCCACTATCGTAGTCTTGCAGGAGCCCTTCAATATCTTACTTTTACAAGATCGGATATTACGTATGCCGTCTAGCAGGTGTGTTTATTCATGCATGATCCCCGAATTGAGCACATGAATGCAATCAAATGCATCATTAGGTATATTCAGGGTACACTGGACTATGGTTTGCATTTATATCATTCCTCGCCATCCACAATTGTCTCATACACAGATGTTGATTGGGGTGGGTGTCCAGACACCAAACGGTCGACGTCTGGCTATTGTATGTTCCTTGGCAACAACTTGGTCTCCTGGTCTGTGAAGCGTTAGGCGACTCAATCCCGCTCAAGTGCCAAGGCAGAATATCGTGGGTAGCCAATGTAGTCTCAGAATCATGTTGGTTACGTAATTTACTTTTAGAGCTTCATTGTCCAATTCAAAAGGCAACCTTGGTATATTGCAATAATATTAGTGCCATTTACCTTTCTGGTAATCCGGTTCAGCACCAACGCACTAAGAATATCGAGATGGACATTCACTTTGTCCGCAAAAAGGTTGCTCGGGGTTAGGTACGCGTCTGTCATGTCCCGTCAAGATATCAAGTTGCAGACATCTTTACAAAGGGTCTTTTCTCGGTCCTTTTTGAAGATTTTAGGGACAGTCTCAGCGTTCGAAAATTGCCCGCTATGACTGCGGGGGTGTGTTAAACAAGGTTTATACCCGTGATATACAACAGTGTATATCACGGGCAATGCAGTGAATTCGGCAGTGGGCATCTCCAGCAGCCCATCTCCAGCAGCCCATCCCGGCTGTGGGCAGCCCAGAAGCCCATCACAGGCAGGGATGTATATTTGTTATATATTGTTAATATATTGTAGTGTAAATGTTACCTTAATTAGTTTTATACACTTACCATAATTGTATAGTTAGAATTATAGTAGAATAAGGTTTTAAGAATAGAATAGGAATAGGATTCTCCTATTATGGAAATATGTAACTTGTATATATACCTTTCAATTAATGAAAATAATCAAGGGGATTATTTCTTTCAAACTCTTCATCAAATTCAGATCGTGGCATGTATCTTCTCAACCAACGGTTGCGAGCGTAAATTCTTTCAAATTCAACATATTTTGAAAGAAATAATCCCTTAGGGGATTTAAAAACATTAGAATTTAAATTAAAATGTCTTTTTGGTTTACAAATACCTCGTTGACTACGAGTGACCGGTCTGTGACTCGAGGGAGAATTGAGTGGATTTTGGGACAAAATCGGAGGGGTGACGGACTGGCAGTGGGCATGCTGGCCCAACACTGGAATCGGGATCTGAAACAGTGGCAGGGGCAGAACTGGGCTGGATAAGCAGCCCAGTTGTTGGACCCGTGATGGATAAACTGGGCAGAGATGACGGGACAGGAGGTCCAGCGGGCAGTGGGCCCGTTGGCGGATTTTGGGTACGGGACAAGTCTGATAAATGGTGGATAAAATACGGGGAGACCTCATCATCTAAAAAATTATATATGAACTAGACCCGGGACTGCTGACTTTAGAAAATTGAAATTGGGTCGCATAAAAAATCACATGGCAACTAATTATGATTTTGTTGCACAATAAATCAAAACATTTGTAACTACGATGATTAGATAGATAACCCAGAAATACACAAGGGATAGAACGGGCTTGAAGTTTGTTAATTATAGTTGACGAAAATAGCGGATAACATAAACACCCAAAAACCCTTAGATGTGAATACGAAGGAGTCTTATTATATAGGATTTGAAGAGGGGACGAATATGCCAAACCTTTGGTAGGAAGTATGTTAAGAAGATAAGTAGTCATTTGGAGAACATGATGCCAAAAGGAAGGGGGTACGGAAGCATGGAACTATAAAGTGCGGATAATATTATTAATGGTATGAATTTTCGTTCGGCTTTCCCATTTTGTGAGGAAGTATGAGGGAAAGAGAAGCAAAAAACTATGCCATTACTATCACAAAATTCCCAAAACAACCCATTATCATATTCTTTGCCATTATCATATTGAATATTTTTTATTTTCCGGTCGAATTGGGTACGGATGAATGCTCTAAATTTTAAGAATGTGAAAAAAACTTGTGATTTTTTCGCTAACGGAAAGGTCCATAAAAATTAGAAAAATCATCCAAAAATAGAACATAATAACGATGGCCCACAAAACTTAAAACGGGAGATGTCCATAAATCACTATGAATAATATCAAATGACATTAAAGTACGAGAAGTAGAGGCTACAAATAAAATTATTTTTATGCAAGGAAGAAACAATGGATGACCCAGGGTGAACCAAACGTGCATGCCACAAGGAATGAGCTAGAGCTGCAAAAGTAGATGGCAAGGCTTGACTCGAGAGACTGGAGGTGGGCGTGATAGGATAAAAATCTCCCCTACTATCACATCTCATGAGAGGTATCCCCGTCTTGAAATCCTTCACAGAAAACCCAAAAGGATCAAAATCAACAAAAACCCAATTATCAGTGGTGAATTTACGGACATACAATATTTTTTTAATTAAGTTAGGGGCATGAAGGACATTTTTCAAGACAAGAGGTGGATGGGGGAAGACAATGTTTTATAACCGTAACCATGAATTAGAATTGAGTTGTCATTACCAACAATTATGCCACAATTTTTGCTCAAATTGGAATAAGACGAGATAGTACCTTGGTCGGACGTCATGTGAGAAGTGGCGTCGGTGTCCATGTACCAATTCATATCTGGGGAATTCAATCCAAGTGTATGCATTGCGGCTTCAATGTCGGTCAGAGTGAGGCCCGCAACATGTTGGGCCTGTGGAGGCCGAGGCCCAAGAACACCTGCTTGCTGCCCCGGCCCAGCATTGTTGCGGAAGCCACTAGACCATGTCAAATTAGGCCGAAAATTCTGCTGGGTAGCCCACTGTCCAGGGGCCGGAGATGCTGGAAAATAGGGGTCGTTGGGACATTGTCTACCGGCCCAGGCCCATTTCCAGGGGGGCCATGGCTGGGACTAGTTGGCCTGCTGCCCACTGCCACTGTTCTGGCTGCCCCCACCACCACCGGAACCACCACGATTGCCACTGCGATTTTTGCCATTATTTTTCCAATTTTTCTTACCTCCACCATGAGCACGGTTTTGGCCCGAATTATCAACACAGCACTGAGAAGTAGCCGAAAACGTCATCATGATCATGGGACTAGAGCCGGTAGCTGCCTTTTTGGCCAAACCGGCTTCTTCTAAAGTGAGCATCGAGCGAGCTTGATAAAAAGACAAAAGTGGATTACTTTGACTGAGGAGAGTCCCCACGCCATTATAGGCCTCAGATAAGCCTGCAACCATTCGTAGAACAAGATGATTATTGGTAACGGGCGCGCAAATGTTACAGAGTTGGTCTGCCAATTCCTTGAGCCGTTTACAATAAGCTGAAACATTCAGGAACTCTTCCATGCTGACTTGGGAAAATTAGTGCTCAAGGGTGACAACGCGGGAATGTTGGTTATTTATATAACGCAATCTATTCCATGTAGCCATAGCCATAGTGTCCGACTCAGTAATTGTCTGTAAAATGTCGGTACAAATAGTGGAATAAATCCACTGAAGAACGGTAGCATCAAGAGTAATTCATAACTGAGGATCCTCCGTGGGAGTAGGGTAGCAGGAGGAATTATGTGATGGAGAACTTGATGTGAGATGGCGTGAATTTTGAACAACTCCGCCCACGTCGCGTATTGGACGTTTTCCATCTCAAGAACAATAGGGATGTTGTTCTTGGTGTTAGAAATAATAAGGGCAGGATGAAAGTGGTTCTTTGACGTTGACATAATGAAATAACAAAGGGATTGGGAAGAAAATTTGGGAAGAGAGGTGGTAAAATTAGCACGAAATCCGAGAGGGGGCACGAATTCCAATGCAAGCTCGGTCGAGAAGGGACGGCGGAACCGAGACTAAATTTGGGACAAGAGCGGAAGTAATTTAGTCCTAGACTTATGATATCATGAAAGAAATAATCCCTTGGTTATTGCCATTAATGAAAGAGTATATATACAATTTACAATTTCCATAATATGAAAAATTATATTCCTATTCTACGCCCAAAACTCTATTCTATTTGTACAAGAATCCTACAATTATGGTAAGTGTACAATACTAATTATATACAAAATATATAACTAAATATATTACCATAACAGTGATATACACGGCTGTGTATACCATGTATATCACGGTTTCCCACTTGTTATGGGTTTCCGTGATATACATGGTATACACAAGGTATATGTATACTGTGTATATCCTTATATATTTTTATTGCTAACACTTATTTATAGCTTGTGGCATTTCCCAATGGATAGTGAGCACTTGGTCATGGATGTAATCTTCTTCAAAGTGGATACGGTCGTGGTCACATATTATGAGTTTGATTTCTTTAACTTCATCATTATTTTATACATAGTCATTTATTCGAAGCCGCAAACAAATTTTTTATTACATGGGGTGTCTCATAAGATGGTAGGATCTCTGTGTAGGGTTTTGTAAGGTTGTTGTACACAGCGGATATTGAAAACTTATTTCAAACCCAACAAACGTAGAACTGTTTGACTATAGGGTAATTTAAAACCGTAAACATAAAACTTGAATGATACTTACATGTTTACAATATCTGGTATCTTTATTAATTGTGGGTGCGCACGCGAATTCCCTTTCGATTGCAAGCTCCAAGCTTCAATGTATTCCTCCTTTGGAAAGCTAGAAAATTCGGCAGAGGTTCGAGAGAGTGTTTCGATTATAAGTCACTAAGACTTAGAATAATGATATGAAAATCAAGTATAATGAGTAATGAAATATAGGTCTGTATTTATAGGTATAAAATTAGGTCAAACCGGATTAGGGTTTGACCTTGGGCCTGGTCCAAAAAATTTTAACACATTTTTAATTAAATCCAAAATTCAATTTTGACTTAATTAAAACAATCATAATTCATTTCAATATCTCAATTCTAAATTGAATATTTAATACTCTCTCAATACATCCTTAGATCGAAAGGACAATCGACATAGTGTGACCCTACAGTCCTTCTCATATCGACACTAATCAAATTAAGGTCTACGCGGAACTCCTACACGGTACCGCAAGATGAACTCAATATGTGAAGTATGTTTACATGAATCTAGTAAACTTAACCTCTATGTGGTAAGATAAAATCCTTTCATTCACGATACACTCGATCAAGCTTAGGATTTGCCAAGTGTCTATCCAAATTGCTTGATCATTATATATCATCTATATTAGTTGACAACAAGACCATATTCTAGATATGTCTATTGCATTGGCCAATGACTTAGTCAACCCAATATCAATGAGAAGCCGAGTGTTCTTTTGAATATACATTCGAGGAATGAATCCTAATCTTGGCTCAACTACCACCTTTAATCCGCATCGTAATGTACCCAATACAAGTCGTATCTCAACCTATAAGGCATTTGAGCTTAGGACAGGATCAAAGTATATTACTATGTAGACAAGGTGTGTAGTGACCTCAAGTCTAAGGACTTCTATCTTCCACACGCTGATCATACTTTAGATATGTATAACAAATAATATATCAGCAGGGTATACCAATACTTCTAAAGTATCCATGTGTCCATCACGAGTATCCATTACTCGTAGCAGGTGAGACATACTACATTCTCTAAGGAAGTGATGCATACCACATGCCGACTTATCACATATCATCGATATCCCATTCTTGATGATCATTAGTCGAGGCTATTTTAAGAGTTACGTTATAATATTAATATCTCACATTATTAATAACAACATAACCTCTAGGGATACATATTATAGAATATTATAAACAATCAACTAATAATTTAATAATTGCAAATGCCAAAATATTAATCTCCATTAATAATAATACGAATGTGTATAAAGTACATTTGTCCTAATACGGATTATCTTTATGATATAAATGTACTTTCAATCTCCCACTTGGCGTAGAGCCAATCTCCAACATATCTAATGCCTATATTCTTAAAATGACCATTATGCTTGACTAAGCTTAATAGTTTAGTGAATGGGTCAGCTAAATTATCGTCTGTGAAAACATAGTCTAATCTAATATCTGCAGTCTCCACCATCTCCCTGAGTATGTGGTACTTCCTTGGTACATATTTGTTTCTATTTGTTGATCTTGGTTCCTTAGCATGTGCAATCGCACCAGTGTTGTCACAATAAATAGTTATTGGACAACTGGCACTCGGAACTACCCTTAGTTCCTTCAGGAACATAGAAATCACGACAGCTTCTTTACCAGCTTTCGATCCAGCAATATACTCAGCTTCTGCTGTCGAATCAGTAGTTGTAGCTTGTTTGGAACTTTTCCAACTCACTGCTCCGCCATAGAAAATGAATGTGTACCTAGACTGAGATTTGAAGTCATCAAGATCCGTCTGGAAGCTAACATCAGTGTACCCAGTAGCAGCTAGCTTTTCTTCCCCACCATAGACTAAGAAGTAATCTTTAGTTCGTCTAAGATACTTAAGAATACTCTTGACTGCTTTCCAGTGTTCTTCCCCAGGATTCTGCTGGAATTTGCAAGTCATACTAAGTGCAAAGGCCACATCTGGCCTAGTACAGGTCATGGCATACATGATCGATCCTATAGCCGAAGTATATGGGACCCTCTTCGTGCGTTCAAGTTCTATAGTATTAGAAGGATTGTCCTTCTTAGATAACTTGATGTCTTGTCCCATAGGTAGACCATCTTTCTTGGAATTTTTCATAAAAAATATCTAAGCACTTTGTCTATGTAGACTGACTGTGACAGCCCTAACAATCTATTAGGTTTATCTCTATAAATCCTAATTCCCAGAATGTTGCAGGCTTCACCTAAATCCTTCATCATGAAGGTACTGGACAACCATTCTTTGACTGACTGGAGGAAAGTCTTATTGTCTCTCATTATCAATATGTCATCTACATATATAATAATGAAGGCAATACTCACATCCTTGCATTTACTATAAACACAAGGATCATCTTTGCTTCTAACGAAATTAAATGACTTGATAGCCTTGTCAAAGCAAATGTTCCAACTCCTCGAGGCTTGTTTAAGCCCATAAATGGACTTTTGTAGCTTGCATACAACATTTGGTTTGGACTCAAGCGAAAAACCCTCAGGTTGTTCATATACACCTCCTTAACTATATTACCATTGAGGAAAGAAGTTCTGACATCCATCTGCCAAATGTCATAGTCATAATATGCAGCTATTGTAAGCAAAATCCGAATGGACTTAATCTTAGCAACATGTGAAAAAGGTTTCATCATAATCAACCCCATGCCGTTGATTATAACCTTTAGCCACCAACCTTTCTTTATAAATTTGTACATTTCCAAATGTATCGATCTTCTTCTTGAAGACCCATTTGCATCCTATGGGTTTAACCCCAGCTGGCAAATCAACTAAGTTCCACACTTGATTGATGTATATAGATTCCATCTCGAATTTCATGGCTTTTTGCCATCTCTTCGAATCAATGTCCAACATTGATTTTCTATAGGTTGTAGGCTCATCATTATCGAGAATCTCTATCTCACTGTATGTTTCCACAAGTAGATTTAGTTTTTCAGGAGGACGATGAGTCATAGTGGACCTACAAAGTTTATTGTTTTGTAGTTTAGTGCATGGTATATTCTGACTGTGAGAGGGTTATTGTGTGTTGGATAATCCACTAACTTGAGAGCTTTTAGGAATATCATTTTCATGTATTTCCTAAATGGGAGGAGGTGCAACCATTGCATTTACTCCCAAAGGCTGTGTAGGAGGATCTTGCATTTCTGCATTGTTCCTCGTAACACTCCCACTGGACGAAGGGCGTACTTGAAGTACCCAATCTTCGCCAAATACTCCAATTGAATTCTTGACTTGGTCATTTGGCAAGGATTCAACATCTATGTTATCTTGCGGTTCTTGAATTTCTTCAAGTTCTATCTTTGTGCAACTATGTTCCTTGTAGACATATTCTTCTTCAAGGAAAGTTGCGTTCCTGGAAACAATGACCTTACGTTCTCCAGGAAGATAGAAGTAGTATCCCTTAGTTTCCTTTAGATACCCCACGAAGTAACATTTCTCACTTTTTGATTCCAACTTGTCAGTGAGCATCTTCTTAACATATGCAGGGCACCCCCAGGGTCTCATATGTTTAAGAGCTGGCTTCTTGCGACATCATATCTCATAGGGTGCCTTTTCTACTGACTTGAAAGAAACCCTGTTCAGAACATATATTGAGGTTTGTATAGCATGTCCCCAAAGGTATGTCGGTAGAGCTGAGAAGCTCATCATGGATCGAACCATATCTAATAAGGTTCAGTTTTTCCTTTTGGCAACACCATTCATCTGTAGTGTTCCAGGAGGTGTCCACTATGATTGGACTCCATGTAGCTTTAAGTAATCTAGAAAATCCTTGCTCAAGTATTCACCTCCTCGATCCGATCGAAGGGTCTTGATACTTGTTGCAAGTTGCTTCTCTACTTCCTACTTGTACTCTTTGAACTTCTCAAAAGCCTCGAATTTATGTCTCATAAGATACACATATCCATACATTGTGAAGTCATCAGTAAAAGTGATGAAGTATGGAAAACCTCCTTTAGCTTGAGTCGTAAATGGCCCACATACATCAGTATGGACCAACTCAAGCATCTCCTTCGCTCGCACACCTTTCCCAGAAAGTGGCTTATTGGTCATCTTTCCTCTCAAGCAAGATTCACAGTTATCATAAGACTCTAAGTCAAATGGTTCGAGGTAGTCTAACTTTCTCAACCTTGCTATCCTTGATTCATCGATATGGCCAAGTCTGTAATGCCATAGGTAGATAGAGTTTCTATTACTTATCTTAGCTCGTTTGTTTTATACATTGAATATTTCTCGACTACAGTTTAGTGTATATAATCCATCCATAAGAGGAGAAGTTCCATATATAACATTATCAAAAGACAGTACTTGACTACCATTATAAATATATGAGGAAAACCCCTTCATGTCCAAAACAGGGATAGAGATGATATTCCTTGTTAACGAGGGTACATAGTAACAATCATTTAACACTAGACAATAGCCATAAGACAAATTTAATCTATAAGTTCCTATGCGCTCAACATCCACTCGTGCTCCATTTCTAACGCGTAGGTCCACCTCTCTTGGTCCAACCTTCCTGCTATCAGTTAGCCTCTGCACATTGGTACAAATGTGTGAGCCACAAGCGGTATCTAATACCCAGGAATGAGAGTTATTTATAGACATATTTATTTCAATGACGTACATACCTTGTCCACCAGAGGTAGAAGCACCTGATGTTTTTCCTCCTACTGGTGCAGTACAGTCATTTTTCCAATGCCCCTTCTTGTTGCAGTTGAGGCATACATCCTTAGCCGGATTCACCTTCTTCTGCTTCACACCTCCCTTAGGCTTCATAGCTGAAGGTGCAGCGACTGCTTTGCCCTTCTTCTTCTACCATTCCTTACCTTTCAGCTTGGTTCGGCTAGTAGAGCTCACCATGAGCACATCTTTGCCTTTGGAAGTGGAAGACTCAAAGGTCTTGAGCATGTTGTGTAACTCCGGCAGACTCGCCTTTGTTCCATTCATATTATAATTCACTATGAACATTTCAAAGGAACGAGGGAGAGAGTTCAGGATGAGGGTGGTAGCGACATTCTTTTGCAGCTTCGTTCCAATTAAAGCAAGTCTCTATATCAGCCCTATCATCCTCAACACATGCTGCGAGACCTGACCCCCTTCATTGAGCTTACACTTAAAAATTCTATCAGTAACTCATATTCCATAGTCTGGGATTGTGAGTCATAGAGACTCTTCAAGTGTTCGAGCATCTCATTGGGACCCATGTTCTCATGTTGTCTCTAAAGTTCCCCATAGACATGGAAGACAACATCACGCACTGTGCTGAAGTAGCATCATCTAGGTGTTTTTGGTAAGCATCCTTATCAAACGAGGCATATTCAGTAGAGTCTGTCGCAGGGACTGTTGGGAACACTGTGTCCAACACGTATTCTAATTTCTCATGCTTAGCACTATTCACAAATTTCTTAGCCAGTCAAGGTAGTTAGGTCCAGCAAGTTTATTCATTTCAATCAATATTTTCAATGATTAGCTCGACATCTTTGATAATCTGAAGAATTAGATAGACTGGAAATCAAACTCAAAATTTATTTCATATTATACACATTCGTTTAGGCTAATCAATATGGTCTTTTTTTAATTAGCTTCCACTATTTTAACATACTTCTACGACCCCATGGTAGAATATGGACCTATATTAATTGAGGTCAAAATGGGCCAAGATTCAAGCTATGCTATCTCCGTGTTTGCTTTGGCTGATAACTTAAATAACATATCTTGGTAGGTTCTAAACCAATTGCAAAACTTATTTGCAACTCTTGGTTGATCAAATATTATATTTAATCTTGTGTCCTTAGATTAGTCCGACACTTTGACGCCAAGATTTGTCTAAGCAAGTCACCCTATTACACGACTGCGTTTATGTATCTAAATAAATTTGACCTTTGTGAGCAAACACTTTGGTGTAAATACCCACAAAATTTTATCGTTTACCTTTACATTTAAAACACATCTATGAAAGAGTCTGGGTCCTCGTAGACTTAGAGAAAATGCTTTGGCATAAATACTCGTATCGCCGAAAATGATTTTGCACTCTAACAATTATAATAGACGACGTGTTTTAATTTAGACTTGTATTTAAAATTTTGGAGAACATTTTAATTCAGGGTTTTAATCAAGATCAACTCTTTTACGTCATATCCAATATGACATCTTAATATCATGCAAAACTAATGACACATATAGTTGGGAACCATCAACCAATATGCATCATATAAGATGGTTTAATCAAATACTGGGCGCGGCCAGCCTAGACAGTTATAGCAGACATTATGCTAATTATTAAATGAAAGCATTTAAACACTTAACATATAGTTTGTATATCATTCAATAATATATAATTAATAATAATCATGGATTAACTTATCTAAACACTAAAATTTAAGTCTAATCCAAACAGTCCCTTAAACATTTTCTAATTCTAAAAACTGATTTTTAGGTAATTTCTGTAAGTTCCAGATTTTTAGAATTTATAGTTGAGTCCCTTAAGAATTTAAAATTTCAATTTTGAACCCTTTTAAATTCAAAAAATCCAATTTTAATTTTCAGATAATATTTTCAGATTTTAGGGACCTGTCTGTAATTTTCAAAATTTTAAATTAATTACAGATTTGGTTGCTTTTCTGAAGTTTATAGATTTGCCCCAAGGACCAAATCTGATGATTTTAAAAACTTTTCCAGAGACCAGATTGCAATTCCATAAACTTTTAAAATTTTCAGATTTTCCCTAAAGGCTAAATTGCAATTTTGGAAACTGCCACTGCCCTGCCGGAACAGTAACTGCCATCACTGTTCACGCTGGAACAATGATTGTTGCCATTGTTAACGTTGGAACAGTGATCGGTACTGTTCACTATTCCATATTTTTTTTATAAAAAAAAACGTCGGAACAGTGTTCGGTTACTGTTCACTGTTCCGAAAAACAATATGTATATTTTTTTTAAATTGGAGCCTCGGTGCCGCGACGCTCCAACATGGAGTTGTGGCGCCTCCGTCTCAGAAGCACAAAATCCGCATTTCCGAAATTCTAAAACTGGTTCAGGGTCAGATTTGCAGATTCATCTTCGTTACCCTTCACTATCAAACAACAAGTTCATCGACCATCATCCAATCCCTTTTCGTTCTTCGCTTAAGTGCACCATGTTCGCAATGAACCGGTTACACACATTGACTTAGAAGAGTTAGATCGGAATGACTTCCTCGATTACATCATTGTTTAATAGTTTGGGAGACAAGGATGATATGATTTAAGCTATTAGATTTTCATGCTTTAAACAACATAAATTTCAGATTTATATAAATTCTAACTCATATTATTATTAACTAATTACCTTATAATCATACAAAACAATACTGGCTCTTGATACCACTATAGGGTTTTGTTGGGTTGTTGTACGTAGCGGATATTAAAACTTATTACAAACCCAACAAACGTAGAATTGTTTGACTATAGGGTAATTTAAAATCGTTAACATAAGACTTGAATGGTACTTACATATTTACAATATCTGGTATCTTTATCAACTGTGGGTGCGCACGCGAATGCCCTTTCGATTGCAAGCTCCAAGCTTCAATGTATTCCTCCCTTGGAAAGCTAGGAAATTCGGCAAAGGTTCGAGAGAGTGTATTGATTATGAGTCTCTAAGACTTAGAATAATGATATGAAAATCAAGTGTAATGAATAATGAAGTGTAGGTCTGTATTTATAGGTGAAAAATTAGGTCAAACCGGATTAGGGTTTGACCTTGGGCCTGGCCCAAAATTTTTTAGCACATTCTTAATTAAATCAAAAATCCAATTTTGACTTAATTAAAACAATCATCATTCATTTAAATATCTCGATTCTAAATCGAATATTTAATATACTCTCAATACATCCTTAGATCGAAAGGACAATCGACATAGTGTGACCCTACATGCCTTCTCATATCGACACTAATCAAATTAAGGTCTACGCGGAACTCCTACACGGCGCCACAAGATGTACTAAATATGTGAAGTACGTTTACATGAATCCATTAAACTTAACGTCTATGTGGTAAGATAAAATAATTTCATTCACGATACACTCGATCAAGCTTAGAATTTGCCAAGTGTCTATTCAAATGTCTTGATCATTATATCTCATCTATATTGGTTGACAACAAGACCATATTCTAGATATGTCTATTGCGTTGGCCACCGACTTAGTCAACCCAATATCAATGAGAAGCTGATTGTTCTCTCGAATATACATTCGAGAAATGAATCTGTTACACCTCGTAAGATTAAGGAAATAGGATTCAAATACCGGAAATTAGTATACAAGAGGATACGAGGCTTATGAAATTCTCGGAAATTAAAAGAAGTGGGTTTGAGATTTTTTTTTTTATTGAAGAACTTGGGGGCCAAAGTGTAACAAGGAAAATTCAGATTTTTATAACCTACACTCACCTCTTCATCTTCATTCTAACTTAACCAAAAAAACTCTCCTCTTCTCTCCTCCATGCCAGCCGAAAAACCCCTCCACCCATAACCAAATTTAAGGTTTTTATCTCCTCTTCTTAGACTACATTTTCACCAAAAATAGGAAGCCAAAAGAACACCAAAAACAGTGGCAAAATAGTGGGAAAAACAGCCACTGTTGGCCGAGAATCTGCCCAGAAATTCGAGATTTTTGGAAGGACATTTTGAAAGAAAAACGTGTAGGGATGATGGCTTAACATTTTAGAACACTTGCATGTCAATTGGAGTTGAATAAGTGAACAAAACGGGATAGAAATACGAAAACAGTGGGGATTTTTGGACCCGGGCAGTGAGCAAACCGTGTGGACTGTTTTGGATGAATTTGAGGTATAAAATACTAATTTCTATAATTTAATTGGAATGCATGTTGTTAGAATTAAGGATATGGATTTGTGTTAAGGAAAAATTTGGAATTTAAACAATGCATGTGACAATTTTGGGCTAGTTGCTAATTTGGGACAAATTTTGATAATTGTTGGATTCGTTGGTTATTGTTGTTATTATTATCACTAATTGCATGATGAAATTGAAAGGAAACATTGATATTAAAGTTTAAAATTAGTTATATGGAAGTATTGAAATATGGAATTATGACATGTTGTGGCCAAGAACTTGCATGAAATCGTTGGACATGTTAAGATGGATATGGACTGTTTTAGGGACTGTTTTGTGGTGTTATAATGCTGAAAATTTAGTTACTATTATGCATGTTTAAGCATGATAATTGCTAATGTAAGTCCTAAAGGAATAAGGGTGTAGAAAGGTGTAGAAAGGCTTCACATTCTACCCTCGTTGTTGTTGGAACATGAACTATTTTTGTGGGATGTTTTAATGTGGGTTAAGAGGCTAAATTTACATGAGAAGTAGATGTGTAAATCCCTTTTGTTGTTGTTTTGGTTGTGCCCTTAATTGGTGCTTGGTTATTGATGTTTTTAGCCTCGTTTGGAAGTTGTGGAAACATGTATAAACAAGGGAAGTGTTGCCCGGATATTTATAAAATAGGAAGTCATTATTCGATATAAAGTATGTCAGTGATCATAGAATTGACGAACGTATTACCATTATTATAGGTTGAAGTTCTAAAATGAGACGTACTCTATTATTGAGTTGATTAGTTCGTCTAAGAGGTATATGAATTATTCCTTCTTTCTTTGGCATGATTTTTATTTAATGAAGGTACGGCGGACGTACATGATTCTTATACAGTTTAATTCCTAAAGATGTTAGTTATGAGAAGTGCCTATGATTTTTCAGTAAAGAGTTTATTATGACATTATTATAATGATTTTATTGGGAGTCAAATGAAAATTTTGATTGCATATGGTTACTCATTAAATCTACTCGTGCTAAGTGTTATTACTTCACTTCACCGAGTCCCGGGCTGGGTTATGTTCGTGCACAGCCTTGCATTGTTCACCGAGTCCCAATATGGGCCGGATTATGATATGACTTTATCGAGTCCCAAAATGGGCCGGTTTATGATATGACTTTACCGAGTCCCAGAATGGGCCGGGTTATGATATGACTTTACCGAGTCCCAGAATGGGTCGGGTTATGATATGACTTCACCGAGTCCCAATATGGGTCGGGTTACGATATGATTTCACCGAGTCCCGCATTAGTGGGTCGGGTTATGTTACAGGTATATATATGTATATGGACATGCATTCATGTTTTCTTGACTTGACTCTCATTTTTATAAGGCACAACTGACTTTTATTGTTTATGGCACAGCTGGATTTGGATCCTGATTTTTATACTGACCTCTTGTTATCCATTGGCTACTTATGATCTCATTTGCAGTATTTCATGTTTACATACTCAGTACATTATTTCGTACTGACCCCTTTCCTCGGGGGGCTGCGTTCATGCCCGCAAGTACAGGTGCTCAGTTTGGTGACCCTCCGGTTTAGGTTCATGCGCAACTGTTTGGAAAGCTCCTTTGATCCAGAGCTTTACCATTTTGGTACAGAACCCCCATCATTTTGATTTATGTATATTTAGGGGCACGACGGGGCCCTGTCCCGTCATATGTCGTTGTCCTTCTTATAGAGGTCTGTAGACAGTTGTGGGTTGTACTTATGTAAGGGTTATAACTCTATTTTGGTCAGTCATGCTATTGTACTCTGTGTTAGGGTGTCCCCGTGTATATATGATATTATCTAGTGGCAGGCTTGTCGGCTTGCCTGTTGTATTGTGTTGACTAGTTGTGACTTCTCAGGAGGCAGGTACATTCGAGGGTAAAGGCAGTCTTGTTGGCTTGCCTACCCTGGCATATATTGTTATTACAGTGTTATGCTGCCGGATTTCAGACTCATTAGGTGTTAGTTGAATTATGTGTGACAGGTCAGGATAATGACGTCATTAGGGCGGTTAGTCGCGGCCCGTCGGATCGGGTCGTGAAAAAAGTGGTATCAGAGCAGTTAGTCCTCGGAATGTCTACAGACCGTGTCTAGTAGAGTCTTGCGTATGGGTATGTTGTGCACCATACTTATACGCAGGAGGCTACACGACATTTATGATTGATTTCTATTCTTTCATCTCTTAGATCGTGCAATAGAGCTATGTTATTAGGATAATCCCTTTCTAACGATTTACTATGTTTACAGCTATGCCTCCGAAGAAGACGATAGCAACCCAGAAGGGCAAGTCTACAGCGGGAGATACTAGTCGGATTCAGAGAGTTACCAGGTCCCGTACTCAGTCTATGCCGGAGACTGTGCCCCAGTCGGCTAGCTCTGCTTCGTCGCCACCACCAGAGGCTCCAGTTCATAGGGCAACATCACCAGTTTCTAAGGCCCCAGCACCTGAGCCTCCATCTCCTCAGCCGGGGGAAGAAGACAGAGCTATAAGAGATGCGGTACAACTGCTGACTAGGTTAGTGGCAGGGAAGACTTATAGACAGGGATCAGGAGTTAGCCCTAGAGCAGATAGTTTGAGGGTCCGTGATTTCTTGAGCTATAGTCCACCAGAGTTTTTCGGGTTAAGGCCCGAGGATGACCCGCAGGAGTTTATCCGACAGATGCAGTGTACCTTGAGGGTAATCAGGGCTTCAAAGACTGAGTCTGTGGAGTTGGCTTCGTATAGGATACGGGATATAGCTACAAAATGGTATGAGTCTTAGGAGTTGTCCAGGGGAGAGGATATTCCTCCAGCTACATGGGAGGAGTTTACAGAGACCTTCTTTGGTCATTTCTCACCTCCAGAGATGAAGAGAGCTAGAGTGGACAGACTCTTACAGTTGAGGCAGAGTGGCAGGACCATTCATGAGTATAGCCTGGAGTTTGATTCATTGGCCATATACGCACCCATTATTGTAGCAGATATGGCAGACAGGGTGAATCGCTTTGTGATGGGCCTGGACCATTATCTGATCGATGGTTGTATGGCGGTGGCTCTTTAGCCGGGTATGGATATTGCTCGTATCCAGGAATACGCACAGGGGGTTGAGGACCAACATAGAGGGCGATAGCCAGACAAAGGTCATGACAGGGACCAGCATAAGAGGGCTAGGTCGGCAGCTTATTCCGGTGAGTCTCGAGGCGCATGGGCCCAAAGACCGGTCAAATATTCATCTCAGCCAGCACAGAGTGCTCCTCTACAGTCTACGGGCAGGAGGTTCGACCGCCCCGGTATTCAGGAGCCGGACAGAGCTCCAGGGCTTCGGGTTCTCAGAGGAACATGGGCTCTAGTCAGTTGAGGCCATCTGATCCTCGGTGCTCTCAATGTGGTAAGCTTCATATTGGGGAATGTCGTTCGACCACAGGTGGTTGATTCTCTTGCGGCCGTCAGGGCCATATGATGAGAGAGTGTTATTTGTGAGGAAGAAAGATGGATCGCTGCGGATGTGTATTGATTATAGGCAGCTGAACAAGGTAACCATCAAGAACAGGTACCCCCTTCCCAGGATTGATGATTTATTTGACCAGTTGCAGGGTGCTAAGTGCTTCTCGAAGATAGACTTGCGGTAAGGTTATCATTAGGTGCGGGTAAGGGAGGCAGATATTCCAAAAACAACATTCAGAACCCGATATGGACATTATGAGTTTAGGGTGATGTCTTTTGGACTTACCAATGCTCCAGCAGTGTTTATGGATTTGATGAACCAGGTATTCAGGCCATTCTTAGACATGTTCGTCATTGTATTCATTGATGATATCCTGATTTATTCTCGTTCAGAGCAGGAGCATGCAGACCATTTGAGGACGGTACTTAGGGTCCTCCAGCACCAGCAGTTGTATGCCAAGTTTTCCAAGTGTGAGTTATGGTTGACTTCGGTGGCACTCTTGGGGCATATTATCTGGGTTGATGGTATTCGGGTGGATACACAAAAGATTGAGGAGGTGAATACTTGGCCCAGACCTACGACACCTACTGAGGTACGTAGTTTTCTGGGGCTAGCAGGGTATTACAGAAGGTTTGTGGAGACGTTTGCCTCGATCTCAGCGCCTTTGACTAGGCTAACCCAGAAGGCAGCTAACTTTCAGTGGACGGATGCTTGTGAGCACAGTTTTCAGTTGTTGAAGGATAAGTTGACTACGACTCCAGTTCTGACTTTTCCCGAGGGACCGGATGGTTATGTCATCTATTGTGATGGTTCAGGTATTGGGCTAGGTTGTGTGTTGATGCAGCATGACAAAGTTATAGCTTATGCCTCCCGACAGCTTAGAAAGCATGAAAATAATTATCCCACTCATGATTTGGAGCTAGCAGCGGTGATTCATGCCCTGAAGATTTGGAGACATTATTTTTATGGGATTCATGTTGATAATTATACGGATCACAAGAGTCTCCAATATATCTTTAAGCATAAGGAGTTGAACCTACGGTAGATGCGGTGGTTAGAGTTGCTAAAGGACTATGATGTTGATATCTTGTACCACCCGGGGAAAGCCAATGTTGTGGCAGATGCTCTTAGCCGTAGATCCATGGATAGCTTGATGGATGTGCAGTCAGACAGAAGGGAGATGGTTCATGAGATACACAAGCTGGCTAGTCTTGGAGTCTGGTTGGCGGATTCGGGAGATAGCGGGGTTCTTGTTCGGGATGTTGCTGAGTCCTCTATCGTGGAAGAGGTAAAGAAACGTCAGTATGAGGATCCTGTTCTGGCCCGGTATAGAGATGAAGCTCTCCGAAAGGGAAAGACTTTATTTGAGGTTACACCTGATGATGTGTTGAGGTATGAGGGCAGGTTATGTGTACCTGATGTGGCAGGGCTACGACAGCAGGTTATGGGAGAGGCACACAATGCCCGTTATTCCATTCATTCAGGGTCGACGAAGATGTACCATGACCTTAGATGCTTGTATTGGTGGGACGGCATGAAAAGAGACATAGCATAATTTGTTGTCTAGTGCCCGAATTGTCAGCAGGTTAAGGTTGAGCATCAGAAGCCTGGTGGATTATTACAGGAGATTGAGATCCCGACTTGGAAGTGGGAAGTGATCAATATGGACTTCATTACAGGCTTACCTCACACTCAGCGGAAGTGTGATTCCATATGGGTTATCGTGGATAGGCTGACGAAATCAGCCCATTTTCTTCCAGTGAGGACTACTTACTCAGCTGAGGACTATGCTAGGCTGTATATCATGGAGATAGTGAGATTGCATGGGGTTCCCACATCTATTACATCAGACCGATGAGCTCAGTTTACAGCTAACTTCTGGAGATCATTCCAGAAGGGATTGGGGACACAAGTGAGTCTTAGCACAGCATTTCATCCTCAGACGGATGGGCAGGTTGAGCATACAATCCAGACATTAGAGGATATGTTGAGAGCCTGTATTATTGACTTTGGAGGTAGTTGGGATGATCATTTACCACTCATTGAGTTTGCCGATAACAACAGCTACCATTCTAGCATCTAGATGGCACCGTACGAGGCCTTATACGGGAGTAAGTGCAGGTCACCTATTGGTTGGTTTGATGTAGGTGAGACTAAGTTGATTGGCCCATACATGGTTCAGCAAGTTATTGATAATGTGAAGCTCATTCAGGAGAGATTATTAGCAGCATAGAGTCGACAGAAGTCATATGCTGATAGTCGACGTCGACACTTAGAGTTTCAGGTTGATGATTGGGTGTTCCTAAAAGTGCCACCCATAAAGGGTGTGATGAGGTTTGGCAAGAAAGGAAAGCTTAGCCCAAGGTACATCGGGCCTTACCAAGTCATTCATAGGATAGGCAAGGTTGCCTATGACTTGGATCTACCATCTGAATTGGAGGCGGTACATCCATTCTTCCATGTATCTATGCTGCGTAAGTGTATTGTTGATCCTTCCAGAGTATTCCTAGTAGATGATATCCAAGTGACAGAGGAGTTGTCTTATGAGAAAAGTCTCATAGCCATACTTGATCGCCAGGTCAGGAGATTACAGACGAAGGATGTGGCTTCCGTCAAGGTATTGTGGCGAAACAACAATAGGGAGGAAATGACTTGGGAGGCAGAAGATGAAATGAAGAAGAAATATCCTTACTTGTTCCCTATGACTCTATGTGGATAGACATAGTTATAAGCGAGACTCTGCCAAAATTTTTCTAGCATAAGACTTATTATGAACATTCGAGGACGAATGTTTCTAAGGGGGGAAGAATGTTACACCTCGTAAGATTAAGGAAATAGGATTCAAATACCGGAAATTAGTATACAAGAGGATACGAGGCTTATGAAATTCTCGGAAATTAAAAGAAGTGGGTTTGAGATTTTTTTTTATTGAAGAACTTGGGGGCCAAAGTGTAACAAGGAAAATTCAGATTTTTATAACCTACACTCACCTCTTCATCTTCATTCTAACTTAACCAAAAAAACTCTCCTCTTCTCTCCTCCATGCCAGCCGAAAAACCCCTCCACCCATAACCAAATTTAAGGTTTTTATCTCCTCTTCTTAGACTACATTTTCACCAAAAATAGGTAGCCAAAACAGTGGCAAAAATAGTCACTGCTGGCCGAGAATCTGCCCAGAAATTTGAGATTTTTGGGAGGAAATTTTGGAAGAAAAACGTGTAGGGATGATGGCTTAACATTGTAGAACACTTGCATGTTAGTTGGAGTTGAAGAAGTGAACAAAAAAGGGATAGAAATACGAAAATAATGGGGATTTTCGGACTCGGGCAATGAGCAAATCGTGCGGACTGTTTTCGACGAATTTGAGGTATAAAATTCTTATTTCTATAATTTAATTGGAATGCATGTTGTTAGAATTAAGGATATAAATTTGTGTTAAGGAAAAATTTAGAATTTAAACAATGCATGTGACAATTTTGTGCTAGTTGCCAATTTGGGACAGATTTTGGTGATTGTTGGATTCGTTGGTTATTGTTTTTATTATTATCACTAATTGCATGATGAAATTGATAGGAAACATTGATATTAAAGTTTAAAATTAGTTATATGGAAGTATTGAAATATGGAATTATGACATGTTGTGGCCAAGAACTTGCATGAAATCGTTGGACATGTTAAGATGGATATGGACTGTTTTAGGGACTGTTTTGTGGTGTTATAATGCTGAAAATTTAGTTACCATTATGCATGTTTAAGCATGGTAATTGCTAATGTAAGTCCTAAAGGAATAAGGGTGTAGAAAGCTGTAGAAAGACTTCACATTCTACCCTCGTTGTTGTTGGAACATGGACTGTTTTTGTAGGCTATTTTAATGTGGATTAAGAAGCTAAATTTACATGAGAAGTGGGTGTGTAAATCCCCTTTGTTGCTGTTTTGGTTGTGCCCTTAATTGGTGCTTGATTATTGATGTTGTTAGCCTCGTTTGAAAGTTGTGGAAACATGTATAAACAAGGGAAGTGCTGCCCGAATTTTTATATAATAGGAAGTCGTTATTCGATATAAAGTATGTCAGTGATCATAGAATTGACGAACGTATTACCATTATTATAGGTTGAAGTTCTAAAATGAGACGTACTCTATTATTGAGTTGATTCGTTCGTCTAAGAGGTATGTGAACTATTCCTTCTTTCTTTGGCATGATTTTTCTTTAATGAAGGTACGGCGGATATACATGATTCTTATACAGTTTAATTCCTAAAGATGTTAGTTATGAGATGTGCCTATGATTTTTCAGTAAAGAGTTTATTATGACATTATTATAATGATTTTATTGGGAGTCAAATGAAAATTTTGATTGCATATGGTTACTCATTAAATCTACTCGTGCTAAGTGTTATTACTTCACTTCACCGAGTCCCGGACCGGGTTATGTTCGTGCACAACCTTGCATTGTTTACCGAGTCCCAATATGGGCAAGGTTATGATATGACTTTACCGAGTCCCAGAATGAGCCGGGTTATGATATGACTTTACCGAGTCCCAGAATGGGCCGGGTTATGATATGACTTTACCGAGTCCCAGAATGGGCCGAGTTATGATATGACTTCACCGAATCCCAATATGGGCCAGGTTACGATATGATTCCACCGAGTCCTGCATTAGTGGGCCGGGTTATGTTTCAGGTATATATATGTATATGGACATGCATTCATGTTTTCTTGACTTGACTCTCATTTTTATAAGGCACAACTGACTTTTATTATTTATGGCACAGTTGGATTTGGATCCTTATTTTTATACTGACCTCTTATTATCCATTGGCTACTTATGATCTCATTTGCAGTATTTCATGTTTATATACTCAGTACATTATTTCGTACTGACCGCCTTTCCTCGGGGGGCTGCGTTCATGCCCGCAGCTACATGTGCTCAGTTTGGTGACCTTCCGGTTTAGGTTCCTGCGCAGCTGTTTGGAAAGCTCCTTTGATCCAGAGCTTTACCATTTTGGTATAAAACCCCATCATTTTGATTTATGTATATTTAGGGGCACGACGGGGTCCTGTCCCGTCATATGTCGTTGTCCTTCTTATAGAGGTTTGTAGACAGTTGTGGGTTGTACTTATGTAAGGGTTATAACTCTGTTTTGGTCAGTCATGCTATTGTACTCTGTGTTGGGGTATCCCCGTGTATATATGATATTATCTAGTGGCAGCCTTGTCGGCTTGCCTGTTGTATTATGTTGGCTAGTTGTGACTCCTCAGGAGGCAGGTACATTCGGGGGGTAAAGGCAGCCTTATTGGCTTGCCTACCCTGGCATATGTTGTTATTGCAGCGTTATGTTGCTGGATTTCAGACTCATTAGGTGTTAGTTGGATTATGTGTGACAGGTCAGGATAATGATGTCATTAGGGCGGTTAGTCGCGGCCCGTCGGGTCGTGACAGAATCCTAATCTTGGCTCAACTACCACCTTTAATCCACATCGTAATGTACCCAATACAAGTTGTATCTCAACCTATAAGGCATTTGACCTTAGGACATGATCGAAGTATATTACTGTGTAGACAAGGTGTGTATTGACCTCAAGTCTAATGACTTCTATCTTCCACACGCTGATCATACTTTAGACATGTATAACAAACAATATATCAACAGGGTATACCAATACTTCCAAAGTATCCATGTGTCTATCACGAGTAGTCATTACTCGTAGTAGGTGAGACATACTACATCCTCTAAGGAAGTGATGCAGACCACATGTAGACTTATCGCATATCATCAATATCTCATTCTTGATGATCATTAGTCGAGGCTATTTTAAGAGTTACGTTATAATATTAATATATCACATTATCAATAACAACGTAACCTCTAGGGATGCATATTATAGAATATTATAAATAATCAACTGATAATTCAATAATTGCAAATGAGAAAATATTAATTTCCATTAATAATAATACGAATGTATATAAATTATATTTGTCCTAATACAGATTGTCTCTAGGACATAAATATACTTTCACTCTGTGGACATAGTCTTGGATTTAGATTGCTTCAAAATGCTCTCAAGGTGGACGCAAACTCAACTCAATTTCAACTTTTGTGTGTGGATGTAGATCTATCTTCTCAAGCAAGGGTTATGAGTGTAAATTGTCTCTAATACTGATTTTCCTTTTACATATTTTATCGATAATGTTTATTTCTAGCTATTAACGTGTACCACTAGGTCTAGGGTCCCAATTCAATCCCACCTCCATAATTAGAATATATCTCATATATTTTGTATATATTTAGTGATATAGAATTATTTTAAATAGATGATTCATTATTGTACTAGGGTTCTACACATTATACACTATATATATTTGTATTAATGAGAAAGCCTCCCAAGAGAGATTAATAATATTCTGCATGGTAGCAAGAGCCAAAACCCTACTCTAAGTCAAAAAAAAATTATTATATCGGCTACTGCCCTTCTCGGCCAACAGCCAGAATTTTTTCTCCAACCTTAAATTTCTCTTCTCTTCCATTCAATCCAAATTTAATGGATATATTGGCTACTCCCACCTCTTCTGATGCTTCCGCTTCTAATCCAGTCGTCATCCAAACTCCTCCCACAACCCTCTCATCGCCATCTTTCCATCCGGATCTCGCCGTCACCCACATCAAGAACTTCATCCCGTTGATTCTTGATCAGGAAGATGGCCAATATTGGTCATGGGTGGAACTGTTCCTAATTCATGCATGTGTATATCATGTGCTTGACCATATTGATGACTATGTACCTCGTCCTCCTGATATGGATGACACAACATGGCGTCGCCTTGATGTCGTAGTCAAACAGTGGATATATGGCACTATATTCAAGGATTTACTTCTCACCATCATGAAAATGGGTGCATCCGCCCGTGACCTATGGACATGGCTGGAAGAAATATTTCAATACAACAAGAATACTCGTACAATATACTTGGAAGAACAATTTAACACTACCCGTCTTGAAAATTTTCTAATATGTCTGAATATTGCAAGCAGTTGAAACTGGTGGAGACCAATTGTTCAACGTTGGTACGCCTGTGTCCGAGACAAAGATGGTGTTGCAACTGATTGCAGGCCTCCCAAAAGGTGAATATGATACCATAGCCATGATGATTCAGTAGGCTGACCCTCTTCCTAGATTCAACAAAGCCCGCTCGAAATTATTATTGGAGGAAACCCATTGTGCAAAGGAAGACGAGCACAACCAGAAGGCGTTAGCGGTTGAAACATTTGCACCAAATAATGTTACCGCCGGCCAGCAGCCCTTGCCAAAGAACAGTTAGCCACGGCAGAACCACGGTGGTAGGGGTGGCAGGAGGCGCAGTAGTGGGCGAGACGGCAAGGGTCGCGTTAAAGGAAAGGGCCAGCAGCTACAATAGCCCAATCAGTTTCCTTTATGGACCGGCCCAACGCCCAGCACCCAGAATCCGCAGTGGGCCTCATTCCCGTGTTACCACTCAGCCCACTATCCGTTTCAGCAGCAAGGGGTACTGGGCCCAATTCCAAGGTCTCGACCAACCCAATATCCGCAGCACCAGACCCACGTCGCATAAGCCCAATTCCCACAGCAGTTCCCGCAGCAGCCCATAAATCTGATGCCCACTGATTTGGTCCAGACATTCAGTAGTATGAATTTGCAGGAGCCCGATGAAAATTGGTACATAGACTCTAGAGCCTCATCTCACCTCACCCGGTCTGCAGGTAATTTTTCCAATTTGTTTCGTTTAAAGTCTCCTCAATTTATTACAGTTGGAAATGATCACCGCATTCTAATCATCATAAAAAATTTAATCTCCATTAGGAAATTTACTCGTCATAACTATGTGTCTGTTGATTTTGACCCATTTGGTTTTACTGTGAAGTATGTACGTATGGGGACTCCTCTTACGAGATGCAACAACACAGGGGACCTATATCCGTTCACACCCTCATCGGCTGCCAGTTCTCATTCACACTCCGTCCTAGCTGCTTTGTCTCCGTCAATTTGGCACAATAGGCTTGAACACCCAGGAGCTCATGTTTTTAATTTTCTTAGAAGCAATAATTTTATTCATTATAATGGGAAACTTGCCCAAAACTGTGAGTCTTGTCAATTAGGCTAACATGTTCGTCTTCCCTTTAATTCATCTGCTGATATTGTTCATGCTGATTTGTGGACGTCCCCATTACCAGCCCCCTGGGTCATAAATATTATCTTGTACTATTGGATGACTACTCTCACTTTATTTGGATTTACCCACTAAAATTCAAGTCCGAAGTCTTTGCCAAATTTTTCAAATTTTGCACACTTATCAAAACGCAATTTGAACGAGCCATAAAATCTTTCCAATGTGACAATGGCCGTGAATTTAACAATTCCGTGTTTCAAAAATTTTGCAAAAATAATGGCATGTTCTTTCATTTTTCGTGTCCTCACACGTCCCTTCAAAATGGTAAAGTCGAACGTATCATCCGTACAATCAATAACATGGTCCGCACTTTCCTGTTTCTTGTCTCTCTCCCTCCCTCTTTTTGGGTATATGCAGCCAAAATGGTATAATACATCCTTAATATTTTACCCACTAGTACCCTGCATAACATGACTCTAACCGAAATCTTACACCGTCGGATTCCCTCTTATAATCACCTTCGGATATTCGGTTGCTTATGTTATCCTAATCTCACTTCCACTACCCCTCACAAATTAGCCCCCCGCACCACTCCGTGTGTATTCTTAGGATTTCCTTCGAACCATAGAGGCTATATTTGCTATAACCTGTCCACTTGTCAAATTCAGGTATCTCGTCACGTCACCTTTGATGAGACCACATTCCCATTTTCGAATATTCAAAAATTTTGGAAATCGGATTACAATTTTTTAGACGAGTCAGACATTTCACCCATCATTCTTAGGAAACTGTGTCAGCCAAACACCACCACCAGACACATGTGCCAAATACCGCCAGTCCGTCCCGGTCACTAACTACCACATACCAGAACTACCCGTCGGCGTCACTGCCAAATGTTGACTCCATCCAGTTCCACCAGTCCACCGGTCATTGTCCCTACCCCTATACCGTCGCTACAGTCTCCCCGTTCTGCCGACATCGACTCATCTACTAGCACCCAATCAACCAACCTCGTTACTAGAATCACTCCACCACCGACGTCGTACCCCACTATACCATCTACCACCAGTATCGGTACACCGACACTGATCTCCCGACCCTACCTAGAACCTTCCACCACCATCGACCCAACCCATTCGATGCCCCACCTATCACCCGTCACTAGTCCCACCCTACCTAGTTCAACAGCCAAATCAACCCATCCCCTTGCAAACCCAGCACCCTCACACTGTATGAAAACCCGTGCCTAACACAAGATTTTCAAACCCAAAGTCCAATTTAACCTGTCCGCCCACGCAATTTCCCCTATTCCCAAAAGCCCAAAATTAACAAAACTGGACCCAAATTGGAATGTGGACATGTGTGAGGAGTTTAATGCTTTGACGAAACAACATACTTGGGACTTGGTTCCTAGACCATAGGGGGTGAATGTGGTCCGGTGCATGCAGCTTTTTCATCACAAGTACAGAGATATTGGTGACTTAAAGAGATATAAGGCCAGACTTGTGGCCAATGGCACTAACCAGCAGACAGATATTGATTGTGGTGAGACATTCAGTCCGGTGGTCAAACCGGCTACTATCAGCACAGTTCTGAGTATTGCTATGGGTAAGAATTGGCCCATTCATCAACTTGATGTGAAAAATGTTTTTCTTCATGGGGATCTGAAAGAAACTGTTTATATGCATCAGCCACCTGATTTTGTACACCGCCGCCCCTCAGTATGTCTGCCGTCTTCGTAAGTCACTATATGGGTTAAAACAGGCCCCTCGAGCGTGGTATGATCTCTTTGCACAGTACATTATGCGGATTGGGTTCATCTGCACCAAGTGCGATAACTCTCTTTTTATTTTCTATCAAGGTAGCATTGCTTATTTGTTGTTATATGTGGATGATATTGTGCTCACTGCCTCCTCTGATGTGTTAAAGAATGAGATTATTGCACTCCTCAAAACCGAATTTGCTATGACTGACTTGGGGAAGTTGAGCTATTTTTTGGGCATATCAGTGACTCGGTCTGCCGATTCTACGTTCCTGTGTCAGTGCAAGTATGCATAGGAGATAGTATGCAGGGTCAAAATGACAAACTGCAAAATCATGTCCACTCCGGTTGATTCTAAATCAAAGATTAGTGCTGATGATGTTAACCCAGTGTCCGATCCCACTCTTTACAGGAGTCTTGCAGGTGCACTCCAGTATCTTACCTTTACCAGGCCTGACATCGCTTATGATGTTCAGCAGGTTTGCTTGTTTATGCATGCCCCCAGGGAGCCTCATTACATTGCCTTTAAATGCATCATTCGACATGTTAAGGGCACTCTTGATTATGGCTTACATATGTACCTCTCAACATCGATCAAATTGTTAGCCTACACGGATGCTGATTGGGCAGGCTGTCTGGACACATGATGCTCCACCTCAGGCTACTGCGTATTTTTAGGGGATAATTTCATTTCATGGTCAGCCAATAGGCAAGCCACATTATCCCGTTCGAGTGCAGAAGCAAAGTATAGTAGAGTTGCAAATGTTGTTGTTGAGATCAGCTAGCTCCGAAACCTTCTTTTGGAGCTTCAATGTCCCTTGTGTAAGACGTCTGTCGTCTATTGTGATAACATATCCGCTATTTATTTATCTTAAAATCCGGTTCAACATCGGCGGACTAAGCATATTGAGATGGATATACACTTTGTTTGTGAGAAGGTTGCTCTCGGTCATGTTAAGGTGTTACATGTGTCTTCCTCATGTCAATACGCGGATATCTTCACGAAGGGTCTTCCTCGACAGCTGTTCCTCGACTTCAGATCCAGTCTCAGCGTCCGGCCTCCTCCCGCTTAGACTGATGGGGTTTATTAACGTGTACCACTAGGTCTAGAATCCCAATTCAATCCTACATCCATAATTAGAATATATCTCATATATTTTGTATATATTTAGTGATATAGAATTATGGTAAGTAGATGATTCATTATTGTACTAGGGTTCTACACAATGTACACTATATATATTTGTATTAATGAGAAAGCCTCCCCAAGGGAGATTAATACTATTCTACACTAGCTGATGGAATTTCATGGACGTGGACGTGGATCGTGGATTTTTATTTCTTTATAATCCTTTCAACGTGGATGCTATTCAACTCTCCTTCAAATTCTGATAGTGGATGTCAGATTTATTTTTCCAAACAGGGTTTGCGAACGTAAATTCTCTTAAACCCAAGTCATTTACATATTTTTTCACTAACATTTGTTTATAGCTTGTGGCATTTTGTGGATGTGGATCATGGATTTGTCTTGCTTTATATTCCTTTCAATGTGGATGCATATTTAATTCTTCAAATTTTGATCATGGATGTGGACGTGGCCGTGAATTTGGTTTCTTTCATCTTCTTAACCATGGGTTATGAGTGTAAATCCTCTCTAACCCAACTTTTTTATACATTTTGTCGCTAATGTTTATTTTTAGTTGGTGCCATTTCGTGGATGTGGATCGTGGATTCATCTTGCTTTATATTCCTTTCACATATTCAATTCTTTCTCAAGTTTCGATTTGTGAATGTTGGTGTGGACATAGCTGTGGATTTTGCTTCTTTCGTCTTCTCAAGCATGGGTTACGAGTGTAAATTCTCTCAAATACGGCACGTTTACATATATTTATTTATTGCTAATATTTGTTGTTAGCTTGTGGCATCTCGTAAGGCGTCAGAATCAAGTTCAACAACACACATCAACTCGTGGATCATAATCTTAAGTAGTGAACTGGGGCAATTGCTGAAAGTTGAGTTAAGCTCGTTAGCAAGAGGTCAAAGATTTATTCTCGAACTACATTCCTGCAAATCCGTGAATATGTAATTCAAATTCATTCAAGTTCAGTCGTGTCCATTTCTTGAGTTCTTAATCACTTAACCCAGTCTTATCACAGTTCGACACTGTGACAATTGTTTTTGGAAATCAACATCGCCTTAAATCCTTCTCTTGAACTACATATGATCTAATTCTCCTGAAACCTGAGATATGTCGGCTACTCGAATTCGGGGTTCGGCCATAAACGTTTCACACCAGTCCTCAAGCATCATATCCCACAAACTTCATAATCATTTCATATCAACCAACATAATATTTTTCCCATAATCTTCCAACACAATATTTTTCCATTTCTTTCAGGGTCGTATTTGTTGGTCGGGAAAAAATTGAATACTACGTCAACTTCTTTGTCCGAAAACTCTTTCATCGTCTCCGATCAAAAAGGGACAACTGTTGACGTGTTATTCTATCTAGTTTGGACGTGTTATTCTATCTTTTCCTCCAATTAATTTTCTACGCTTCTTGATCATTAATAATTTGGACGTGTTATTCTATCTAGTTTTTCAGACAAATTTACTTAACACAGTACTATATTAATGTTTTTCAAATATTTAGTATTAGATTTTATTATTATGATAATACTTATTTTAACAAACAATTATATATTTAAAGGTGTGGTTAGTTTTAGTCTAAAATTCATTAAGATAAAGAAGCATAAGTAAATTATTTAAAGGAGGGAAAAGGCCATTAAATTCGGCCGAATAAGCCCCATATCTAGGGCTGGCAACGGATAGGATCTGGACCGGATCCTACTAGATTCATATCTAGATCCGTTTTCATAACTAGATCCATATCCGGATCCAGATCCATCGGGTCCATAAAAATCAGATCCAAATCCAGATCCATCGGATCCACCGGGTCCACGGATCGGATCTGGATCCACATGTAAAAAAATTTGTCTTGCTTAGAATTTTTTTTTGAACCGAAAAACGATTTTTACTTAGCTAACAGTTTACTGTGTTTCAATTTTCAAATGTTCATGATGAGTTATTTTGTTTGTTGCCTCATTTTGATTGTGAGCTATTAATTGAAAATGTTGGACAATGACAATAGTTGTGAAAAATGCTGACTAGTATTTCCACAATGCAGAACTTGCATGTGCTTGAAATCTTCACAAATGAAGTGAATATAATTTTAACTACTTGTCTATGGAGATGTTAGTCATTCACTAATATAACATTGATTTTATTATCGAAGTTACCTCTTTATTTTTTGGTTTTTGAGTTAACGCGGAGATAAATTAAACTTGTTTTGAGAATTAAACTTGCAAGGATGTGCTTAGCAATTTTAAAAAAATACTTATAAAATTACATTCTAGGTTATGAATATATTTAATAAAAAATAGATTCACGGATCGGATCTGGACCGGATACGAATCTCAAATACAAGATCCAGATCCAGATCCGATCCGTCAGAAACGGATCCGGGTCAGATCCGGATCCGTCAGGTCCAAATTTTGAAGATTCATATCCTATAAAATGGATCTGAATCCATCGGATTCGGACCGGGTTCAGGATCCACTGCCATCTCTACCCATATCAGACCAACATTCAGCCCATTCACTTTCGGCTCACGTAATTATCGATTTAAGCCCCAAAGAAAATATTTAACACAGCCCAAACCCGGAAACCCCTTTAGCATCAGATTCACAAATCTTTTTTTTTTCTCCTCCCTTTCCTTTTTGGCGAAATCTCGCCATCACAGTCCCCTCATAGCAGATTTAATCCATTTATATTTCAAGGTAGATCCTTTTCCTTTGACCATTTCGAAAATTTCAAAATTGTTTGCTATTACGAAATCTCGAAGGCAAGGTTTTGACAATCGAAAATCACTCATTTAACGAAACACATGGTATCTCTGTTCGGTTCGACCTTGAAGGTATATCTGAAGCCACCATAAAAAAAAAAGTCAGATTTTTAGCTAACATTGTTCCCTTTATTCTTGTAATATTAGATTTAATTAGGTGTTTCTCTCTGAACGTGATAGAAAGCATGTACTATATGATATGATAAAATGTTATTTGAAAGTTGAATATGCATTAGTGTTTTGATGCATCTTGTTCCTATACGACAGCACAAGTATAGATTCATTGAAACTAGAAGTTCATTTCCAGCTATTTGTATTCTTATTTTTTTTTTTAATCTGAATGATAAATCTAAAGTGTCCAAGCTAATCATTTTCCTCTGTTTTGCCGCAAGGAGTCTCAAACGAGACTCAACACTACCGCTAGGCCTTACATATCACATCTGCTTTTTCATTCACTTCCCCTCTCTTCCCAACAGAAAATTAAAAGAGGAGAGAGGTGGAAAAGCTGCGGATATTCCTTGCGCTGCTACGATATTGTTTTGCAATCTTGAAAATTCCAAAACTATTTTGCCATATGGCTTTAATTAGCAGTCACGTTCTGCCTAATAGACTAAGGTAATCATTCATGTTTTAAATAAATATTTCATATACGTTTAGGCTTAATTAATTGAAGTCCCGTCGGCTAATCGTTTTAATACAGATTTTAAAGGGTGCTTAACACATTTCCTTTCGATTAATTGAACTCTTACATAGAACATTAGGTTTAGTAGACTTTAAACGGAGTTAATATTAGTAATTAATAGGTGTCCTAATTCATCTTTAAAATAATTAGGTCTCCTTAAGTTAGTTAATTAATTTAAGAATCACCAATATGTTATATTTAAATTTAACCTCATTAAAATGGGTATAACAAATGTTATGACATGTTTAAAATCATAAGTTCTAAAAATCTTACAATCATTCAAATGTTATAACATATTTAAAATTATAAATTTCAAAAGTCTTTATTTTTTAATGTGTATATATCCACTTAAACTATGTCATATAAATTAAAACGAAAAAATTAATAAATTGGTTAAGGAAAAAATCATTAACCGCAAATCGGCCCGCACTCTCTTTGATTTTTCTGAAAAAAGTTGCACCCGCCTGGCAATTCCAATGGCACCGTATAAGCTTAATTCCGCCGCCGTAAGCTAAAAACCACCCTGTCGCGCACCCACCCCAGCCCATTGCCATACCGAATTGCACGTTAGAGAATGGGATGAAAGTCAGATAATTTAAACAATCTAATTTTTTGTCTTCAATTTTGTAGTTTTTTGTCTCAATTTATACCACATATTTTTTTCTAAAAAAATTTACACATTTTCTTATTTGACAATAATTTGACTTTCAATTTTACTTTTTACGATTAATGAGATGATTTATAATTACACAAATATTTTTGACTTGTTTTAAATTACAAGATTCAAAAATCTTGCTTAATTTCTTAAATTTTATATCCAATCAAATTACGTCGTATGAAAAAAAGTAACTAATTTTGTCTGGTCAACTGAATTTTCACCTACTCCCCTCACCTTATTGCCCCATATAACTGAATGTATATTAAAAAAAATTGAAACAAAAAAGCTACTACTCCAGTAGAGATTTAATTAGAAAATGCCAAAAATAATGTTTGTCTAATTCATAAATGGTCTCGACATGTAACAATCGTTTATTTGCATTCACAAATTTCAGATTCATAATTCCCAATATCAGCTAGGACTTGAGACTAGACATACACAGAAATGGCGTCTGTTCATTGTTGTGCACGTCCATTCCAAGTTAATCTAGGGTTTCATCGTCCCCTTCGCAAACCTCAAACTTCCTTCATTACCTTCCAGTTCCACACTCCTAAACGCGATGCCTTTCCTGCCCACTTCAATTTCAGGTACAAATGCTTCAATTTTAAGCTCTCATCAACCCTAAAATTATTGTATTTTATTTTACTTGCTCATTAGTCTAAAATCTGTTGTGATCACTTAATTGCAGCCAATCTCACTCTTTTAAGATACCACTTCAATCTCTCAATTTTACCATCCATAATGTTTTTGGCTCTAAAATGCTCCCTTCATTAGGCAACTAGCTCAAAAAAAAAAGAAAAACCTTCTTACTAACTATCGTTCCAAACTAAAGGAAAAGGGGTCAATTTTTCCCTTGAACTATTTGAAATGGGGCAACGGAGGGTAAGGTTGACCTATTTCGTATAGTTCAGGGTTATTTTTTCCCTTTTTCCTTTTCAATAACATGGTGTTCGAACTAACTTGCTCGCACTTGGTTGGCTCGTGGCTGCATCCTCTCATCAGGGTACAATATAACTTGCCCATCAAGGCTTAGATAATTAGGAAGAAATAATTTAAAATTTGTCTTTGCAGGATTTGCACCCTGGTCTCAAATTGTCTTCATTCCAGCTTCATTCATTACTAGGGTGCTAATGTTTGAACTCAGATCATTTGCACGACTCTTTGGTTTCCTGCTGAATGTTTGTTTGCTTAGTGACGTCGAGTTTTCTTTGTTTGTCCTCCCTTATATAAATGTAACTGAATACACGTTGGAAGAGGATATTAGCTAAGGATTTTGAACCCTGCAGTTTATTGTAAGGCTTTAGAATGTGCTAGGATTTTATAAATATGCTAAACGGATCTGAAAGATGTTCTCTTTCCTTCAAGATTTAACTATTTGATGTAAAAGTTAAGACCACATTTGAACAGAACAAACGAGAAACTATTAAAGGTAATTGAACTAATAATATTGTACGACTTGAGTCGAGGGTCTATCGGAAACAACCTCTCCACAAGGTAGGGTAAGGTCTGTGTACACTCTATCCTCCCAGACCCCACTTGTGGGGTTGCACTAGGTATGTTGTTGTTGTTGTAATATTGTACGATTCCTGGACAAGCTTAGTATATGAGGTGAAGTATTTCCAATTTTTCAATCATCATATTATGGTGAATGAATTTGCCATTTTGTCCTACATAAATTAGCAAGCTTGTATTACTTTGTCATGCCTTAAAGGCTTGAAAGGTCTATAGTTGTTTTCACTCTCCAGGGCAGGAGCCCAGAAAACAGTCATCTCTAGATTTTATTATTGGAGCAGATGTTTGGAAATAGAAGACGCCTTTTTCAGTATATATTCTCCAAATCTGCACGCTATTCATATAGCCTGACTTTCTTGTATGACAAATACAAGGAGCCCTCTGAAAATAAACAGAGTACAGACTTTTTAAGGTTGAGGTTCTGTAGTAGTCAGACAATAATTGATGTCTCCTCAGTATAACTTCAGTGGTTTATGATATCTTTTTGTTATACTTTAATGTGATGTTATCAAAGATTGTTATAAGTTCTTTGTTCTCTGTTTTGCTTTTCAGATTCAACAACGTTGCGAGTGTGCATCTAAGGCAGAGACTACTACCAATATCAAGATCAAGCACCAATCCTTCAGGAGGATCAGACAAAAGCACTGATGCATCAGGCCCACCATTAGCCACCATTTTGGCTGGTGTTTTAGTCTTTTGTGTTGTCGGTTGGATTGTAGGATCTATTGTAATGTGGCTTATAAGTCTTATAACTAATATCCCACCATCGAAATAAAACCAGAACATGCAATGTAGTTTGTTTATCAGCACATTGACTCTTCAGAAAAAGATACTGGCTTATAAGTCTTATAACTAATATCCCACCATCGAAATAAAACCAGAACATGCAATGTAGTTTGTTTATCAGCACATTGACTCTTCAGAAAAAGATACTGTGTAGTTTGTTTGCCCTTTGTTCACTAGCTAGACAAAGCCATCTTTAAGTTGCAGCCTAATATTCAATCCTCTATGTTACCAAGTATGAGATTAATACAGTTGCTTATTTGGCTTTGCTTAAACAGACTCGAGGTTTGTAATTATTTCTAATAATGCAGAGGACATTTGTGGAGTTGCTGGTTAGCTCAAATGGTATTATACTTCATTTAGAGCATATCACTCACTATCCGTTTTCATCTAATGTTAGTCTTTTTTTTATTTTTCTTATTTCAGGATAAGAGGCTTATACTTCATTCTTAAGGCATGACAGATTACAGCCTTGAGATTTTGCCAATTTTTTCTTGACTCAACCATTCGTGGTTCTATATCATAATTTCACTCAACTGCTTGAATGATTCTTTGAATATAAGGATGAATCAGAACCTCAATTATGTATTGGCTGGCTGATGCTGGGATATCCAATTGAACAGCTTCATAGTTTAACCCATGGTAAATATATGCAGTCCAACCATACAATCTTTCGGAATACCATTGGTCATATCATTGTTATAAATTATATGACCCTCATTCTTTTTCTCCCTAAGATTGATAATTCATGAAACCCGACTTCAACTAGTTAGGGATTGAGATGTAGTAGTTATTGTAATGATGTTGAGAAGAGGATGTTATGGTTTCTTCCAGTGTGGTCTATAAGGAAATCATAGAATGTTCTTGTTTATTAGGGCGGCTTAGTTATTTGATACAGGACTATAGGACATGGATAGACAAGCAACAGACAATTGAACGCAGTGTCCCTGCAACGATTGTTATTCATTTTTTTGGCCCCGTTTTCTTAAGTTAGTGCAATCATAGGCTGTTTTTGTAAATAATCTTTTCTCCCTTCCACTCTTCAGATGCTTCTTTATCTTCTTTTTTTAGATATCCAGTTTTTCGGCTTACGCCAGACTATTCCTGGAGATAGTAGTCCCAGTCCCTCAGCACTACTACCAGTAAATTGCGGGATGTGCCTGAATGACCAGGGTTTGAGAACAGAGTAACTGATATCACCTACAAGGTGGGTTTGAGAACATAGTAACTGATATCACCTATAAGGTCCTACCCCAGAAGAGAGCAAATTGCTCCCATCAGGGTTCGAACCCACACTACAGGCCTCCAACTGTATTTTATGTTGCTCTTCTTTGCCATCCAGCTATGCCCCGAGGGATGCTTCTTTATCTTTTCTTCTTCATGAAGAACACCATAGTTCTTCAATTTAGAAGCTTGAAAGTCTTGTTTGGGGGGTGGAAATTCGAAGTTGATGGTTGATTATCGTTAAGATTTTTGGAGTGTTGATTATTTATGCATAAATTTTAGTTCAACATTGATTTAATGACTTGCTATAAAAAACTTAAAACTCCATTGTTGGTCTTTAGATAGTGTTGAAGAAGACAAAGTGAGTCTTCTTGATCTGGTGTTATTTGACTAAATTGACCATGAAGATCTTTTGCGTTATTGTTTGGAGGTTTTGTTTCAAAATTTGAGACCATTTAAAAAAGATTTGTGGTGGTTTTGATCAAAATTGAAATTGCAATTCAAAGAACACCTTGTTGAACAATACAAATAAATCATGCGAATTCGGAGGGACTTAAGAACAATTAATACCTATAGTATGCAGATAATACAAAGGTACGCGGATAACACAAAGTCATGCCAATCCAGCGGGATTTGTGAGTAATTGAACTAGCACCAAATCTTGTCAATCCGGTAGGACTTCAAAGTAATTCAACAACACAAGTTGTAAACAATTTACTAGACAATCCAGTAGGATTTGAAGGCAACTCAACAACACACGTTGTAAAGCATAGTAAATCTTGACAATCAACAGGACTCAAAAGTACTCAACAACATACATTGTAAGCAGTTACAAGTAAGCCTTAACAATTGGGTTGGACTTGTGAACAATTGAATAAATCAAGCAAAGCTTACTAATCCGATTGAAATTGAAGATAATTCAACAACATTTAGTGTAAATAACTACAAGTAAATCTTGACAATCCATGGGATTTCAAGGCAACGCAGTTTGCTTGAGTGTGAGAGAGGTTGACGGACATTTGGTCCTTTATTTCATTAAAATGAAAACGATCATTTCTACACAATCTCAAAATGGGGGACAAAATCGAAATGGTGGCGCGAAATTAGCCTATTTGCGCAAATCACCAATAAGCGAAATGGCATATCTATCCAAGGTTTGACAAATTAGCTCCAAAAAATTTGTTGTTTGGATTAATTAGTCCAACTTTTAGTGCCACACTAATTATTTACGTCCCTTTCCTTTGAAATCTACTTAGTGAAATCCTAGCATTTAATAAAACTCTACTTTGCTCCTACCCTCTAATTATTACCCTAAATGCTCCCATTTCCCTTACCCATCCTCAAACTATGTTTTAATTTTGATGTAAATATAATTGCATGAGTACTGGCCTTTCTGAGAAACAACTAACCCATAGCACAATCCCGCAGTTATCAACAAATAAATACGAAAATAAACATTTATCCAGTACCATCAAACCATGTACTCACAAACCCATCAATAGTTTCAAACCGTAATCGAGTTGTAATGTACTCCACCCATGTCCTGTTGACAATCCAAAATGATCACTTTAGAGCAGAACTGCATTCTCAGTTTTCATCGACACTAGTTGAAGAAAAACTCTTTTTGCTCTTCGTACCAACAACCCTCTTCACCACCCTTCCTAGTTCAGGTATGAGGGCACCTTCCGGGACTCTCAGTAGATACTAAACGTAATAGTGGGACAGCATCAACACACAAAATGTTCATTACATTCATGAACAGCTAAAAAGTAAAGATGTCGTGTATTTATCTGCTCAGCTATTTTACACCAGAAAGAGTACATGCTCAAATAGGAGCAAATTCTCAAATTATTCTTACAAAAATATGTTCCAAGTGTCACCAAGTCTTATGTGCCCTTTAAAGATACTGGAAATGACTTGCAGAACATCTCTAACAAAATGAAGTATCATCTTCTACGTAAATATGGCGTTTTCAACACGAGGATACTTACATACACCCTCTGGCTATACTTTGTAATTGATGATGGAGGAATGTGTTTATTAGAGAATCAAAATCAATGTATGACAATGATTTTAACTAAAAGCTACTGAGAATTTTCGCCTTTCACTTCAAGATCATCTTCAACTGACGCATTAAGGTTACGTCTTTCTTCAAAACCAGCAGTTATAACTGGCATCCAAAGATCAGCAGTACTGCTTAAGAGAGACCCAACTTGTTGATCTTCAGCGACAGCTGAGGATATCATCTGATCCACATTATCCAGCTTTTCTGATAATTTATCCAACTGTTTCGCAATCTCCATCTAATATAGCATTTGCAAATGAATAAATTATTTCAACCAGGGAAACAAAGAGCAAAGAATGATAACACAGTTCTTTCGAACCAAAATTAATATCAACCTACCTCGTCGAGATTTTGCGCCGACTTTGAAGGAACTTTTGTAATTTCCAGTCCTAGGGCTTGGATCTTACTGCGCAACTCTACTACTTCTTGATTAGTCAATGATTCCACCTGCACATGTTTATCCTCAATCTTTTTAGTGACGACCATTCGAAGTACTTGATTGAACCAGAGCAGGACTTGATCTCAAACACACACCCCTAGCAAAAGAAGGTAAAAGAAGAAAAGAAAAGTCGGTGTTGGCATCCTGATGTTCAAGCCAAAGATAAACCAGATTAATACTACCTATAAACAACGATAAGTTTCAAACTGCAATGCTACACATTTTTGCATGAAAAAAATTGACTAAGGAGAGGAACTCAAAAACTCTCAAGAGTATAATATTTTAAGCATTCAACTGAAGGGAGAAATAATAATGTCATTTGAGTTCCTTGTTGATGAGCCACAAATTTTTGTATTTATGCCTCTTCACAGGTTTGAATTGTTAGGTTTAAATTGTTATATGGTGTAATTCCTCACATATTTGTGTTGTATTGATGATAGATATACAATGAAGGAGTTAAGGAGGAAACACACAAGATTAAAGCAAGAAATGAAGAAAAAACTTGTTGAAGAATTGTTGTGCACTAAACAGCCCTGACAGTCGCAGCACTGGAACTTTGGGCGCTGCAACGCTCTTTCAGCACTTGTAGGACGCATTAAACAGCCCCGACCGTCGTAGTGCCTGACTTTTGACCTCTGCGACGCAACCCGAATGCAATAATTCTCAGAATTTTGATTATTAGGTCTGAGTGAGGGATGTATAGAGAATTTTTTGGAGACTCGCAAGGGAAGACACATGGGCAGACGCAACTATTGGATGAAAAAAGAGAAAGGAAGCGCAAGATTCCAAGGTTTCACAAGAAATTGAAGATTTGTTAGGAGTTTGTTCTTGACTTCAATTTAGCTTCTCTTTTATTCTCTTGGATCATGAACTTACTGAAGTTTAATATAGTCACGGTTAACTTTTCTCCACGTACAGAGTTACTCTAGTTGAGTTATGATGAAACCTAAGGATTAATTAGTGATCAATTCGCTTTTCATCTCATGTGTTTATTTGATTCCTTGAGAAGCTTATTGATTTATTAATTGCAAGAGATATTTCAATGTCTCCACTACTTTGATTGGTTGTCGGACGTTGTTCTGTTGAATATTATTTCTACTTACGAGAAGGGATTAGTACTTTAACTCGAGAATTATCACATAGATACTTGAAAGAAGTTTATTTTTTTTATATCTAAAGGGAATCATTGGAAACCCTAGCTCTGGTGATTGGAAAAACCTAAAATTTTGTGGGTAGGCTCGAAATTGATGGGCGAACCTATGGTGGTACTATATTTTTTAAAATACTGATACAAACAGAAATTTAGTCGCGGACAACATCAAGGAGGGAGAAAACTCGACCTCTTTTTGTAAAAAAAGGAATCCTAGTCCAGCGAGGGAGAAAAACTCACCTCAAAAGGGCAGCAATGACTCTGATACCATGTAGGATTTGAGAAAGAAGAAAAGGTTTCTTTGTATTGCAGTATGTATTTTACATTCCATGAGAAGGTGTATTTATACAAGTGAATCCTAACTAATTAAGGAGAGAAAATCAACTACTATAAAAGAAGATCAAGATGAAAATATACGAATTTAGTACATTCTTTTACATTCTTCGTCTATGGAAGGGTCTTCTTCCATTGAATAACTTACATTTCTTTCTGGTGACCTTATATTTCTTGGATTCATATTAACGGGTGGGTGTCGGCTAGTACATTCTCCTGCATTTCTGACCCAGTTCCTGCTATCCTTACATCCCTTGGATCTCGACATTACTAGAAAAGAAGATCAAGATGAAAATATATGAATTTAGTGAATTATGACCTTGCTGCTAATACAGGATCTAGATTTTCAAGAAAAGTAACATCCTAAATGCCATGTAGCCTCCTATTTATAAGTGTGGCATGCAACACACCCATAAACAAGACTCTACTAGACACGACTTATAGATATCCCTAGGAGTGACCTGCTCTAATACCACATTGTCACACCCCACCCTTGGGGGATGCGGCCGGCACTCATCACCCTAAGGCCGAGCATACCGATCTTAATACTTGAAAGATATACAACAACTCATAGGCCGACGAGGCCCCTGACACATACTCAACAAAATAAGAACATAGCCACCTGCACTCAGAAAAGGCCCAAACCACACACATATATATATATAACAAGGCCGACATAAGCATAATAAATATAATGGAGAGGCCGACAAGGCCACACACACCCCTCATACATAAAATAATTATCAACAAGCCTCTAAAGAGTATACTGACAAGAATTGGTCGGGACAGGGCCTCGCCCTACCCAACTATATACATATGCATATCTATCATACCGATCAGCTTACTATACAACTTCAGAAGAATGAAGCGTGACAACCTCTAGCTGAGTCAGGTCCTACTATAAGGAAATCATCTGCATCTCTATCTGTACTTGCGGTAATGAAACACAGTGCCCCGGGAAAGGGGCATCAGTACGAAAGATGTATTGAATATGTAAGGCAAATAACCTATGTAGACAGTATATATAATAATGACATAAGAGATAAAGGTATAGAAGTCAACCTGAAACTTAAAAAATGCCTCCGTGGGCCTACTTGACACAACCATGAAAATGTATGCATGTTTGTAAAAATCAAGACGCTCAGTGGGGCCATAAGAATTAATATCCAGCCTTTCTGTGGGGTAAGTCATATCATAATACATGTATATCGTCCTCGTCCTCAATGAAGACTACGTCGTACTCGGTAATATCAAAATCAACTGTAGTTGGGTGCACATCTACGTGCCGTACCCGACCGACTATAGCGCGACTCGATATGAAAATAGTTACATACATGTAAGTGCAATGCAATACAAACTCTGAAGGGCCTTATGAAACCAATCGGAGTGACTCGAGGTTGTTATTTTTTTCTCATCATTATGTAATGGTGTCTGTATCACTAACTGAGAGTCATCAACGATTATAAGAAAATATAAGGTTCAAGAGACTATAAAGTCGAGAAAAATGCTTCCAAAGTATAACAACAAGAGTTATAAATTGTAACAATATGGTACAAAAGTAATCACAAGTTTTAAATTTAAGAATAAAGTTCCTTTTGAAGGGATGCTATTATGGTTATACTTATTCGTCGATCATGCCAAAAGAATAAAAGAGTATGCCTTAACATACCTGATTCTTGTCACTACAATCATTCTATAAGCCCTTGCTCCTCTTACGGGTGATTATCTATATCACATAACAAGTTGACATCAATATCACATTCAAATTCAATAGAGAAACTTCACTTAGGCACCTTATCGACAATCTTGACCATCTCAGGTTCTTAGACTTCTTTACAAGGGGTTCTTTTGTAATTAGATTCCATGATTCTCCAAAACACAATTTTCATTGAAAACTCATTTAGGTGTTCTTCGACAACTTTAAGCATAAATGACTCTTTAAGTTTTTCTTATATGGAAAGTCTTAGGTGATTCCATTTCACAATCCCTCAAACCGTACTGTCCTTAATCTCTATAATATACAATCAATTTCATCACCTAATTGAACTCATACTTAGAGTAAAACATCCCAATAATTCATAGTACGAAGATTTCACAAATTTGCGAAGTTTTGATTATGAGAACTTTTTCATAACTTTCTCCAAATCACCAATTAATCATAATCATAACTAGAGACGGGTAAAACTTACCTTTACGTATCGAAATCTCCTCGAAACAGTAAGCTAACTTGTGTCTAAAATTTTTCAAAACCCACTCTTCAAGGAGGAGACACTTCTTACTATAATTACAGGGTTTCTCACGCAATGTTTGCGGATTTTAGCGTTGATTTTAACTTGGGATGTTGGGGTATGTTAGAGAGGGTTTAGATATAGTGTTAGGGTTTGGTGTTGGGGAAAAATAAGCTATAAATCGGAAATACCCAATATAAACCCGTAATAGACTTGCACCTCCGTAAAAATATAATCCGTTTGGCGGACTGTCAAACTTTTGACGGTCCGTCAATCTTCCTGTAAAATAGCCAGGAAAATTGATGGCTCAGGGTGGGCTATTGATGGTGTATCAACTCTGCCGTCAACCTGCCTCCTAAAATTCCAAAAATGTAGAGAAATTGATGATTCACCTTAGCACTTTGACGATCCATCAACTCTGCCATCAAAACACACAGGTTTTCTAATTTCGTCGAAACGTACTTCCTTTGATCCATTTAACTTTCAAACATTCTGATACTTCCATAAACAAGCTGTAAACGTTCATTATCCTTTCGTAAGGTCATACCTTTTCCCGGGGCTTCAGTATCCATTGAAGACATGGCGAAATGCAAAATTACGGGGTGTAATAGTAATAATCAGGGACTGGTGAATTACGACAAAGGAAATTCATCCAGCTCCTCTACAAGTGGACACGTATACCCAAAATTTTCTGAATATAACTTCAATATCAATGAAGATAGGACGGTTGTGGTACTGAGAACTCATCCAGTATCTAGACCTCTAAAACCATTACGGTTCAATCCAAATTCTAGAGATCAGTCAGTTTGGTGTGATTTTGATGGCACTCACAGACAAAAAACTATGGATTGAGGACACTTAGGGGAATATGTGGAAGGAATGTCAAGCAGGCGCTACCTACGAGAATATTTGAGTTAAAGAGATCGCAACAACTATGAGCGGGGATCTCTCGCTAAAGGCAAACCTAATCCGGATGCTCCACCATATGTGATAAACATGATCTTTGGTGGATCTATGATAGCTGCTACGCCCTTCACCGCGGCTAAGAAAAAAAATTCAGTTACCAAGGAGAAAAGATACTGAGAAGTACCAGATGAAAAAACTATTATATTTACCGATGAAGACTCTATTGGTGTCATTTTCCCCCATAGTGACGCCCTGGTCATTATGGTTTTTGTCGATTATTTCCAGGTAAAAAGGATCTTGATCGATCCCGGAAGATCTGCTAATATAATCCGGCTAAAGGTGGCAGAGAAAATAAAGATGACAGATAAAATTATTCCAGCCGCTAGAACACTCTCGTGTTTCAATATTTCTAGTGAAACCAAAAAGGGAGAGATTGACCAGCCGGTGGATGCTAAGGGAGTCACTAAGGTAACCAAGTTTTATGTCATCGATGGTGACATAAGATATAATGCTATATTTTAGAGGCCTTGGATACATGTTATGAAGGCGGTTCCATCCACGTTACATCTTCTAGTGAAATTACCGACACCAGAAGGAATCCAATAAATTAATGGGGAACAACCCACTTCTAGAGAGATGTATGTCATAGAGGAACCTGATGCAACGGTGGATCCGAAATAACAATTAAAGGAAGAAGAGCCCACATCAAAAGATGTCCATCAGGTTTCGCAAGCAGAAACAAAACCAACATATCTGGAAGAGGAGTTCTCAAACCGATATCAAGTACCTAGATATTTTCAGGTACCGAATAAATCAGACACTACCAAATCTACAATGGATAAGCTTGATCAGATATCTCTGCAAGAGGAAACTCCCAATAGGAAGGTATACCTAGCACAGAGATAACCCCGTAGCTCAGAGATTTAATTCTTAATGATCTTACAAGTAACAATGATTGTTTTGCTTGGTCGCATAAATATATGACAGGCATTCCCCCAGAAGTCCCAACTCATAAGTTAGGCCTGGATCTTAGTGTCCCTCTTGTGCGGTAGAAGAAGCGGCCCATTGCAGAAGTTCGCAACAGATTTGTTAAAGAAGAGGTAACTAGGCTGCTTAATATAGGGTCAATCTAGGAGGTAAAATATCCGAATTGGTTAGCGAACGTAGTCGTAAACCTAAGAAGGGAAAAAAATTTAGAATGTGTATTGATTATATGGATTTAAATAAAGCATGCCCAAAAGACTCATTCCCGCTGCCGAATATAGATCAAATGATCGATGCTATGGCCGGACACAAGATCATGAGTTTCCTTGATGCCTATTTAAGGTATAACCAAATAAGTATGCACCCAAAAGACCAAGAGAAAACATCTTTTTTGATTAATTTCGACACTTAATGTCATAATGTTATGCCTTTCAGATTAATAAACGCTGGAGCTACTTACCAAAGATTGGTAAATAAGATGTTTGAAAGTTAGATAGAAAAAACTATGGAAGTATATATAGATGATATGCTTGTTAAGAATCTTTGTGTAGAGGACCATTTGATTTATTTGCAGGGAACGTTTGAGGTACTTAAAATATATAACATGAAGCTTAACCCCGTGAAATGTACCTTCGGGGTGGGCTCTAGGAAACTTTTGGTTTCTCAAAGAGGAATCGAGATAAACCCTGATAAGATAAAAGCCATTAAAGATATTCCAGATATGCTGGAAGATGTAAAGGTAGTACAACGGTTGACCGGACGAGTAACAACGCTCAATAGGTTTATCTCCCAATCATCGAAGATGTGTCACAGGTTTTTTTCACTTTTAAAAAAGAAGAACGACTTTATATGGACATCCAAATGTCAGCAGGCCCTACGAGACCTAACTTACTTATCCAGTCCTTCACTCATGTCAAAGTCTAAGGACGGGGAAAAACTCCTTATATATCTTGTGTTCTTGGAGGTAGCTGTAAGCACAGTTCTAGTACGGGAAGAAAAAGGTACGCAATTCCCTATTTATTATGTAAGTATAGTAATGTCAGGGACCAAAACCTCGTACCTGCTACTCAACAGATTAGTTTTCGCTTTAGTTATGTCATCGCATAAGCTTCGACCATATTTTCAGTGTCACCCAAGAGCTGTAGTAACTACATTTATACTTAGGAATATGTTACATAAACCCGAACTTTCAGGGCGATTGGCTAAGTGGGCGGTGGAATTAAGTGAATTTGATATTGAGTATAAACCATGAAATGCAATAAAGTCACAAGTCATCGCAGATTTTATGGCTAATTTAAGTCCAAGAGTGACCCCTCAGACGGAAAATGAAGCCATTTTGGTCTCGGGGACTACCCGGGGTTTGGATGCTTCACACTGATTGAGCATCCAATGTCAAGGGGACCGGTTTGGGAATAGTGCTACACACTCCCACCTAGGAAGTCTTAAGGTAGGCAATTCATAGTTATCCTTTGACTAATAATGAAGCCGAGTATGAGGCTCTGATTGTAGGTTTGGAATTAGCCCGAGGCTTAGGGTCTCAAATAATTAAAGTCAAATGTGACTCGCTGCTGGTGGTGAACCAAGTTCATGGAGTGTTTGAAGCCAATGAGAAATGTATGTTAAGATACATCGAGAATGTTCTGAAGTTTCTTTCCCAGTTCCAAGAGTGGACTGTGGTACATATACTCCGAGAGGTAAATATGGAGGCGAATGTACTTGTTAACTAGGGTTCCATCATGAAAGTAGAAGGCCCTAAAGCCGAGTCGGTTGTTCAGCTTCCACACTCAGCCTTGGATCCAGAGCGGTACAATGAGGTGAACTCAACTAGCCTAAATTAGGATTGGAGGAATGAATTCTCAGACTACCTCATAAACAGAAGGCTACCGGAGGACCCAAAAACATCCAGAGCTTTGAGGACCAAAGTCGCACGATACTATTTTGTCAATGGACAACTTCATCGATGGTGTTATTACAGTCCCTTGGCTCTATGCGTAGGCCTCGAAGAAGCCAACTACATGATGAGGAAAGAGCATGAAGGGATATGCGGAAACCATTATGGAGCAGAATACCTGATGAGAAAACTCATGAGGGTCGGGTATTATAGGCCTCGATTCAAGGAAGATACAAAGGCATTTGTGAAAATATATGACAAATGTCAGCGTCACGCATAGCTGTTGCACCAACCGGGAGAGGAATTGCACCCGGTTATGTCTCCATGGCCATTCATGAAATGGGGGATATATATAGTCAGACCTTTGCCTGCAGCCCTAGGACAGTTATCTCAAATTATATTTATGACTGATTATTTATCTATGTGGGTTAAAGCTGCAACTTATACAAAGCTCGAGGAGAAGGAGGTGATTGACTTTATTTGGTGGCATATCATTTGTCATTTTCGTATCCTAAAGGAAATAGCTTGTGACAACTACTAAAATTTTATTAGGGCCAAAGTTACAAAGTTCCTAGATGACTTGACCATTAAACGCATCACCTCCACTCCCAATCATCCTAGTGAAAATGGCTAAGCAGAGTCAACAAATAAAAATATAATCTAAAACTTGAAGAAGAAGCTGGAAGCCGCAAAAGGAAAATGGCCTTCCGTGTTACCGGAGATATTATGGGCATGCAAAACCATGGCAAAGACGAGTGCTAGCGAAACTTCTTTTTTCGTGGTTTGTGGTGCATTAGACTTGATCCCGATAGACGTCAGAATGTCACACCCCAAACTAAGGGGTGTGGTCGGCACCCGGTGCCTAAACGACCCGAGCGTACCACTTGTATTTCATAATCCGAGCATACAATGATCTGGGACGCTAAGGCCTCAGAATGATCAATACAAGGGAAATTGAATATGACAATCTGATATAATGACAACGAGGTCAATATATATACAGCAAGTCCGACAAGGCCGCAAAGAGAAAACTATACATACGCCCTGTCTACAAGCTTGTATGGAAAGCATAACTGTGATGTTGCTAGGACAGGGCCCCGACCTACCCATCCACTATACCTGTATTAGACTCAGGTCATGACCCTTACTCGGTAGCTTCAGTTGAAGTGAATATCACTACGTAGCTCACTTAGATAAATTAGTTCAAGCATTTACCCTTTCATTAGCTTCTGCTCTCCTTACCAGCTTCTATAGGGGAGGTCTATCTACACCTCTACCAGAATCTACAGCATGACATGTTGCACCCCCAACAAATGGGATGTCAGTACAAATGAAATATACTGGTATGTAAAGCATGAATAGTAATATGAAAATATAAGTTGTAAAAAGAAGCATAAAAGCAATCTGATCCTCTGATAACATGTATGCCACATAAGGTGAACAATGAAACTCTGAAACTGTACTGAACTCATAGTATAGCAACTGTGGTTTGTAATCTGCCCTCGGCTTATAACTCAAGGTGTAATATGTCACTTTCCTCAGGTATATTCTAAGGTGTATGTATGTATGTACATATAAGTGCCTTCCCAACCGACTATAGCGCGACGCAATATGTTTAATGTACATGTACAACTTTCCACCAGCTGGTCACAATGGTGGTGTGAATAATATATATATATATATATATATATATATATATATATATATATATATATATATATATATATATATATATCTTTGTATATAACTACCCACCGGCATAAGTTCGGTGGTATGGATAAGATATGGTGATAACAATGGCTCTTGGCCTCTTTGAAACTCATACTCTTTGACTTTGCTTTGAAATGACTCTTGGTCGACTCGACAACTAACTCTTTGAAACCTTCATTTTTAGGTCTATAAAGTTCAGAAATAAACAAGATACATGTAACGCAGTAGCAAGGTAGAAGGTATGTTCAATTAAGGACAACTTCTGAATAGGATTCGACTTTGAAGGTAACCACGACTTTTAGTCCTTAACTTTGATTCGATCTTTTCCTTTTCTTTTCAATGACAACTTGTCGGTATACAAGACTGTGACTTGAGAGACTCCATCAGGAAGGAGTATGGTCTTAACCAGACAATTAACAATGAACATGGAATACAATAATAACATGGAACTACTCCCGATAAGGGATGATTGACACGTGAATATAATTATTCTTTGGCATTTATTTTTGAAAATAATAAATACTTTGGATGTCATACTTATGAAAGAAGGGAATAGCCTTACATACATCTGTCTCTTAGTTACCAATGCCTATCGAACCCTCGAATGCTTTACGAGTGATTATCTACACAATATATAAGGTTTTGTGTTTACGAGTTTCTAGAACAATTCAACGAACATCTAGAGTGCATATCTCTCTAGATATCCTATACATGGCTACCTCCATGCCATATATTCCCTTTCAACACCACCCCAATAACACCAACAACAACCATAATACCAATAACCATAACAACTATAATAACATAACAACATCAACAACCACAAGATTATCATACATAATCCATAACATCTAGTGCTCATATCCTCAACAACAATAACAACCATATTACAACAACAAAAACAACAACAAGATAGCCTCCATGCCTTTCAATTACAAGTCATTATCATATCAAAGTTACCCATGAACTATCCAAGATTCATAGACTCTTTCCTAGAGTTCTAGCTCAATTATCACAAGTTTCTTTTATTCATAATTCTCAACAAGGCTATAAGAAGCCTAAGATTATCAAGAACGTAAATAACTCACCTTAACACAGCCAAGAAAACTTTTACCATAAACTAATTTCCAAACACTAAGAGGATCCTTCACTCATTCTTACTCCTATGGAGATCCCAAGCTCTGTAGTGATGATCCATGGAAGATTTGCCTTTAAATTGATGTGGGATGGCTAATTTATGATCTAAGAACCCTAAGGAGGTATTTTAGAGTGTTTAGGACAAGTTTGGGTCGAATTGGAGATGAAATGAGGTGACCACTGTTCAATACTATTTATAGAGCCATCCACCGCCTCTGATGTGCAACTAGTTTTGCATCGCAGAACCCCTTCTAATGGCATAGAACCTAACGCCTATTGGGATGGTGGGGTCGAGGAAAATGAAAGTGTGATCCGTGGCTTGATCCACGAAGAGGATCAACTTCTGTGGGGTAGAATTCTTAGCATATCGCCTAATCTTCAACAAATATTTTTGAGATGTACTTCCTTTAATCCAATCGCCTTCCAACCTTCCGTATACCTCTATAATACTCATATAAGTCATACACGACCCTCAAGAAGGGTCTCGAGTTACCGAAGCTCAAATTGACTAACTACACGTTCGATCGCACAAAAAATTGCAAGGCGTAATATCCTCCCCCCTTTAAGAACATTCATCCTCGAATGTTGAGGAACGTAACTTAGAGTCTTTAACTCTTGGGTTTTTACCAGAATTGCGGCACAGTTTCAACTACAAATAGGACTAACTCAAAACCTTCCAAACAACTAGAACTAACGCAAATGCTACACAGGGCCATCCAAAGAAATATGATATCATACCGATCTCATACGACCGTCTATCTATCACGATAATCAAAAGAGTAAGTCATAACTCACATCGACTATCCTGTTTCAGTGTCCGAGCTGTGTCTATCAAATCTGTGCTATGATTATCATCTGTACGGGGGGGGGGGGGGAGGGCTATAAGACAAGTTCACCGCTATAGAGTAGGAACAATGGGATCGTGTCATATGAGTATTATGCGAGCATGAGGTCCAGGATATGTGAGAATATACTGATCTCATGCCGTTCTTAGCAGCTCATATTATTACGTCTATGCTATTGCTTTTTGATAGTACATTAACGAATGCCATCTTATGAGTCTGAAACTTCTGGAATTTTTGATAAAGGATAGTAGTCGAGACATCTTCATAGGTCAGGTCTCTAGCAATCCAAAAATTCATGATAAGAGAAATGTGAGAGAGACCTTCTATATATTATTTGGTGATATCAGTACATAAAAACGAAATGAGCTTCCTCTGATACTGGAGGTAATCTTAAACTTATAGGTCAACTGGTTAGATCATTGAGTTATCTTATATGGTCTACTAAATATGAGGGTAGGCTTGCATTCTCGGTCAAATCTCATCATGCCTTTTATAGGAAAAATCTTATAATAAGGTTAATAAACCATCCATAGTGTTCATAAGTTCTTGATAGCACATATCGACACGTGATTTCTGGCAATCCTGAATGGTCAATGTATTTTCTGAAAGGACTTCACTTCTTCCACCACCTTAGGAACTGACGGGACCTATCCTGGTTTAAACAATGCTTATCTTTTTTATGTTAAGACAGTAGATCGATGACTTATGCTTCTGACCATACCAAGTATTATAGGAATTCATCTCGATGATAATATAATAACCGTCGTAATATACACCTCATAACAGGCTAGACGATCATCCCACTCTTCTTATAGATCAGGTATACCTTCATGTATCGTACCCTTGGGCTTCTAAATCATACACTCGATTGAACCATCTACTTGGGAGTGAACTACAAGGGATTTCTATGCACTCCTAAACTTTCCTTAGAGAATCTTGGAATTGTACTGCACTGGCCCCCTTCTACTAGGGGTACGGGGTATTTAAATATCCTAAATTTTTATGACCTATTGTCAATGGACAACCAGTATAATCTTCAACTGCGCGAATAACTCTAACTTAGCAATAACCGAGTCAACCTCATAAACCCGTCGACTGACACAATGTTAGAATATATTTCAGGTAGGATCAGGGATAAACCCATACTAATATTAGTATCTCCAACCCACGCTATCCTTTTAGGTAGGAATTTGTATTCTGCACACTAATCCTCTGGGCCTTATATGAATAAGAGAATCGGTTCTTACAGTGTCCGAAATTGGGTATGCATTTTCCTTTGATGCTGATCATCAAATTGCTATGCCCAAAACTAATCAATCCTCTTCTTATAATTGTCACACCAATCCATGACTTTGGTATCAAAATACATCCTTATTGAATCTAGATTTGCAAAATAGCAGGAACAAGGCACCTCATCTTTAATCTCATTTCATTATTCAGCTAAACTTGGGACACACGATTGACTTAGTGCTAGAGAACTCTGTCTCATCTTAACTCTAGCATTGTCTCTATTACCACAGAGTCCTACCTCCCAATAGTATCAACTTCCAACTTCCCCTTTGTTATTTCTTCTCCTTTCGGGGTAATACTAACATTCCCCGTGTATCACTCTGTTATCATTGGAGCCTTGAAATTCGACCTTTAAACTTGCTATCTGTTAAGGCTCCTTTTCTAGTCATTCCTTTTTTCAGACCTCGATATAGGCTACACCATTTACAATGTCATATTCGCTTACTTTGAAGGCTGTTATAATGTTCCGTTGAACTTATTTCTTGAAGGGTAATAGGACCGAACTCCTATATGGTTATCCTCCACTCCATCACTTAAAGGACGGATACCATTGTGTTCTATATAACACCTCTATCATTGATTTAGTACCATGTTTGAATTTTCGATCGGTTGGCTGGAACAAGGCTATGCCATTGTCTTTCCACCATATTTGTGGAATATTCACTTGCTAAAGTTTAACTTTCAAAGCTTTTTTTTCTCTTAAGGCGGATCACACCTTACAATATTATGTAAATCCACCTTTGCTTGCTTACTTTCTTCTTTCTTTCCAAGAACAATTATTCTCTTTAAGAGAGCTCACAAATTATTATACCATTGCGACCCATCCGAGAGGGTGCCTTTACTTATTAGTAAAAGAAACTCGTCTCAACTTTACACTGAAGATTCTCGTGGTTATACTTCCACCGTGGGCTTTTGGTTGTCGATCCTAATTCATTGACTTAGCTTTACCATCCGATCTTTAGGTATAAACACCCTCGTCCTCTCATTGTTTTTTCTAGATAACCACCTTGCAATGCATCGACCAATCTTAACCTCTATAATCCAGGGTTTATTTCTATATCAGGCTTTCCACTCTACTCTAAAATCAAATCTTGGTCCTTATTCAACCGTCACCTTCCGGTGAGTCGTTCCCATTTGAATGCGGATTAAATATTTCTCTTGTTCTTAGTAGATATCTACCGATGATATGCTCTTAGAAAATTCATAACCGTATATTCTTAAGGGATCTTGGATATTCCTAATCCTTCACCGCTTATCCTTCTTACCATTACATTTCTTCTCGTTTATTATGAGTATCATCTTTAACTGTTTAGTTTTTACCTCCAGGCTTCATAGCCCTACAACTCAATTACTTCATACTAGCCTCTCATACTATTACTTTATGCTTGGAATATTCCTCCGGAGTTGTTGTCTCTTACTTGCGAGATCAAAACCTCAGGTACTAAGACCATTCCATATTATAAATATTGCATAGTCTGATGGCTTATCTAGCTGTTTGACTCATCTTCCTCTACGGTCTGGATTAATCCCTTCTCTATGAAACTTGACTTACCCCTTTTCCATAAACCCCGAGTAGCTCCTCTTGATCCTACATATGTCTTGTCCTTTGATTTCCACCTTTTCCTTTCCAAATATCATACATTTAGCGGTTTTTGTTGTTACTTTTAACCCCTCTATATGGGAGGCCACTTACTATTCTTTTCTCAGTGTTAATATGTACATATCTTATGATATCCATTGCGTATCCACCAAACTTGGGTAACACAACCTTAGTCATCGCAAAACTTCCCTATGTAACATTTGCATTTGCTTACTAAATCACCATACAAGTCTATGTTGGTCCTTTCCCACAACATCTCTCGTGGGTCATTCTTCATGCATCTGAGGTTTCCTTCTTATGATATCAAGTCATCAAATTGACATTCATTATACTATATAATCCCTTAATTACTCACATCTTGACTTAAAGCGAAATCCGTTAACAAGGTCATTGGATCATTCGCAGAGGTAAGGTGTCACATATTTATGACTAACACGCCTAATTCCAATAGCAAAGACGTTAATTTTGGGGGCTCATTCCTTGCTAACCCTTAAAGATCACTCTTCCTTGCAAAGCACTTCTTTACTGCTTATTCTCTTATTTGCTATTTTGCGGTAGCTCGTAATATATCCTCTCGAGAGTCTTCAACTCTTATTCTGTCATATCTGAAGGATCAACTTAATATTAATGTTCCTTAATTTAATGGCTAAATCATCTTAACGACCTATCTCATCAATTTTGGCTTACCCAAATCTCATAATAGGTACTCGATCTTATAACACCTTCCTCTCGACGTCCCAACCGTTACTGCTTTCATTACTTTCTATCTTTATTGTCCATGGCTTTTCATTCTTCTATACTTTATTTCACGACTCTTCGACATCACATATATTTATTCCAATGTTTCATTTACCTTTGCATTATTCTCAGGTAATCAACCTCACCTTTTATCCTTGTCTATACCTTCATGATATAACCCTTTCTTATGTCCAATGTCCTCCTCTTCTCTATTTCTTATAGAGGTCTCACTGAGGGAAATATTTACCTTCCACACAAACGGCTTCATGCCTGGCCCGCTAGTCTTTGAATTCTTTCAAGGTCATATTTGGCTAACAATTCCCAGGTGTATCATGTACACATTCTCTAAAGAGGGGTATCACTACCTAATCATACTATTCTTCGATACCATCCATATTGAGAATCACATTTAATCCATACTAGACCCTGAGGTCCCACTTCTTTAGAAACTACGTCTATTGATGTTAATAAATCAATAATAGAAATAAGTACTTTTCACTATGATTCTATCATCGTTGAAGACGGGACAACAAGGCTTTCATCACTCCATCTGAGTTCCAATTTTGTTACAATCTTCTTTATCTTAGAAATCCAATACATTCACCACTTTACCCTTCTTATATTTCTAAAGTAAACACTTCACCTTCCCGAACTTACATCACTTTCTCTGAATACGGGGGAGACAGTCACTTATATTCTAAAATTTCAATATCATACTCGTACCTCTCGCATATAAATAATATGATCAGAATCAATCAGGTGCTAGCTATGAATATATGTTAACACAAGTCTTTCTAGTTATTGTCAGAACTGAAACTGTGTAAAGCACGAGTAAGACTCAAATTCTTACAACTAAGCTCAACTGCACAATCTATGGGATGAAAGAATGGAAACTATCCCTAAATGCCCGACAACCTCTCGCTTATAAGTGTGGTGCACAACACACCATAAACAAGACTTTACCGGAAACAACTTGTAGACTCCCTATGACTGACCTACTCTGATACCAATTTGTCACATCCAAAACTGAGGGGTGTGGCAGGCACCTGGAGCCTGAACGACCCGAGTGTACCACATGTATGTCATAATCTGAGCGTACAATAATCTGGGCCGCCAAGGCCTCAGAATGATCAATACAAGGGAAACTGAACATGACAATATGATATAACGACAACAAGGTCAACATATATATAGCAAGGCTGACATGGCCGCAAAGAGACAACTATACATACACCCTATCTACAAGCCTCTATGAAAACGTAACTGTGATGTGGCCGGAACAGGGCCCCGACCTACCCATCCACCATACCTGTACTAGACTCAGTTCATGACCCAAACTCGGCAGCTTTGGCTGAAATAAAGCTCACCACCCAATCCGCAGAACTCAACCAACTCCTATAGGGGAGGTCTATCTACACCTTAACCTGAATCTGCCATATGATATGCAGCACACCCGGCAAATGGGACATCAATATAAATGAAATGTATTGGTATGTAAATCATTAATAGCAATATGAAAAATAAGCTGTAAAAAGAAGCATAAAAGAAATCGACTCTGATAACATGTATGCCACATAAGGTGAACAATGAAACTCTGAAACTACTGAACTCTTGATATAGCAACTGTGGCTTGCCATCTGCCCTTGCCTCATAACCCAAGGTGTAATATGTCACTTCCCTCAGGTATACTCTAAGGTGTATGTATGGATGCACATATAAGTGCCTTCCTGGCTGACTATAGCGCGACACGATGTGTATAATGTACATGTACAACTTCCCATCGACTATTTGCAATGGTTGTGTGAATAATATATATATATATATATATATTTGTATATAACTGCCCACCAGCATAGGTTCGGTGGTGTGGATAATATACTGTGATAACAATGGCTCTTGGCCTCTTTGAAACTCATAAACTCTATGACTTTACTTTGAAACGACTCTTGGTCGACTCGACGACTGTCTCTTTGAAATCCTCCTTTTTGAGGTCTATGAAGTTTACACGTAACACAGTAGCGAGGTAGAAGGTATGTTCAATGAAGGACAACAACTTGTGAATAGGACTCGACTTCGAAGGTACCCACGTCTTTTAGCCCTTAACTTTGATTCGATTTTTTTTTTTGCTTTTTAATGTTAACTTGTTGATATACAAGACTATGACTTGAGAGACTCCATCAGGAAGGAGTATGGTCTCAACTGGACAATCAACAATAATAATGGAATACAATAATAACAATGGAACTACTCCCGACAAGGGATGATTGACATGTGAATAGAATTATTCTTTGGCATTTCTTTTTGTAAATGATAAATACTATGGATGTCATGCTTATGAAAGAAGGGAATAGCCTTACATACATGCATCTCTTAGTTACTAATGCCTCTCGAACCATCAAACACTTTACGAGTGATTATCTACATAATATAGAAGGATTTGCATTAATATACGATTGATAACTAAGAATTGAGTTGCTAGAACAATTCAACGAACATCTAGAGTTCATATCCATCTAGCTATCATTTACATGGATACCATCCATGCCATATATTCCCCTTCAACACCACACCAATATCACCACCAACAACCACAATACCACCAGATCATCATACATAATCCATAACTTCTTGTGCTCATATCCTCAACAACAACAAACATAATTAAAAACAAAACAACAATAATATATTCTCCATGCTTTTCAATTACAAGTCATGATCATATCAAAGTTACTCAAGAACTATCCAAGATTCATAGAGACTCTTTCCTAGAGTTCTAGCTCAAGTATCACAAGTTTCTTTTATCCATAATTCTCAACAAGGCCATGAGAAGCTTAAGACATCAAGAATATCAGTAATTCACCTTAACTCAGCCAAGAAAGCTTGTACCATGAACCTTTTTCCGAACGCCAAAAGGATCCTCCACTCCTTCTTATTGCTATAGAGATTCCCAAGCTTTGTAGTGATAATCTATGGAAGATTTGCCTTTAAATTGATGTGGGATGTCTCCTTGATGACATAAGAACCCTAGGGAGGTCTTTGAGAGTGTTTGGGAAAAGTTTGGGTCGAATTGGAGATGAAATAAGGTGACCACCGTCGAATGCTATTTATAGGGCCATCCATCACCTCTGGTGTGCGGCGCAGAACCCCTTCTGCTAACGCAGAACCTAACACATATTAGGGAAGTTGGGGGAGGAAAATGATGGTCTGATCCGTGGCCTGATTCGCTAATCAGATCGGCTTTCGTAGGGCAGAATGCTTAGCATATTGCCTTATCTTCATCAAATTTTGTTGAGATGTACTTTCTTTAATCCAATTGACTTCCAACCTTCCGTATACCTCTGTAAGACTCATATAAGTCATACATGACCCTCGAGAAGGGTCTCAAGTTGCCGAGCTCAAATTGTCTAACTACACGTTCGACGTCATGAAAAATTGCGGGGGTGAAACACAAAACTCCAAGATTGAGGTACCTACGGACATATGAGCAAGCTGACTCAAAGTCAATGTCCGTTCATCTAGACTTGCTTGAAGAATGTCGAGATCTTGCGTACGTCCGGATGGTGGCCCAGAAGCAATAAATTAAAGATACTATAATCAGAGCATAAATCTCTAACACTTCAAACTCGAGGACTTGGTGCTATGGAGGGTGAGTCAGATCATGCAAAAACATATTGTAGGGAAACTAGGTCTAAACTGGGAAGGACCATATACATTCAGCGGGATCGCCGACAAAGGATCTTACCAATTGGTAGATCAAGAAGGAAACACACTTCCTAGCAATTGGAGCGTAAGTCACTTGAAGAAGTATTATGTTTAGCAAGGTAAACATGTGCTGCACTCTTTTTCCCTTCGTCCAGTTTTTTTCCCAATTGCGGTTTTCCCGCAAGATTTTTAATGAGTCAGCACCAATAATAACATGTTAAGAGTCTTGTTACCAAAAAATATTATCTAGTGTTTGGGTCTCCATAGTATGAACACCCAAACACTGGGGGGACATATACACCTATACCAGGAGGGTAAATTCAAAATTTCAAGGAAAAACACTTGTCACTAGGGACATCCCGGATCATCAAATATTATATAAATGTAATCGGACTAACCAAACTAGATGGCAGACGATTTATTCTTACACTTGTATTTACAATTGAGAGTCGAAGGAATCCATAAAATTTTCTTTTTATGATTTAATAAATCTTTGCCATCAAAATAATAAAAGTGTGTATTGTTATAAACATATCAAAAATTCCATGCCATAACGATTGAGAGACGTCCTTTTCTATAGCACCATTAAAAAAATAAGGACCCTCTCTTATTAAAAAACCTTAACAGAAAATAAAAAATTAGGACTCTGGTTACTCAAAGCACTAGAGTAACAAGTTGACCGGAACCAAAGAAAGTCCAGGAACAACCACAAAGGCCATGAGAAGTCTGAATAAAAGAAGCATCTTTTAAAGCGAATTCAAGTCTGATGAAAAGTTATTGAAAACTTCAAGACTTAGAATTTTTAGTAAAGCAGTTCATAAGCTTCAAATTTTTCTTGAACTATTAAGATGTGGTAAAATTGCAACCACAAGATAAATTTATAGGATGAATAAATACTTCTATAAATAAAAGTGTGAAATGAAAAGCTTGAGTGACATTGCGAGAAAAGGAAATTTGTTCATTGATATACTACTAGACAAAAACTAATCCGGTTACAAAAGGAATTACCAGGCCCGAAAGAGACCCAGTTATATAAAAATAAAGAAACAAAATAAAACACGCGCGAAAGGTTACGAATGCTTGCTCCATGGTCCGTTGGGGGTATTTCAGTGGGATCATAAAAACAACAAGATCGAAAGGTCAGGCCGGGGGGCATCAATAGCTTCTACATCAGAATGATATCTATCTCCACATAGCTCTTCCAAGGATAACTCCGCCTCATGAAGGTCAATCTCTGCATAAATGATTTTAGAAGGGATATCAATCCATGCCTTGTTGGCCTCTTCAAGGGTATCTTTACGAGTCTTTAAAATGGCTAGGTCCTTGTAAAGCTTCCATATTTTGACATTTGTCTTGAGCTCATTTATGGTATTTCAGAAGAGATAAATTGCTCCCGGGAAGTGCCCAAATCTATTTCCATTCTAGCAGTCTTTTCCTAAAGAGTCATGTGTGAAGAGGTCAGGACCTGAAGGGAATTCTCCTAATTCCTTAATGAGTCAACGACGTCCTGAAGGCATAGTCTAAGGGAAGCTTGAAGAGATTTAGAGTCTCTGATATCAACTCGAAGACTTTCAACCTCGGCTCTTAAATGCTAAACTTCCTCTAACAATTTCTTTTCTTCGTGTGAAGGAGCCATAGCCTTAGCTAAATCTTTTGTAGAAAGAGCCATGACATGACCCCGAATAGGAAAGAATGTGTTAGTAAGGAATTGGTCTTTTAAAAGGAGAAAAGAGGAAATAAAATTTTACCTGGAAAAGCAAGGTTGCTAAATGTGTGAGGAAGCTTCCAGAGTTACACTCGGACATTTCAGGGGCGAGGAGGCGGATGTCCCGGCCTCAGTACCCAAATTAGGAATAGAACTATCCTTGGAAGGATGCGGTGTAGGGACTGTCATCTAATTTTTTTTCAGAGTATCGGATGAAAGGTTTTCTGAATTCATGTCTTCATCAATTTCATTTCTTTCTCTCACGCCTCGAACCATAGCCTAGATGGAACACAACACTCGGTGCTTGGCTGCATGTGACCAAGAAAACCATATGGATTTCTTGTCAAAATGGGCATCAAAACATACTAAAATGATGATTTTAAAATATGTAAAACATAATACTGGAAGTAGTCTGAAATTATCACAGCGGAAATAGTCTAAGTAAAATATGATAAGTATAAATTTTTTATATTAACATGACACAGACTAGTCTATAAAACTTCCAAATATGATAAGGCCCTAGCATACCTCTTCTAATAAATATAATTATAAGACACTAGACTGACACCCCGAATGAGATGGGGCACACTAAAATAGTTGGTACTGAAGTAATCCTATTGAGTAGATCCGTCTTCCTAAAACTCAGCACTTGGACCGTGAAGTGCAGGCCCCATGTAAAGGGACATTAGTACATTTGAATTATATTGTATGTAAAGAAACTGAAGGAAATAAGCAAGCACATGATATAGGAGAAACATGAAACTGAAACATGAACATGAACATGAACATGAGTGTAGTAACATGAGTACTGTCTGAAAAATGTATATCTGTAGGAGAGCATTAATAAAACCAAAATGAACCACTACACGTGAAAGTGGAGTCTGATCTTTTCCCGATCAGTTAAGACATCTCATACTTTGTTAGAGTATGAGACATTAACATGAACATGATAGATCTAATAATAATTTGAAAGGTATCTTCCTCTGGTGGAGGGAACCTAATCCGACATTAGCATACGTTGTTTCAGGCTATATGAGCCTTCTCAGTAATCTATGCAACTCCCAAAAACATGTACTTAAAAATAGTTGGCTTGAAAGCCCATGTATTTCATGAAATAACTTATATACATGATCTGAGATAGTTTAGCATGAATATAGATACATAATATATATCTTGTCAGAAAACAAGTGTAATTTTATAGGTTAAGTAATAATAATTCATGACTTGCTAACTAAGAACTCATGAAATTCAAAGCATGTGTTCATGGATTACGGACAGGTTCATGAAAATTCCAATAACACATAATGAATATAATGAATGGCAATATGAAATGAATATGTATAATCGAACATGTATAAGGTTATTATGAACTTGAGAAAAACCCTATATTTAAAGAATTCTTATTTTATGGATTACATGTGGCGTGGGGAAGAACAATGATGTCCCTACGTGGATAGAATCTCTACATACATGACTTATTTCAAAACTTATATTTAAAATCCTGACTTTGCATAAGAATTCCAAAGATTTCACCATGAAACCTTAAATTGGGTTTATCTTGAAAACCATAGGTTAAGAGTAATGAAATTCACTTAGGATCTGATTATACTATGTTAGAATCTCATGGAAATACATAAAACTGGCTTACCTTGATGTAGGAGATGGTTGGGAAGAGAGAACCTTCATTCTAGGGCTTAGGAATATGAAAAACTGATTCTAAAACTAAGTTCGCGTATTTATATTATTTGCTGTTAGAGGAGTTTGATGGTTCATTTGATGGTCCGTCGAATCTTTGACGGTCTAAGTTTGATAGCCCAGATTGACAGTCCGTCGATAGTTTAATGGTCTGTAAAATAGACCGTACTGTTATTTTTCTAAAATTTCCAGGGAGTTGTGAAATTTGGAATTTAGAGACGGTGAAGGTTGATACATTTATATGTGTGAGGGCCCCACACATATAAACAGTTGACCACCAAGACATCTAGGATTGTCTTACTTCTTTGTACTCTATATCGTGCAGTTAGACCTATACCTTTAGGATATCCTTCTAACTCGTGAGTATTACATATTTCAGAAAATGCCAGTGAAGAGGAAAACGACTACAAGCAAGAGGGCTGCTGCTAGTGTTGCTCTTGAGGAGAATGCTTAGGCTCAGAGAGCCAATTCAGGTATAGAACCACCCAATACTAAAGGGCCTATAGAGATCCCAGTCCTACCGCCTGACACTACTAACTCTGATGTTAGGGGAACTATTCAGCTGCTCACCCATCTTGTGGCTGCTCAAGTCCAACGACAAAGAATGACTCCAAGTACGAAAACTAATAGAGATCATCCAGTTTCAGGACTCGTGAGTTTCTGCAAATGGACCCTCCGATATTCACAAGGTCGAGCAAGATAAAGGATCCATATAATTACATTGATGGACTTTAGAAAATCATTCATGTGATGCATGTTAATAAGGTAGAGGAAGTAGAGTTTGGAGGTTATCAATTGTAAGATGTTGCTAATATTTGGTATGAATCATGGGAATAATCCCATGGGCCAATGACTTGGGATGAGTTTGCAGATGCCTTCATTGAGCACTTTCTTCCGATAGAGGTCAGGGAAGCTAAGTTGTGCAATTTGAAAAGCTCAAGCAAAATGGCAAAACTGTGAAGGAGTACTATATTCAATTTTTCTCTTTGGCAAAGTATGCTCCACATATAGTCCAAGACATGAGGGAGAAAGTTAGGCATTTTGTGTATGGCCTTGATCCCCATTTTTATGATGCAACTAATATTACAACTCAAAATAGAGAGATGACTATTATAAAGATGGTTTCTTTCGTACAGGGTAATGAGAATATATTAAAGGAAGATGAAGCAATGTAGAAGGAGAAATACAAGGAATTCAACAAAAGAGTCAAGTCTTTAGGTCACTTAAGTCATGGGGGAGGTGGAGGCAGACAGTTCTTAAAAAATAGGTCACTAGGATCTGCTACATCTTCAACCAGTACCCCAGCCCCAAAGTACATAAATGATAATAGGAAGCAGAACTTCAGAGCATCAAGTTCCCAATCACAGGCCAGTATGGGTCAAAGTCCTTTCAGTAATCCAGTTTGTGGTAAGTGTGGTAAGAGGCATCTAGGGAAGTGTTGCCTGGGCATAGATGTCTATTTTGGGTGTGGCCAATAATGTCACTTCCAGCGATATTGTCCATTAGTAAGACATGGTACAAAAGGTAATACGACTCAATCCACAGATTTAGTAGTTCCTTGTAATTCTCAGGACCAGTCAGGGTGTGGTCCAACTAAGTCCGGTAATAGAGATGAAGGTCTAAACTGCTTATATGCACTAGTATGTCTTTAAGATACAGAGGCCAGTGCCGATGTGGTTGTAGGTATATTAACCATGTTCACTTGACGTTTATGCTCTTATGGACCCTGGATCCACTCTATCATATGTAACCCCATTTGTTGCTAAGAAATTTAGGATAGAACCGGAAAAGTTGCATGAACCCTTTGAAGTGTCCACTCCTATCGGTGAGTCAGTTATATCCAGGCGGATTTATAGGGGTTGTCCAGTTAGAGTTTATCACCGCATTACCATAGATGATTTGGTAGAGTTATAAATGGTAGATTTCGATGTAATCATGGGTATGGATTGCTTGTCTTCATGTTATGCCACAATAGGTTGTAGAACTAAAATTGTAAAATTCAAGTTTCTCTGTGAGCTAGTCATAGAATTGAAGGGTGATGTAGTAGCACCCATAGGTAGGTTCATTTCCTATCTCAAAGCCAGAAAGGATATCCAAATGGTACATTTACCATCTAGTTTGGGTTAGGTATGCAGATACCCAGACCCCATCTCTTTCGTCCATACTAGTTGTCAATGAGTTTCCAGAAGTCTTTCTAGAGGATCTTCCCGAAATTTCCTCCCGATAGGGAGATCGAGTTTTGAATTGATCTACTTCTTGACATTGAGCCGATCTCTATTCCACCATACAGAAAGGCTCCAGTAAAGTTGAGAGAGTTAAAAGTTCAGTTGAAAGATCTCCTTGATAAGGTATTAATTAGACCAAGTGTCTCGCCATGGGGTGCACTAGTATTATTTGTTTGGAAGAAGGATGGGTCTCTTCTTATGTGCATTGACTACCGACAGTTGAATAAGGTCACCATCAAGAATAAATATCCTCTTTCCGTAATCGACAATTTATTTTATCAACTCAGGGTGCCTAGTGTTATTCCAAGTTTGACCTCAGATCAGGGTACCATTAGCTTAAGGTTAAGGAAGTTGATATTTCAAAGACCACCTTCGAAACCCGTTATGGTCATTTCTAATTTTGTGTCATGTCACTCAGATTGACAAATACCCCAGCTGCTTTCATAGATCTTATGAACAGGGTCTTCAAGCTTTATCTTGATATTTTCGTTATTTTCTTCATTGATGATATCCTAGTCTATTCCCGTAGTGAGGTTGATCATGCAGAACATCTTAGAATAGTGTTACAGACACTTAAGGACCGCGAGCTTTATACAAAATTTTCCAAGTGTGAATTTTGGCTTAAGTTAGTGGCATTCTTAGGCCATGTCATTTCAGGCAAAGGCGTCCAGGTTGATTTTTTCAGAAAATAGACGCTGGTAGGAATTGGCCCAGACCCACTTCTACTTAAGATATTTGGAGTTTCTTAGGTCTAGCAGGCTATTACAGACGATTCATAGAGGGTTTTTCTTCAATCTTAGCTCCATTAACAAGATTGACGCAGAAGAAAGATAAGCTTCAGTGGTCAGATGCCTGTGAGCGTAGTTTTGAGGAATTAAAAATGAGACTGACTTCTGCTCCAATGTTGACATTGCTAGAAGGAATCGAGGGGTTCGTTTTTTATTGTGATGCTTTGGGTAATGGTCTTGGGTGTGTTTTAATGCATCATGGTAAGGTTATAGCTAATGTATCCAGACATCTTAAACCTCATGAAAAGAATTATCCGACTCACGACTTAGAATTGGCAGCCGTGATTTTTGCACTCAAAATATAGCATCATTATTTGTATGGAGTTAACGTTGATATTTTCATATATCACAAGAGCCTTCGGTATATTTTCAAGTAGAGAGAGTTGAATCTCAGGTAGAGAAGATGGCTTGAACTAATAAAGGATTATGATGTAGATGTTCTCTACCATTCAAGGAAGGCGAATGTGGTAGCTGATGCTCTTAGTTGGCGATCCATGAGAAGTTTAACTCATGCTGAAGAAGGTAAGAGAACCATGACGAAGGAGATTCATCAACTAGCCAGTCTAGGAGTTCGATTCTTGGACTCCGAAGATGCCAGTGTTGTTGTTCAGAACAAGTTCGAATCCTCCTTAGTAGCCAAAGTTAAGGAGAATCAGTGTTGTGATCCCTACTTGTTACAGTTGAAAAAGGGGATTCACAAGCATAATACTATGACTTTATAATAAGGGGGAGATGACGGTACTCTGAGGTATCGAGGTAGATTATGTGTTCCAGATGTAGACGGACTTAGAGAACAAATCATGGCAGAAGCATACCATTCCATGTATTCTATTCACCCAGGTTCTACAAAGATGTATCATGATATTAAGGAGGTTTATTGGTCGAACTATATGAAGAGGAATGTGGCCGAATTTGTAGCCAAGTAGCCAAATTTTTAGCAGGATAAAGTCGAGCACCAGAGGCCTGGTGGGTTGGCATAGACCATTGATATTCCTATTTGTAAATGAGAGATGATAAATATGGACTTTATAACAAGTCTACCTCGCTTCGCCCAAATGCATGATTCAATTTGGGTTATTGTGGACCGATTGACTAAATTAGCTTATTTCTTGCCATTTAGGACTACAGATTCAACAGAGGATTATGCTAAGTTGTATATTTGAGAAATTGGTAGGCTTTATGGGACTACAATATCCATTATTTCAGATCGTGGTGCTCAGTTCACAACACGTGTTTGGAGGTCATTTCAGAACCGATTGGGTACCAAGGTAAATTTCAGCACAACTTTTCATCCTCGGACAGATGGACAAGTAAAGCGTACTATTCAGACTCTTAAGGATATGTTGATGGCATGTGTTCTTGATTTTAAAGGTAATTGGGATGATCACTTGACTCTCATTGAATTTGCTTATAATAATAGTTATCATGCTAGTGTCTAGATGGCACCGTTCGAAACTCTGTATGGGTGAAGGTATAGATCACCAATTAGTTGGTTAGAAGTTGGTGAAACATAATTTCTAGGACCAAACTTTGTCTATCAAGATTTGGAGAATGTCAAGTTAATTCAGGAGCGTTTGAAAATAGCCCAGAGTCGCCAGAAATCGTATTCCGATGTGAGGCATAGAGACATGGACTTTCACAAGTTTTGATATTATAATTTCTTATAAAGTCGAACCTTTCGGTTTCCTAAATGGATTTAAAGGATTCCTTGGGGATATTCCAATTTTGTAAATCTCTTTCTACTTTGGCTATCTTTGTAGTCTAAGTAGAGAGGTTCTCACTATTTAAAATACTATGTTTTTCAGAGTTATTCATTTAAAACTGGGCCGAATACAGACTAAGCATATAATCAGAATTATATATTAAATATTCTTGTCTCTCTAGTATATGTCTTATATGTATGATTCTCTTATAAAGAAAAACCATTTTATTTATAATTACTTGTCTAACTATCGTTTGACAGTATGGGTCTAGTGACTCAGAGGGTAATAGAGACTTATGATAGTCTAAATCTTTATAGGATTGATTTAAATCTTTTATAAGTCTATTCTTTTCTATTATACATTCTAATTTTATACGATTAGCTCTCCTAATTCTATCAAAAGAAGGATGGGTATTCATGAAAATGCAGAAAAGAAGTTTAAGGTGTTTCAATGGAGGAGGAGACTACTATCCTTAGAGCTATTGTTCTATTGGTTAGCGATTATTGATATTTCATACTGTTCCTAACTTTATCTGAACCTTAGCGATTACTTCTTGTTTTAACTTAATCATGTTTTAGTCTATAGTAATAGGTAGGTATCTTCTTTCCTAAGTGATCTTGGCGACGGGATTACCAAACCGGGTCCGGCTCTATCCTTGAGCTAATCCAACGGTAGATTCAGGCTAGCCAACGTCTAATTCGGGAATTATTTGGATACCTCAACTATGTGAAAGAGAATAACAACCTTATACTGAAGACTTAAGAACGCTAGTTCTAAACAGGAAGTAATAACAAGATAGAGATGAAGGTGAACAGTAACAAAGAATCAAATAATCAAAACCTCTAGACAATGGTACTCTAAGGCAGTAGTATAAGTTTAGCTACTCATTCTTAAAGACAACAACATGGCTCTGATACCATAAAAAGGATCGAAGGTAATACTGATAAAAGTAGTAGTAAAATATAAGAAAAGCAGTAAGATAACAAACTTACAAGTTTTATTTCAAACAAGCATTTGTACAAAAGAGAGAATTGTAGCGGTAGTAGTAGTAGTTGTGAGGAAATTAAAGTGAGGGTCCAATTTCGGATGCCTTTTCCATTACATCTTGAGAGCCATATATAGGCCTCTGAGAATTCTAAAGTACCGTCCTAATAAGTGGATGACAGATAGTGAGTGGCTTTTGCTTTTTTGAAGGGTCAAGTGCCCTTTCCTGTTCATTTGGGGTCAACTTCTGCTTTTCTGAAAGGTCAAGTGCTCTTTCCTGTTCATGTCAGTGCCCTTTCCTATTCATGTGAGGTCAACTTCTGCTTTTCTGAAAGGTCAAGTGCTCTTTCCTGTTCATGTCAGCTTTTTCTTTTCCTTTTCAGATTCCCTTTAGATATGCTTGCGCTATTCCTGTAGGGTCTAGCATGTCACCGTTGTCGGGTTCACTAGTGCTGGAAGATGCTGACTCAATTAATTCTAACATTCAGTTTTGTTCTGTATTTTCATCCAATTTGGATAAAGCTTCTAATAGTCTTCTTTTCATTTCTTATTTAGAGATTGTGCTGGAAGATGGGGATGTTTTAATTGCTGAGGAGGATGGATTTCTTCGTTCTTCATTGAGTTTGGGAGTCCATCCTTTAATCTTTATCGTCTTGCTGAGATATTTGATCCTATCCATTTGATGAATATCAAAGGACCAATTAATAATATATGAAATTCTTTTTTGAATAAAAAATTTGCATAACTTAATATGTTCTGCCAAAGTAGATATTTGTTGTTCCTCCAGGAAACTTTCATACTGATTTCGGAAGCTCGGGGCTATCACCTGTAGATTTCCCCCGAAAAGGGTCCACCATTCGTAGAACCACCGCGGATGACTTTATCCTTTAGTTCACTGGAATATTTTACAAACCAAGTATGGGTATATGGATGGACGTAGATGAAGTTGAACCAAGCATCTCTGTAGTTATGCCAATTATAGGTTTGTGGTTTATGAGGTACTGATAATGGGACGGGAGTATGTAGATGATCCACATACCATTCATAAGGGCTTAATATCTTTTTAATTGTAAATTTAGAGTACTTGATGGCCTCTGGATTATTCCTAAAATAGCTATGCTCAATTTCTATTGATTATGTGTCAATAAGTATGAACTTATAATATTTACTGGTTTTAATTGGGTCTTGAGTATCCACGTACTAAAAGTTGGTGTAACAGGGTTTCAAGAGTTCTTCTACTATAAATCCTTCATATTGTTTATCAATCGCCATTATTGGCTGGATTAACTTTACTATGAATTCCCACTTTGGTATGGGACTGCTGGCGATATTTTGTGCTTCATCCTTCTTCTGGGGAGTTGTTGGTTTAATTGCCTCTGAGTGTGTCTCAGGGTTCTGCATTCTGTAGTTATCTTTTGTTTGTATTTGAGAAGTTGAGGGAGAGGCCTTGAAAGGCTGCACACTTGCTTCTCTATTTGCTTATTCTTTTGGGGGAAACTGAATTGTTCCTGCTGGTAATCTGGGGAATTCTGCTAGCGCCGAGAATTTATTCTCGAAGTTGCGTGTTACTGGGTAAGGAGTTTTGGGTTTTTCTGGTTTAAAGGGCTGTTTCATTTTGTCTTCTGGTTTAAGCTGAAATGGGGGCCTCATTGGCCGTATTCCTACGATATTGGGCCTCATGGTTTCCCTGCAGAAATTTTCTAGTTAAGAAATCGTGTAGAGAATTATCTTTTCCTTTAATAAAATCGATTTTAAAGTCGAAACTTGATAAAAGCGCTTGCCATCTGGCGAAAATTTGTTTTGAAACAAGATTTTTGACATCCTTTTGTAAAACATCTTTGGCTGCTTTGCAGTCGACTCTTAACAAAAATTATTTATTTATCAGGTCATCCTGGAATTTTGTAATACATAGCACTATAGTTAAAATTTCTTTTTTAATAGTACTATAGTTTTTTGGGCTGTATTCCAGACTCCAGAAGTGAATCTTACTAATTGATCAGTGGATTCGGGAGATATTTTTTGCTTGAGGATGCCGCCATAACCTATGTCAGAGGCGTCAGTTTCAACAATCATAGAAGCATCTGGATTCGGGATTCCTAGACATGGAAGTTTTTGGACTATTTCTTTTACCCTTTTAACAGCTCTGGTTTGTTTTTCAGACCAAGGGATTAGGTTTTTTCTAAGCCGTTAATAAAGTGGTTCGCAGATTTTTCTGATATCTGGAATAAAGTCTGCTACGTAATTAATACTTCATAAAAATCTTTGCAACTGAGTTTTATCTAGTAGTTCATCCGGGAATTTGGTCGAGAACTCGATGGCTCTACAGAATGGTTTATAGGTTCCTTGATAAAGGTCGTGGCCTAGGAATCTTATAGAAGTTTGAAAAAGTTACCTTCTTGGCGCTAACTGACAAACTATTTATTTTGGTTATCTTTAAAAAGGTGTTGATATGTTTACAGTGTTGATCTATTATTTCTGAAAAGATCAGGACACCGTCCATGTAGACGATAGAGAAAAGACTGTACGGGTTGAATATGTTATTCATAATATTTTGAAATTCTGAGGGGGCATTTTTTAGTCCGAAAGGCATAACGTTCCACTCATATTGTCCAAAAGGGACATTGAAGGCGGTTTTATACTTATCCTTTTCGTCTATCTGTATCTGCCAGAATCCTGACTTCATATCAAAATTACTATAGATGTTAGCTTTGTAGGTTCTTTTTAATAGGTCTCTTTTATTATGGATAGGGTACCTTATCCATTTTAAAACCTGGTTAAGAGGTTTATAGTTAATAACTAACCTAGGGGCTCCTCTTTCCTTTTCGGCACTGTTGTTGACATAAAAGGCGGAGCAACTCCATGGAGATTTGGAGGGTCTGATAAATTTCTTTTGTAATAAGTCATTTATTTCCTTTTACAATATTTCATGAGCTCGTGATTCATTTGAATTGGTCGAGCTTTGGTGGGAATAATCTCCTCATTAAAATTATCTAGATAGGGTAGTTGTAACATATGCTTTTTTCTTTCCCAGAAGGCATTAGGTAAGTCAGAGCAAATTTCTTTCTTAATCTGAGAATTTAAGCTTTTTATCTTTTCTGCCATCTCCGGGGTCTTTAAGGAGGATTCAATTTTTTTGATGTGGATATCTTCTTTAAGATAATTAATTTGGTTGGATAATAGTTGAATCCGAAAGACTGTCTTTTGTTTGACATAATTACTTTCATTTTTTGAAAGAGGATTTAAATAGGGAAAGATTACTTTTTTTCCTAGTGTCTTGGTATAGATACCATCTAAGTTTACCGTATATGATTTTATTTGGGTTGTGAAAGGAATACCCAAAATGATTTCTTTCATTATATTTCTTGTAATTACAAAGTCGTTGATAAAACAGACTCCGTTGTTACAGACATGGGCTTTAGTTAACTTATAATTAATTTTTAATTTTTCTCCTGTCGCAGAATATAACTTTGAAGTACTTTTTTCCAAGTACTTTGTTGGGATTAATCCTTCAGCAATAAAATTTTGATCTGCCCCGGTGTCAAATAGGGCGATCTTATTAAGGACGACATTTTTATTAATGACATGTTTAATGGGAATATGGTAGCTTAAGGCTTTTACTTTGGTAATAAGTTTTAATCCCGACTGTTCATGGTTTGAAGAGTCTTCTTCCTCTTCAGAGCTGACTTCAACTATTCCTTTAGAGGTTGTAGGTCCATACATTTCCTCATTGGCTTCCTTAATTATTTTATTGGCAAAAGACTCTAATTCTATAGAACTGAGTCTGTCTTTAATATCTTTAATTTCTTGTTTGAGATTGGATACTTCAGTTTGCAAATCTTGTAGAGTGGTATCTGTTTTGGCAGATTAGAATTTATTTAAGACATGTTTCATATTGAAAGGTTCTACGAGGTTCTTACTATCTTTATGATTAATAATGAGCTTTTTTAGTTCTAACAAGTATCGCTTTCTAAGTTCTTCATTATCTATCTGTTCGATCATGTCAAAAAAGAATTCCTGACTATCTTTTGAAATGACATTAACAGATTTGGAGTCACAGGTACAGAAAGTTCTTGTGCAGTTGCATTCATTGCTAGAGTAGGAGCTATCTGAACTGTAATCAATATTTAGTAGTTCTTCATCCTATAGTCTTCGGTTTCAGAAGACTAGCTGAAGGGTTCTTCAAGGATTGTAATTCTCTTTTGTTTCAGGATTTAATTCTAGAAGGTTTATCTTATCTTTCTTCGTATTGGGGGCTTTGCAATTATTGGCCATGTGGCCAGCTTTTCCACAATTCCAACATTTGCTTTCTTTGGAAAATGTTTTTCACTTTGAAGATCTCTTGGGTTTATACGATCTCTTTTTGTAAAGCTTATACTCCTTTTTGGAAGAGGTACTGGGTTTTCTATGCCTTTTATATATTTTGGTAGCTTCTCGAGAAGGGGCAGTTATCTTTGTATAACAGAAATCTTGACAGAAGCTTCCTAACTCATTTTTAGAGAGTCTTCCTTCTTTCTTTAACGAATGTTTTAGTTTTAAGTCATTACATAAATCTAATCCTGTAAGGTTTATAAGGCTTACAATATCCCCATATGTTAAGCCACAGTAAGGTATTTCCCCATCGAATTTATTTCTGATGGTAGTTCTGACTTTCTCTGCAAATAGTGTTGATAGGCCACTTATAGTGATCTTCGAGAAGTCTTTGATGAACCTTCTATAAAACCTGGCGTGCCCCAAGAATCTTCGAATACCCTTGATGGTTGTTGGAGGAGGTAACATGGCTATAACTTTAATTTGGGTCTTATCTACTTCAATACCTTTGTTGGAGATTTTTTGCCCAAGGACTATACCTTCTGTGACCATGAAATGACATTTCTCCCAATTCAAGACCAAGTTGGTCTCTTCACATATTTTGAACACTTGAGAAAGATTGTCCAAGCAACTTTCGAAAGACTCCCCCACACGGAGAATCATCCATGAATACCTTCATAACATCTTTCACTAAATCTTCAAAAATGGCCATCATGCAATGTTGGAAGGTGGCGGGAGAATTACAAAGACCAAAAGGCATCCTTCGAAAAGAAATGTACCATATGGGGAAGTGAAGGTCTTTTTTTCTTGGTCTTCTGGCCGTATTTGAATTTGGTTGTAGCTGGAATACCCATCAAAGAAACAATAATAAGCCTTTCCCGCCAACCTATCAAGCATTTGATCAATATAATATTGGGGGAAATGGTCCTTCCTTGTAGCACTATTTAGCTTTCGGTAGTCCATGCAAACCCTCAATTCGGTTACCATTCTCAAAGGTATCAACTCATTTTAATCATTACGGACCACCGTGATCCCTTATTTCTTTGGCACACATTGCACGGGACTCACCCATGCACTATCATAAATGGGGTACACAACCTCAATGTCTAACCACTTAATGATCTCTTTCTTGACAACTTCTTGCATTGATGGATTTAACCTTCTTTGAAGTTCAACACTCGGGGTACTATTCTCTTCAAGATGAATTTAATGAGTACCCAAACTCGGACTTATCCCTCATGATGTATATAAGGAGGGGTGAGTGAGGGTGAGTTGGTCGGAGTTTGGTTGGACAAGGGTTGACACGAAAATAGAATCGAAAGTAGGTTGTTGGGTGGGACGTTTTTGCCGGGCAGTGGGGTGTTTGGTAGGGTAGATGGGTAGATTCAAGGGGGATCAGGCATATGCATTTTATGGGGGTGTTCTAGATACGTTGCGGGTTGTATTCATGGTGAGGGTTTGGTGTTGTCGGGATTGAATGGGTGTGTATGGGTGGTTTCGGTTGATGGCCTTTGGTGTGGTTGTTTGGGAAGTGTTTTAGTGTGTGGTGGTTAGAAGAATCGGGTTGTTTGCACAAGGAATGAACACGAGGTTTCTAAGTGTAGGATCGGGTACAAACCAATCGAGGGTCGGTCGAAATGAACAAGGATAGAGATGCGAGGTTGCTATTGACAAGCTCGGGTCGACACCAAGTGAAGTAGGCCAATTGGACAAGGATTTGATAGAGGTTGCTAAGTACAAGCTCGAGAACAAACCAAGTGAGGGAGGACGATGACCTTATGATAGTAACCGGATAGACCCTTGACTTGGGTTTGGTTGGATCACAAAAGTTCCAACTTCCACTTGCACCGAGGGGGACCTTTGGCTTGGGCGTGGTTAGATCACATAAGTTCTAACTAAACTTACACCTAAGGAAACCTTAGCTTGGGTTTAGCTAGATCAAAAAAGTTCTAACCAAGCTTGCACCAAGGGTTTAACCCACAAAAGGATCGATGGCCCACACAAGGACAAACTAAGATAAACAACACACAAGTTGAATAACTTAGCAAATGAGTAAAACTCAAATAATTTTCATAAATCTTCCACCCATTTTATATCAACTTCATGCCCTATTTATACTAAGGATTAGACTCTTCTAGAAGGGTAACAAAAGAGACACAAACTTGAACCACTTTGGCCATATTGGGAAAGGGTTCGACACTCTTGGCAAAAATGGGAAAGGGTTCGGCTTATCTTGGGGACCAAGGATGAATCCAACCTTTCATGCTTTCTAGACCACACTTTTGTGTTTCCCATGTAGATGAATGCATGAACTTTGATCACTCATGAATCATTCCCTTGGAATACGTTTGGAAGCTTCCATCTTGAGCAAATACCTTGCCCAAAAGGAAAGGGAAGAATACTTGGCAACCCTTCATGTTCCCTAGGCCATTCTTGGTGTCTTCTATGTAGCTAAGTACATGAACTAGTTAAGTTCATGAATTATCTCCTTGGAAGCCTCATCTTTACATGGTTCTTGGCTTTGTCACCTTATCTTCTTACACGTCCTAGTCATTCTATCCTATTACATGACATATTAAGTATGTCCTTAGAAGAGCTATTAGTTAAACTAAGAGTTAAAATAAGCTAAAAGAAAATGGTCTCAGCCAAGACCTAGATACAAGCCTAAAATAAAATGACACCGTCTCGAATCTTCACGTGATGTCGTCCATTCTACTCCACACTTCATCCTATTTTAAGCATGTAATCATAGATTGACGGGCAATCGTTGGCGCCCTTAACAAATCACCTCTCGGCTTATGTTGTGAGTTTCAGTTCACGAACTTTCTTTCATCACCTCAGATGTCCGTAATAGTCTACCCAATTGCCCTTTTGTAAGTTCTCAAGATAGACAATAGAGCTTCCACTCGGCTTTCATTGAGCTTTAATGAGATAATAATCGGCAAAGAGTTATTTAGACCAAGGAGCTTATACTCCGAATGACTTTTGGAAGTGGATTGAGCTCAAGAGTTGGCGAATTATGAATAGAAGTCTTGAGAGGAGGGACTCCACAATTTTCCAAATCCAACGCCAACCGCCTAGGAGCATATGGCCCTCAAGTGCAAGCATAGACTAAACTACCTCATTGTCATGGTTCAACAAAACTGTCATCAAGGCCCCTTTAATGACATAAATATCGACATGTTGTTGTGTTTAAGAATGAGTAGCTAAACTTATACTACTGCCTTATAGCACCATTGTCTAGAGGTTTTGATTATTTGATTCTTTGTTACTGTTCACCTTCATCTCTATCTTGTTATTACTTCATGTTTAGAACTAGCGTTCTTAAGTCTTCAGTATAAGGTTGTTATTCCCTTTCACATAGTTGAGGTATCTGAATAATTCCCGGATTAGACGTTGGCTAGCCTGAATCTACCGTTGTATTAGCTCAAGGATAGAGCCGGACCCGGTTTGGTAATCCCGTCGCCAAGATCACTTAGGAAATAAGATACCTACCTATTACTATAGACTAAAACATGATTAAGTTAAAACAAGAAGTAATCGCTAAGGTTCAGATAAAGTTAGGAACAGTATGAAATATCAATAATCGCTAACCAATAGAACAATAGCTCTAAGGATAGTAGTCTCCTCCTTCATTGAAACACCTTAAACTTCTTTTCTGCATTTTCATGAATACCCATCCTTCTTTTGATAGAATTAGGAGAGCTAATCGTATAAAATTAGAATGTATAACAGAAAAGAATAGACTTATAAAAGATTTAAATCAATCCTATAAAGATTTAGACTATCATAAGTCTCTATTACCCTCTGAGTCACTAGACCCATACTGTCGAACAATAGTTAGACAAGTAATTATAAATAAAATGGTTTTTCTTTATAAGAGAATCATACATATAAGACATATACTAGAGAGACAAGAATATTTAATATATAATTCTGATTATACGCTTAGTCTGTATTCGGCCCAGTTTTAAATGAATAACTCTGAAAAACATAGTATTTTAAATAGTGAGAACCTCTCTACTTCGACTACAAAGATAGCCAAAGTAGAAAGAGATTTACAAAATTGGAATATCCCCAAGGAATCCTTTAAATCCATTTACGAAACCGGAAGGTTCGACTTTATAAGAAATTAAAATATCAAAACTTGTGAATCCACAGTAGCTATCAATAACTCAAAAGAGATTATTAAGCTATTAGAGGCCCAAGATATAAATAATTATAAAAGGGATTATAATTTTCTCCATATAGGACTTGTCCAAGTATCTGTCAAACCTTTATACCGTTTCGGTTTTGACACACCTATCCGTCTCTTACTAAGAGACACCAGGTTGTTAAACTTCGAGGACACCCTATTAGGGGTCTTGCAAAGTAACCTGGCCAGAGGTTCGGTATACTTTAATTGTTACCCTAATTTCTCTATCGATATCAATGATCAGAACGTAATGGATACTCTGACATTGAACATCAAAACTAAAAATATGAACAGCAAGACAAACACTAAAGAAATAGCTGTTATATATAGAATTTATTACAGATTAATGAAGACTACCATAGCTCCAAAAGCTAAAATGATGAGTAACAAGGGCGTTACTATGCTCATGGAAGCAAATCAAGAGCATAGCAATATCTTTGTCCCAAAAATACTCGACTGGAATAAAATTTTATCTAAAGATGAATGGCACTTTGCTGCCATCACCCAACCAAAATTGGAACCAGAGAGTTCTAATATTGAGCAAATTATTCAACATCCCAATGGGTCAATCGATCTGAAATTTCTAAAATCCAGAGTTGAGTCTTCCTCGAGAAGATACTCTTTTAACAGACCTTCTTCTTCCAAAACCCGGGAGGAGATCGAGAACTTTGAGGAAGAAACCTTACTCAACGAAATAGAACGAAAAATAAAAGGGATAGATTTTACCAAAAATATTCCCAAAGTTCACTATGAATCCGTCATCAGGACAAGTAGTCCCACCCTGAGCGACATGCAAGGTCCAACCGAAGGATCGCTCGGCATGATCAAAATAGAAAGCAAATTTAAAATAAATTTTAAGCTTCTAGATAACCTTTGGATAAGCCATGAATATGCCATTAAAAGGAAATGGTATGAAGAAACGTATACAGAAAGCCAGAGATTATCCTTCAGAAAATCTTGGATTATTGACATGAAAAGATTAAGGTGTAATATTGAATTCTTTAAGTGATTTCAAATTACGGGTCAATTAGGTAACGAACCCGAAACTTTAAGCACTCTAGTAAATAAGTGGTACACATGCACCAGAACAGTAGATTCAATAACTCCTCCGTTAGAAAAAATAAGTATCCCAGTAGAAGGAGAACTTATAGGAGCCGCTCCCTTTAAGAGAGAAATAAAAGACATTACTGGAAACCCTACTAATAATGACGTCAATAAACTTATCCAACAAAATAATTATACCAACCAACTACTACACGTAGTTTCCACCCAGCTTAATCAAACTAGTAGCAGATCAATCTTTAAAAATAAATCAGAACCTTTTAAAAATGAAATCAGAACCACTAACCCTATATTTAAAATACCAGAATTTACAGCTAGTAACTACCCAGGTCTTAACGAAATAGTACAAATAAGCGATAAAGTTTTAGATAAAATAAACCTTAAATTAAAGCAGAGTCTTACCGATAAAGGTTATGCTATTAAAATAATTACTAATAAAGAGTTAGATATAAACAAGTTATCCCGTCACACCAACAAAAAGAATTATTACCCTCGTGTAACCTTCCCAGATATGCAGTACGAAGAAAATGAATTCTTATCTCATACTTCACACGCTGGGACGGAAATCGCAGAATGGAACATTGATGGCCTAGCTGAAGGTCAGTTATACAATAAATTACATGAAATGGGTATAGCTATAACTCCCCATAAAATAAAAAATAATAGCGATAAACAATGCGCCACTATGATAATCGCAGGATTCACTGGGATGCTAAGAAACTGGTGGGATAACTACCTCACTGAAGAACTTAGGAAACGCATAATAAATGCTACTACTGTGACACATGTAGTCAGAATAGATGAAACTATAGAAGAAAAGGTAGTAGATGACGCAACAACTACACTCATCTATAGTATTGCTAAACATTTCATAGGAGAGCCTAAGCTATTTCAAAAAAAAAAGCTTAGAAATCTTAAACAATTTAACTTGTCCTAGACTCCACAACTTTAGGTGGTATAAAGACATCTTCCTTAACAAGGTTATGATCAGAAAATATTGTAATCATGATTATTGGAAAGAAAAATTTATAAGTGGCCTACCAACACTATTTGCAGAGAAAGTCAGAACTACCATCAGAAATAAATTCGATGGGGAAATACCTTACGGCGGCTTAACATATGGAGATATTGTAAGCCTTATAAACCTTACAGGATTAGATTTATGTAATGACTTAAAACTAAAACATTCGTTAAAGAAAGAAGGAAGACTCTAAAAATGAGTTAGGAAGCTCCTGTCAAGATTTCGGTTATACAAAGATAACTGCCCCTTCTCGAGAAGCTACCAAAAGATATAAAAGACATAGAAAACCCAGTACCTCTTCCAAAAAGGAGTATAAGCAACTGAGATTTCCTCTTCGACCGAGAATTTCGAGAATCCACCAACTGAGATTTCCTTTTCCTGATAGAAGCATGACCATTAATTGTTCATGGAAGGATTCCTTCAGAATCTTAAGGAGATGAAGGTATTTTAATGTCTAAGTAAAACGTATCACTGTAACATGTAGCGTTCCACTATCTATTGTCCCCAATTTTAATTAATTAATCCCACAATTAATTAATTATACACACAATTAAATTTTCTATCTCAATTCACTTAAATTCCGGGGACTTATAAAATCATCTTATACCTAATGTCATAATTCTTGTAATATGACACTAGTCTATAACCTTTTCGGGGATACACAATTATTATTAATACACCCCGTCATCGCACTTATTAAATTCCAAAAATTATTTCGGGACCACATCCTTTTGCATACTAATTTTCTTATTAGTATATGCAAGTACAACATAAACTTCCCGGAGTCCGGTCTACTTGCCTACTCTTATGTGTTCAACCGTTACCCGAAAGTACGGGATGTTACATGAATTCACTCGTTTTACATTGAGGATTTTTCTCTCTGCGAGAGCTTTTTCCTTCTGTGAGGTCTTTCAATTTTTGAAGATAACTACCAAATATGAAGATAACCTCCACGTCCCTAGAATTTCTACTCTAACATTCATTCTAAAGATCTCATAACGGTATCTTTAATTCATAATATCCATAAAAAAAATTGCTCCGTTGTCTATACTAATCAAAATACTATAGCCTCTTTTCATCTTTATTTCTATGACTCTATCTTTGGACTAGTAACTTACTATTTTTACTAAAGTTGCTATTGAATATGGAAGAGAAAATCACGGATCAACTATAAAAAATTATATTAACTAAAGAATAAAAGGATACCGTAGAGATTAATACTCCGAATATAAAGATTAGTCTACAAGATTGTGAAGTGAGTATCCTAAGCAAGGTAATTACAGATAAAGAAGTGAGTTTACAAGGACTAAAAATACCATGTCAATGTGTGGGGAAATCCTTTCGGATTGAAGATTACAAAGGTCGAGAAAAATGTCATATTTAAGAACAAAGACAGCATGAGCAAAGTTTTGTTCGGCACTCCATGATTGTTCGACAGGTACCTTTTAAGCATTCATGCATGAGAACCGGGACTAAGGAGCAACTCACCAGTTTTTAATGTTTCTGAACTGTGGGTTCAAGTGTGGAGCATTCCATTGCATTGGATATCATGGAAAGTTGAACGAAATATCAGACATGCGCTAGGTGGAGCGATGGACATTGTAATTCCTGAAAACAACAACAGAGAAGGTCGACATCTAAGAATCGAAGTGATTATCAACATCAACAAGGTGCTTCTAAGGGGAAACTGATTAAGCTTGGTTATGAAACTATATGAGTGGAATTTAGGTATGAATATTTATTTTATGTTTGCTATTACTGTGGAATTTTAGGGCATAATGAAAAAACTATTTTAAGGAGGAAGACGTAAGTTCTGAGAATCTAACGAGATATCAGTTTGGCACATGGATAAGTGCTGAATATTATATGAACTTCAGGAAACATACAAGACATCAAGAGAGGACTGAAGAGCTCAAAGATAATGTCCAGCCAACAACACATGAATATATCTACACTGAATAGGGTTGAGGGAAATAAGCAAATACAATAACTAGTTGATGGAACGGTAAAGAATGAATCTTGGGCCTAACTCGACCCTAAAAGCTAGCTCAAAAGGAGGAGTTTGCCCAAGCCATATAAAGAGACCAAGGACCACTTATCCCACCGATGTGGGAGAACTCAACACCCCGCCTCACGCCCAGGGATGGACATCTAGAGCGTGGACAATATAAGAGGGGGCCCAACATCAGAAACAATGAATTGGAATGGGTCTAGCGTTGATACCATATAAAGAATTGGATCATGGGCCTAACTCTATCCCCAAAACTAGTTTGTAGGGTAAGGATTATCCAAATCCATATAAGGAATCCATGTTCCCATTCTAATTCTTTGTCCACCGATGTTGGCCCCCAAATTATATTGCCCACGCTCCAGTTAACGAGGTCTAGGTGTGGGGGGGAATGTTAAGAGTGTTGATTACAATGGTGCAGGAAACGGAAATAAGTAACTGTTAAGTATTACAACAAAATAAAATTACAACAATTGAAATTTCAATATGCTTGAACAAGAAACTGGAACAATTTGATATGCTGGGTCGAGTGATGACACTCTGTCTTTAAGACAAGATTGCCCCGTATATATCCTTTATACATTCTGGACAATAGTCTCCCAAGATAAAACAGCAACTCAACAAATGAGCAAAGAAAACTCAAGTGTTACTTTGAAGAACTTTCAGTAATGAAATGATGCTGAATGTAGGAAGAAGATTCTACTTTTTCGTTTGTTTTTATATTGTCTCAACAATTGAGAAAAGACTTAATTATATAGTGTAAGGAGGGGACTTATCAACTACCCACATAATTGTTGTTACTGGCCAAGTAATGACAATTATAGAGGTAGTAATTCAGCAAAAATAAATGACGAATTGATGTGCAACGGATTAGAGCTTTTAGGGAGAGTAATTCAGCCAAAATAAATGACTTGAATTGATGTGCATATTAATGTTGATTAACATTCCAAAACCAACAGCAAAAGCACAAGTTCTCTGCCCATTTAACTTACCTGAAACTTCAGGGACCAAACTATAAATATGAAGAAATTTGGGTCCAGAAAGATAATATCAGAAGAATGACCCACGACCCGTAACCCGTAACCCGTAACTCATAACCCGTAACCCGTAACCCGTAACCCGAGACCCGAGCCCGGACCGGACGGGACGGGCGGGCAGCGGCGGCGCGCGTGTGGGCTTAGCCTCGAACCAAAGCACATCTAGGTCCTCCCTCCTTCAAACACATGGGTTACCCCTTGGGGTCCCAAACCCCAAGCCAATTTTGAGACTTATAAACTAAACAAATCTTTCTTCCCCCACCGATGAGGGAGGATTGGTCTTTAACACTTTTCCATGCTTCAAATACCTCACTTCGTGGACCAATACCTCTTTCATTTCTCAACGAAATTTGACGATCCTTAGCCCTATGGTCATCTACTTACTTAGTAGATTATGCACATGTGAAGAATTAAAGTCTCCAACATGCGGAACCCTAGTGTTTAAGTCGTTAAAGATGGTTGGACGCAACTCCCACCAAAGGCAAATTTCCAACAATCCTCTCTTGAAAGAGATTTTGGCGCACTCACATGCTGCCTTTTTCCAACAATATTTCAGCGGACCGATGTTGCATAAGGAGAGGTAGCTTCAGCTTTGAACCTTCCATAGTTAAATACCATCGGACTTACTTACTGCGCGGTGAACGTGATGTCTTGAACCGTCAGTGTTTAGTGTAAGCCAAGTCAATAGTACCAACACAACAAATTCCCTTACTCTTTTCTTCATAATGTTTTGTCCGTTGTGGCCGTGGACAATTCTTGGATTCTTAAGTGCATTCATTTGAGGTGGCATGTCCTCGCACTTAAATAGGTGGTCTCCTACATGGTATCCTACCATACCCCACTTCACAAGTGTTAGGAACCATTAAATGTTTTCCCAAACCTAACCTCAACCTGTGAGGATCGTTAAAGGTTTTGGAAACTTAACCTTTACCCACACTGCAGATAGTACTTAATGTCATCATGGGAACGGCTTTGGATTTGGTGTTTCTTTACAGAAATCACTATCCAAAGTGCTCATGCTTCCACCGAAGCGATCAACTGAACCTTTACAACTTAGTTTTCCCATTGAACCAAATTCCTGGGATCTCCAGTCAGTAAGGTTAGGTTACCACTGTATTGTTCCTTATACTTTGGGTTTTAAGCCCATTCCCCTAGACAGGCAGAACATCTGATCCTTGGGTAAGCCCTTTGTCAGTGGGTCTGCTATATTATCCTTTGACTTTATGTAATCAATGGATATTATACCCATGGTGATCAGCTGCCTAACGGTCTTATGCCTCCGTCGAATATGACGAGACTTGCCATTGTACATAGCATTCTGTGCCCTTTCTAGAGCTGACTGGCTATCGCAGTGGATCATTACAGAAGGTACGGGTTTGTCCCAACAAGGAACATCCTCTAAGAAGTCGTGAAGCCACTCAACTTCTTCTCCTGCTTTGTCTAAAGCGATAAACTCTGATTCCATCGTGGATCGGGCGATGCAAGTTTGCTTAGAGGATTTCCAAGACACAGCCCCACCACCAATTGTAAATACATACCCATTGGTAGACTTGGTGTTCTCTATATCAGATATCCAGTTTGCATCACTTTACCCCTCTAGTACAGCTTGATATCTCGAATAATGTAACCCGTAAGTTAGCATGTATTTCAGGTATTGAAGTACCCGATTCAATGCCTTTCAGTGATCATCACTCGGATTATGGGTAAACCTAGCCAACTTATTGACTGCATAAGCAATATCAGGTCGGGTGCAGTTTGTTATGTACAACAAACTTCCGATCACCTATGCATATCGCTCCTGACATATGGGTGTACCACGATATTTATCAAGCTTTTTATTTCTATCCATTGGTGACTTTATAGGCGAACTATCAAACATCTCGAACTTTCTCAAAACATCCTCAATATAGTGCGACTGAGATAAGATCAGTCTGTCAGACGTCTTAGAGATTTTTATCCCTAAGATAACATCTGCGATACCCATATACTTCATGTCAAAGCATTGTTTCAACATGTTCTTAGTCTCTAGGATTACCCTAGGACTGCTTTATGTGATCAACATGTCATCTACATACATGCATATCATGACGAACGAATCAGAGTTACCTTTCGTGTAGAAAGATTTGTCACACTTGTTAATAGAGAAACCCTTTGATAGTAGAATACTATCAAAATTTTCGTGTCATTGCTTCGGGGCTTGTTTCAACCCGTACAGATATTTGACAAGCCGACAGACTTTCTTCTCTTGCCCTTGAACCACGTACCCCTCGGGTTGGTCCATATAATTTTTTTCTTCCAAATCACCATTTAGGAAGGCTGTCTTGACATCCATTTGATGTATCTCAAGGTTACACAAATCTGATATCGCAATGAATACCCATATGGATGTCATCCGAGATACCGGGGAGTACGTGTCAAATTAGTCAAGACCTTCTTTCTGCCTATAGCCCTTGCTATCAACCTGGCCTTGTACTTATCTATAGACCCATCTATTTTATACTTTCATTTGAGTATCCATTTACACTCCAACGGTTTATTTTCCGGAGGAAGATCAACCAACTCCCAAGTATGGTTATGCAGAATAGAGCCTATATCACTCTCAATAGCTTCTTTCCAGTGCGGTGCCTCTGGAGTTGACAATGCTTTAGCAATTGTCCTTGGTTCATCATCAACCATATAAGCTACAAAGTCAGGACCAAAGGATTTATCCTTCCTGGCTATTTTACTTCGCCTTAGTTCCATCTCGGGAGTATCCAAGTTCTGAGAATCTGGAACACTAGATTCCAGATATTCAGCCACTTCGAGATCCACTAGATCTGAACCATCTAGATCCGGGGTGTCAGCGACTCCCGGTTCCTGAGAGCTTTGTTCATAACTTCTTTTGCGAGAGGTTGTCTTTTTCCTTTCTAGGAAAGGTACCTTCAAAGAATTAAGCATTCCTTGATTCCATGATTGTACCCCCGTGGATATCTGGAATATCTGACTTATGCACTAAGAAGCGATAAGCACTACTGTTATTTGCATATCCGATGAATATGCAATCTACACTCTTAGGCCCAATCTTGACCTGCTTTGGCTTGGGTACTTCAACCTTTGACAGCAACCCCATACCTTTAAATATTTATAGGTGGGTTTCTTTTCCTTCCGTGATTCATATGGAGTTTTGTCCTTACCCTTATGTGGGACTCTGTTAAGAATTGTATTAGCGGTAAGAACGGCTTCTCCCCACATATTTTGGGGAAGACCGGAATTGATGAGCAAGACATTCATCATTTTCTTCAATGTGTGGTTCTTACGTTCCGCCACACCTTTAGATTGAGGTGAGTATGGAGCCGTCGTTTGATGAACAATGCCTTCTTGGGCACACTATTCCTCAAATGATGCTACATAATCTCCCCCTCTATCGCTATAAATGGATTTAATTCGCATGCTTAGTTGGTTCTCAACTTCTGCTTTGTAACGTCGGAATGCTTCAAAGGCTTCATCCTTACTTTTCAACAAGTAAATGTAACAATACTCTGTGCTATCATCAATGAATGTCACAAAGTACTTGTTCCCCCCTCTAGTTTGTGCAAACTTCAAATCACATATATCTGTGTGAATAAGTTCTAGAGGAGCGGTATTCCTTTCAACGGATAGAAAAGGAAGCTTTGTGAGTTTTGCCTCTACACACACCTCACACTTATGTTGAGGGTTTACATCGATAGACGGCAACAACTCCAACTTTACCAACCCTTGTATGGACTTGTAGTTAACGTGTCCTAATCTATGATGCCATAAATTAGAAGACTCAAGAAAATAAGAAGAAGCTTCAACTTTATTACTTGGACGCATTACAGACATAGCGTTAACTTTGAAGAGGCCTTCACAGACGAAGCCTCTCCCTAAAAAAGTGTCTTTCTTAGTGAGTACAAATTTATTGGATTCAAACATTAGCCTAAAACCAACATTAACCAATAAAGGTTCTAAAATTAAATTTCTTCTAATATCAGGGACATGCATCACTTCCTTCAGAGTGAGCTCCTTTCCAGAAGTCATCTTTAGGACCACCTTTCCTACCCCAGAACGGCAGAGGAAGCGTTGTTGCCCATGAACAGCTTCTTGTCGGTGACCGGTGTATACATGGAGAAGGCATTTCTATTGGAACAGATGTGTCTGGTAGCACCTGTGTCCATCCACCATTGCATGCGATTCTCAACCAGGTTTGCTTCAAGTACCACCATTGAGAACTCCTTAATCATGTCGTCCAGAAGCGTGTCCTTGATGACGTTAGCATGTGCCTTGCCTCTAGCCTTGGCTTTCTGTTGTTGCTCAGTCTTGAGTTTGCTGCATTCCTTGATCATATGACCATGTTTCCCACAGTGGTGACAGTTACCTCTGAACTTCTACGTTGCTTCGGTCTTGCCGTCTTTCTGGAACTTCCACTTCTTGCTTGGGTTCCCTTTGGTCTCAGCCAGATTTGCCTTTGCCTCAGCAGGTTATTTACCCCTAGGCAAGGCCTTTTTATTATCTTCCTGAATTTGGAGTTTGATAATAAGTTCTTCAAAGATCATCTCCTTTGTCTTGAGCTTTAAGTAGCTCATAAACTCATTCCACGAAGGAGGTAACTTTTCAATCAGCGATGCAACCAAAAATAACTCATTTGGTTTCATTCCTTCCAAATCCAGGTGATGTAGAATCATTTGTAATTCCTGGACTTGGGACATCACTGTCTTACTATCCACCATTTGAAATTTCAGAAATTTCCCAATGATGAATTTCTTAGTACCTGCATCTTGTGCGTTGTACTTCTTTTGCAGTTTTTCCCACAGCTCTTTGGCAGTGCCAACGGTGCAATAGACCGTGTAGAGAGGGTTTGCCAAGCAGTTCAATATGTAATTCTTACACATGAAATCACTATGATTCCATGCATCAAGAACCATCTTCATGCCATTAATGACATGGATACCTAGGCCCCCTTCAGCCATTTCAGTAGGCGAAGGGTCCATTTCATCTCCAGATTTTGGAAGATCTTTCGTTAAGAACCTGGACATGCCCATAACACTCAAGTAGAACATCATCGTTTGCTGCCATCTCTTAAAGTTTGAGCCCATGAATGTTTCAAGGCATTCATGGTGGAATGCAGAGGGTGGAGCAGTAAATGCACTGGACGTGCCTTGGAAAGTAGTGGGGAAGGCAGAGGAGTTGCCTTGAACAGTAGCAGCAGGAGGGATGGCAGAATTGTTGCCTTGAGTGGCAGCAGCAGCAAAATCATTCATGTTTCCAGTCATGTTTCGAAGCAGTTACAGCAAGCTAATCTTGTCTTAAAATTATTGATTACAATGGTGCAGGAAACGAAAATAAGTAACTGCTAAGTATTACAACAAAATGAAATTACAACAATTGAAATTTCAATATGCTTGAACAAGAAACTGGAACAATTTGATATGCTGGGTCGAGTAATGACACTCTGTCTTTAAGACAAGATTGTCCCATATATATTCTTTCTATGTTCTGGACAATAGTCTCCCAAGATAAAATAACATCTCAACAAATGAGCAAAGGAAACTCAAGTGTTACTTTGAAGAACTTTGAGTAGTGAAATGATGCTGAATGTAGGAGGAAGATTCTGCTTTTTCATTTGTTTTTCTATTGTCTCAATAATTAAGCAAATGCTTCATTATATAGTGTAAGAAGGAGACTTATCAACTGCCCACATAATTATTGTTACTGGCCAAGTAATGACAATTATGGAGGTAGTAATTCAGCAAAAATAAATGACGAATTGATGTGCAACGGATTAGAGCTTTTAGGGAGAGTAATTCAGCCAAAATAAATGACTGAATTGATGTGCATATTAATGTTGATTAACATTCCAAAACCAATAGCAAAAGCACAAGTTCTCTGCCCAATTTAACTTACCTAAAATTTCAGGGACTAAACTGTAAATATAAAGTAATTTGGGTCCAAAAAGATAATATCAAAAGAATCCCATGACCCACGACCCACGACCGGACTGGACGGGATGGGCGGGAGGTGGCGGCACGCGTGTGGGCTTAGCCTCGAACCAAAGCACATCTAGGTCCTCCCTCCTTCAAACACATGGGTTACCCCTTGGGGTCCCAAACCCCAAGCCAATTTTGAGACTTATAAACTAAACAAATCTTCCTTCCCCCACTGATGAGGGAGGATTGGTCTTTACCACTTTTCCATGCTTCAAACACCTCACTTCGTGGACCAATATCCTTGGCCCTACGGTCATCTAGTTACTTAGTAGATTATGCACGTGTGAAGAATCAAAGTCTCCAACATGCAGAACCCTAGTGTTTAAGTCATTAAAGATGGTTGGATGCAACTCCCACCAATGGCAAATTTCCAACAAAGAGTCCCACATCGGAAATGGAAAGGGAACATGGACTCGGAAATGTAATGGAAACATGGACTCCTTATATGGACTTGGATAATCCTTACCCTACAAGCTAGATTTTGTGGTTGAGTTAGGCCCATGATCCATTTCTTTATGAACAAGTTCTTTCTAAAAAAGAAACCTTCAAAGGAGTTCAATGGGATCAATGCACCGGCTAACCAAGATTCGTAACATAAAATGATGTTAATCTATGGCGAGGCAACTGGTACATATTATAAACATGGAAATGAGATCGAATATATGATTTATAGATGTCAAGAGGAAGGAAATAGTGAATCAACTATTACAATCAAGCCTGCAGATGATAATATGGTAGTAGACATGTTACCTTTAATTAATGTTGCAACTGATGGAAAACCGCAATGGGTCACTAGGAGCGACACGAACTGATATTCGCTAATACAATAGGTGAGAGATGTTGTGCCCTAGTTCGAACAGGTCTAAGATAGTTTGCAACTTCCTGACTTTTTTACCTGGTTAAAGAGGGATAGAGTCACCACTAAATTAATAAGAAAAATTAGGAAACCTATATGCATTTATGTATATGCGAAACCTATGAGATTCTATAAAAGGATTTTATTTATTCCAAGAGAAAGGTATTAGGCACCCCCCAGAGACTGTTCTTAAACGTAGTTTAACTGAACACTAGAGGGGGATTATTTATCTGTTCATCATTATTATTACCTATTTTCGAAAGTTGTGATTTCATGAAAGCTACACTATGTGATGATATGTTAAGCATGAATAATATGTACATTGTGTAGAAAGAATGTATCTATATCAACTATATAAAATATATATATCTATGTATATAAAAGAATATGTGTATATTAAACAAATAAATAATTTTATCAAATATAAATGATGTGTAAAACAATTGTATAATAAGTAAATAAGGAGTGCAATGAGAACATACCTCATTAGTATAAAAGCGTATTTGTTAGTAAAAAAGGGTATATGTAACTCCCAGTACCTCTCAACGTGTGACGACTATGTTGAAGTCAACGAACTTTCTTGAATGCGGAAGAATAAGGTTATAGTTAATTCTAAGGATCCAAGTGTATGAAAAAATTAATTCTAGCTAAGGTAAATGAGATTCATAAACAAATGAGACGTCAGACAAAAGTAGACGACCCACTAGCTTCACTTATGTGTGTCACCTATATGCTTCACCTATACGTTTCACCTACATGCCTCACCTACTTTCTTACACATCCTACTTTATTGAGCTACTTGTTTCCACGTCCTACTTTCTTGAGCTACTTACTTCCTGTCCTACTTATTTCATGTCCTACTTACTAAAAGAGGATGACACACATGCTTAGAGATAATTAGTAACCTACTTGTTTAAGTAGGCGACAAGTAGGTGCATCACCTACTTAGAGTTTCTAGCTCAATTTAAATGGCAATGAGAGGCCCAAATTAAAGTGCAATAGATAACCCAATATGATGGATAAAGAGGGGCACATTAGGGGCAAGATAAGGTCGACCAACGGACCTTATTTAGGTCAATATCAAGCCATTTGTAAAATTCTCTCATCAATCAAAGATTCAAAAACTCCCTCTCATTCTCTCTCTCTCTCTCTCCAATCCAAACAGCCACCCCTTCTTTTAGGGTTCTAAGTGGAAAAGCTTCAAGTTTCATTCCTCTCCCATGGTGTGAAATAGTTTTTAGGTGATTTCTCTTCTCTCTTAATCTCTAAATAAGTTCTCTAAACAAAACAACCCAAGACAACCCATCTCCTCCAAGGTTAAGGTAAGAAGATTAAGTTTTAAGCCCAAGTTCTCTTTCCCGCTATCACATGGTATTTGTTAAAATTTGTTTCTATTATTCCAGTTGTTTGGGGAAAATTTAAAGGGTAGAAAGTAGAGAAAAATCCAGAAATTGGATAGCAAGGTATGATTTCTCCCTTCCTCCATGTGTATAACTTAGTTTAAGCTCTAGATGTGTTTAGTTGTTACATGTTGGTGGATGGATGTTGTAGATGAGTTGTTGGACATGTTATGTAGTATGTTGGGGCTGATTTGATTGTATAAAGGTGTTGTAGATGTAGTTTTTGGATGTTGTCCTTGTTGTTGTTGTTGTTGTTATGAACTTGAGGAATATAAAAGAAATAGGGGAAATGTTGCCCGATTTGTCATAGAACGAGCTTGTCGCTCATTAGCTAGTTGGTAAGTTGAAGGTTGATTGAAGTAGTGGAGATTATTAGTTGTATGGTGTAGCATGTTGGGTTGTTCTTGTCATGCTTTATATCTTGAAGTATTAGCAGATCGCATACATGTTAGTTTGATAATTTAAATATACTGAGTTGTTGTAAGTTGTAAGTTGAAAAGCTAGAGGGTATAATTGAGTTGCTAGTTGTGTTGTATAGTGTGTTGGGCTGATTTTGCTCTATGAAGGGATATGGAAATGTTTATATGAGTTATATGTGGATTGATGAAGTTGTTAGGGCTAGGAGGGAGCTAAGTGAAGACATTTGTCTTAGAAGCTCGCACAGGACGATTGGTCGTCCTTCGACTAATTATTATGTTCCTTTATGTTGATAGAAGCATTGCTTTCTTGATCTTAGCTTGACTTGTGAAGAAAGCTGAGTTCATCCCCATCGTTGGAGGATCATCATAGAGGTATGTAATGGCTATCCCTTCTTTCAGTTGGCATGACTCATTAGAAAGTGTACTTGATGAGAGAAAGCTTAAGAAGAGCAATTGTCGTAGGTACTCTATTCTTGAATTTGGTGTCATTACTACCACAGATTGTGATACGGGTAGTCTAGTTGAGAGTTCTGTGGCTCATAAGTCAGTTCTTAAGTTTATTAGAATTCATTTGATTCACCACACGAGTGTGTATCTTAAATAGTAGGTGAGCCAACTTGTAAGAGATCATATCAATTGTGTCTCAAAATTCCAGTTGCGCGTAATAGTAGTCAACATGTAGTAAGAGTCAAAAGTTGTAAGAGAGTCATAATAAGAAGTTTCATCTATATACTTGCTGGTCTTTGAGCTTGCCTAGTTGGTTCCATTCCAAACTCCTAAGTCCCCATTAGATGCTATACTACCCAATGTAATATCATAGAGTATCTGGAATCTTTAGTTGGTCTTCATCAGATAAGAGTCCCAAGAGATAAGTTGTAGAAAGAGTTCGGTCATATACTTGCTAGTTGTTTAGTTATCCAAGCCTACTTCAATGGTGGTTACTACCTTCCTATTTGATTATTTATGCATTTGTCATGAACTCTGAATGTGAGTGAATTCTTTAGTTACATTAATTGTAAGCAATTGTATGTATTGTATGTTGTCATCTCACAGAAGGTCTTTAGTTGAATAAAGTAATATGAAGATAAACTAGTTAAGCTAAGAGAAGCTGCTCGTTGGCCCTTACAACTTATTTGTTAGCCCTTGAGCCTATTTGCTAGCCTTTGGGCTTACTTGGTAGCCATCGAGGCTTATTTGGTGGCCATTGAGGCCTATTAGCTGACCTTCCAAGGTCCATTTGTTGCTCTAGCAGAGCGTATTTGCGAGATAAAGATTAGTTGTACTTGTAGACGTAACTTAAACTTGTTGTGGCATTTCACATTTTATAGTTGTTAGAAATCTCAATAGAATGCAGCTTACAGGTATGTGACATGTTTCATTACATTTGTGGTTATCACGTTATGTGTTTCTATTTGAAGTTTCAGTACCTATTGTTATGTTGCCTTACATACTTGTACATTATTTGGTACTGACGTCCCTTTTGCCGGGGGCGCTGCATATCATGCTGCAGGTCTAAGTTCCCAGGTTTTCTAGGCTTTCCAATAGTTATTCAAGTTGATCATTAGAGGTTTGGTGAGCTCCATTTCTCTATGGAGTAGCCGTGTCTAGGCACACTTGTAATATAGTAGTACATGTTATATGGGTAGGTTGAGGCCATATCCCGACCAAGTTGTATCTGTCAGGTGTTTTTAGAGTCTTTTGTAGACGTAGGTACACCTGTGGTCAGTAATGTTATGTTAGTAAAGTATTGTATAGGTTGAGGACTCATATACCCATGTTCTCTCTCTCTATATATATATATATGTTTGGGATTTTCTAGTTGTAGATGTTTTGATTATAGTTAGTTATTTGTCTTACAGGATGGGTCGCTCGCGTAAGTAAGGCACTAGCTGCTTGTCCGCCTCACCTAGGTTGGGATATGACAAAGTAGTATCAGAGCAGATCTGTGTCCCAAAGAGTCTATCTGACCGTTGGCTGCTAGAAGTATTTTTGGGGTACAAAACCAACATTTATTTTTTATGAATTATTGTAAAATCAATCTAATAATAATAACGAGGGCAACTCTGGCGAGATAAGGCCAATACAGTGAAAATGCACACAAAATACAAAACTAGAACAATCAAATCAGTTAGCCAACTTCATCGGAGAGACGGTGGTGCACCGGAAAATCGTAGCAATCGTTGAAAATAATCAATTACAGCTAGTTGGAGCAAAGATCAAACACAAAGAAAAATGTAATTTGGCTCCATCACTCCAATTAGAGCTGAGAATGTTAAGTATCCATTGTTTCAACGAAGATAATCCCTGGAGAAACACTAGCATCACCAAAACTACATCTCATCTAAAAAGCTATCAAAACAGTTAGATCAAGCTCTGATATGGAAAAAGGTCTATTCTAGACAGCCATGAAAAGAAAGAAAAAGGGACGTGATTCATGCAAAAATAGAGGTAACATTAATGGCATTTTTTTGCACCTCTATGTACTACGGTCAGATATGAAATAAGAAACAAAGGGACCTGGTTAGTGAATATAAAACAAATAAATGAGGACGAGGCGAGCAGTTCTTTTTTGCGAGTGGCGTAGTTCATGGGCATGGTGGAGTTGGTGGTTCGCAGTGATTTGGGGTATGGTTTGCCGGCTGTAATAGTGGTGGTTTGTAGAGTTTTTCACCAGAGTTTGACGATGGTGAAGGGGTGAAATAAGACGGGTCTATCGGATTGTGTGTTGGTGTTGGTCGTGGTGAGTAAAATAAATGTTATAACAGAGATGGAGAGAGAGAGAGAGGAAGGGAAACAGATGCCGGGGGTTGTGGTGTTGAAGTAGTGGCGGTAGAAGGGGTCTTTGTTGGCATTAACACATCTGAATTATTCTAAGTAGTTTTGATGATTGAAAAAGTGAATATGTAAGATTCATAAACCAAGCTTAGTTATATGTTAAGTGAACTAAGCTAGATACAAAGAGAAAGAATGGACAGGGTAAATAGTACGAGTTCAAAGACATGTTCTATCAGAAGGAAGGGTAGCAGGTCCCAATTTGATAAAAGACTTTCCACGTCAGAACTAGTGATAAAGTGAATGAATCAGGTCCATGAACTTGAGAGATAGGTGCAGACGTTCACAAAAGAAGGAGAGGTGAATCAATCAAGTGAGAGTAGAAGAAGAATTACAAAGAAGAAGAAGAGACAAATGCATACATATGAACACAAATTGCAAATATGTGTGTCAATGCAAAACTAGATCATCAAGTGTAGGGAATGAATGACCCAGGAGTGTCGAGATCATGAGGAGAAAAGGCAGAGTGGTTAAATGACCATGTTTATGGACTTGTTCCATTACAGGAACAAATGTAAATGAGCTCGAATGAGGAAGAGATGATTAAGCTACAAAACAATTACAATTAAATGATCAATAGAACAAGCTAGTATAATGTACTATCCTATGGACTCATGGAATGCAACAAAATAATGGATCTATCAAAGGTTAGATGCAGAGCTGAATAAATTAAGCTTAGAAATGAGGTGAAGAGTTGCAAACAAAGCATATGAAAAAGGTCTGTCAACATATTCCATCCAACATCTCAGAAATAGGTCAGAGTTAGATGTTGTGTGTATGAGAAGAGATCTATGGAATAAGTATTTGAACATGTTCCAGCTCAGAAAAATCAGAAGCGTCAGTGGCTGGATATACCACCCCATACTTTCGGGCGATGGTTTGAACAACTAGACGTATGCAAGTAGACATGAGGCCGAGGAAATTTTTTTATATTGAGGTATGCACATCAAGATCTTAGTATATAAAAGAATAAAACCCCGAAATAATCTTCGACTTAACAAGTGTGATGACGAGGATTGAAAATAATATTTGTGTGTGAAAAAGAAGGCTACGAATGAGTAGCATATCATATGATCCTTATTCTTGATTGTACACGTCACGTGTTTCACCTAAAATAAATTAGCTGACACGAATTTGGCAAGCGTGGCATAAGATATGTATTGGAATTGTGGACAAAGTCATTTAAAAACGCTATCCATTATTAGAGGGATTTTGGAATTAATATTGGAGTGAATGGATAAGATTCATGTCTATAGCACAAAGGGGCATCTCCACGTGGTTCTATGTTCAAAGAGACAACATAGTGACTATTAATTTATAAGAGAATATGTTGGTTCTATCTTAGTTACAATGTAGTTCTTGGTAGTAATGAATGACTCAAGGTGTGGACCTTACGGTCTATAAAAGGAAAACGTACTTAAGTTCTCTTTTAAGTAGGAAATCAGTTTCTCTTTTGTTCCAATTCCATGGATTAGAAAACATTTTTCTTCTTCTTTCCATTTCAATGGAGAGTTCATCAACTCTTCAGAGTCTCATTTTACAAGGATCTAGGTTCAAGAAGTTCTAAAGGTGGGCTCAAATTTCGAGTTTAAACCCGGTTATCCTTCTATCAATTTCATGATTATAACCTCAGTTTTCCTCCGGATCCTAGCAAGTCGAATATTACTTTGTTGTGAAGTAATGTGTAAAGAGCTTAGTTCTGGTTATCCAAGATTAACTTGTAAAAGAGGTTGACTTCTTCATTACTAGTGAAGGTTCGGTTCAAAGGTATGTTAAGGCAAATCCTTCTTTCTTTTGGCATGTTCTAAGTACAAAACGTAAGCGTAATACTGTCCCATAAATGATTCTACTCTTAGTAGTTAAGGATGTTCATGTTATTCGTTCCTATTTTCAAAGAATGTCAAAATATGTTCCTAAATCCTTATTGAGGTAGATGGAAAAGATGTTGGTATTCATAATGTTAATCGGAGGTGAAGCGGCATTACCTCACTCCAATAAACTCAGAGTATCTTAGTATCATTAATGAATTATATTCATGTATTACCCTTAACCTCAAAGGCTTTATATACACTACTATATGGTATGCATTATATATATATGTATGGGGTATGGGGAAAGAGAAGGCGTTATATACGCACCACCACCTGCAACTGGTATATATATGATGATGATTATGCCCACAGATGCTGATATGATATGATGGAATGCCCACAGAGGCTTGATGGCATTATATACACACACACACACACACATATATATATATATATATATATATGTTTAACCGCATTATGCATGATACTTAGGCATATTAGGGCCCTCAGAGGCATTCTCTACTGGTTGGTTGTTTCTTGTCTCATGTTACTTTCAGGTCTCTATTATGCTATTCATCATGCCTGACATACTCGGTAAATCAGTTGTACTGACGTCCCTTTTGTTGGGGGAAGTTGTGTTTCATGCCCACAGGCTCAGGTAGACAGGGTGACAGTCCGCACTAGTAGGTTGCTGGTTCAACTAATATTGGAGCACTCTACTTGTTCTAGAGTGGTAGTCTAGTCATGGTACGATATTGTTGATATGCATAGGGGTATGGCGGGGCCCTGTCCTGACCTTATGATGTTACGTACTCTTTAGAGGCTTGTAGATAGATGTCCTGTGTATAGTAGTCATGTATGGCCTTATCATCCTTAGTATGTATATATGCATGAGTTAGGTCCTTCTGTTTGCAGGATTGTACGTAGCATCTTTCCAGTTTATTATTTCTATGTGTCAGCAGGTTACCTCGTGACAGCCCTCGTGGCCCATGCTTAATTACGGTTAGGTGGTAAATATATAATTAGGGGTACTCGGCAAGTAAGGTCTGGATGCTCGTCATGGCCGTCGGAGTTGGATCGCGACACTGGAGTACCAGGTGGTTGAACCAGGTCGAACAATATGTTCCAAACAAATCTTGTAGTGACTAGGATTTATGCTTTTTATGAAAAAGACTTGGAGTGCAAGGCGGCAGGATTCAATGCTATACTTATCAGGATTCCTCGTTATACTTATCAAGATATTTTAGAGTGCTACAAGGAAACTAAATATATGAGAAGGTGTAAGAATGTCAATCAACCTCAAACCCTATTTTACCTTGATGGGCCATATCAAGCAAGGTTTAGGTCAGCCGCAGCGATGAAGTCCTAAAGCTATAAATATCAAGTCTTACCATGAAGAACATCAAGTACTCACAGAGATAAATCAAATTTTATTGAGACAAAACTTTCTATACTACACAGAGAGTTCTGATTCAAGAAGTTCCGCACTAATAAGTCTAATCAAGATTGAAGAAGCTATGTTAGAAAATTTATGTTTACAGTTTTTGAGTCTAGATTTGGGTATTAGGTTTGTTTATCAAGTTGTATCTTTATCCACTTTACTAGAAGCATAAAGTTAGATACAAGACGCTGTAAATTCAACTTTAAGTTAAAGTTTAACTTGAAGGTTGCTTGCTAGTCGGGGTAGATTAGTGATAGGAATTAGAGTGTAGTTCCAAAGTTACAGAGTTTATAACTTGAAGTTGCTCAGGCTCATTGTTGTAGTGGGATTGGGAATAAATGCTACAGAGGTGTAGGTCCTAGTTTTTACTGCCTTTGTGAGATAGGTGGTTTCCACATAAAATTGATGTATCCTTAATTTACTGTTCATTATTTCTTATTCCGCAAAGCGCTAACTTAGAACAGGTAGAGTAAGGTGTTCTATCCTTAGGCAAAAATGTGGTACTACTTAAGATAGACAGTAGGTTATGCAAAATAACAGTCTTGGATGGTTCTCCAGCATGAGAGTCCAGTGGAGCTCCACCGGAGAAGAATGTAGGAAATGGAGAGTGGTCGGCGGTTGAAATGGGATAAAGAGGAAAATGATTTTAGGTTTTTAGGAGAGGAACAAGGAAAAATTTGAAAATTGAGTTGTGAGAATACATTTAGCCCCTTTCCCCTTATTAATAATACAAAAACATCCCTTTTTTTTCAAAATGGTATTAGCCCTCACCCATTGTCCCCATAATGCTACATTTAGTATTTAGGTTATTGTCCATTGTGTCATTTACCTCTTTTACCCAAGATGTAAGCATTCATTAACTAAGGGATAAAACTCCCAACCTGTCTCATCAAGTGTCTATCTAAAAAGGTGAAGCGACCTTGACTTGATTAAATATTTGCTATGCGTTTGAGATTACTTGCTCTGGCTTTTCTATGCTAGTGGATTGTACTAAAATAAACTAACTAATATATAAAATATAAATAAAGTATATATACTAAAATGTAAATAAAAATATATTTTCTATAGAAAATTAAGAAACTATTACTAACTGCTCCAAAATCATAGTATTACACTGTACACGTGCAACAAATAATGATTCTTGAAAATGGTAATAAATTGATAAAAATCATAAAATAAGGATAATCATCAATACATTGATGATAAATACAAAAATATTTAAAAAGTGCTATTTCATGCTTTTTAACGATCATGTTCCTCCGAGACAAGCATGGCGAGCCAAAATTGGGTGTCAACAACTTTTTCCTCTTCGACTGGAGATGACAAAAGTGTTATTTTGCACCTGTAGAATTATTTTCCTTAGCGACACCTAATTTCACCTATAGGATGAAACATGTCACTCTATCTGTTCTATGCATAGCGTATGCAGAATAATAAAGAATAGTAATGCAAAGGATACAACACTTTACGTGGAAATCACCCGACTCAAAAAGGTAGTAAAATCCACGACCTACACCTCTGTCACATTTATCCACAACTTCACTACTATGGTGAGCCTTTACAAATTCAAGTTACAAACTCAGTAACCTAGGAACCACATTCTAAATCCTATATTCTAATCTACCCCGACTAGCAAGCAACCTTCAAGTTAAATTCAAACTTGAAGTTGAATTTACAATGTCTTGTATCTAATTGTTTGTTTTAGTAAAATGAATAAAGATACAACTTGATAAACAAACTTAATACATAAATCTAGACTGAAGAACTTTAAACATAAACTCCGTAACACAACTTCTTCAATCTGCTTCGACGTATTAGGGAGACACTTCTTGAATCAGAACTCTCAATATAGCATTGATAATTTCTCGCTCAATATTCCAATTTCTCTCTTTGAGTGCTCAAGGTTCTTCATGGTAAGACTTGACATTTATAACTTCAGGACTTCATCACTGCGACAGACCTAACACTTCTTGATACAACCATCAAGGTAGAATATGGTTTGAGGTCTATTGAGATTCTTACACTTTCTTGTGTATTTAGTTTACTTGTAGGACTCTAAAATATCATGATAAATATGGTGTAAAATCCGGATAAATTTTGTATAGAATCATTCCGTCTTGCATGCCAAGTCTTTTCCATAAAGAGCACAAATCATAATCGCTGCAAGATTTATTTGGAACATGTTGTTGGACCTAGTTCAACCACCTGGTACTCCAACCTCTGAATCTTCTGAGTTGGAACATGTTCACATATTTTCTTCATCAATCTCCTTTCGTACACATATCATCTAACTCTGACATGCTTCTGAGATATTAGATGGAACATGTTGACAAATCTGTTTCCTTTATCATGCGTTACTCTGTGTCTGTTTTCTTCAACTGTTCTCTTCACCTTTCTCTTGATGATCTTTCATCCTTGATCATCCATTTACTTCACATGATCCCTTCATGCGCTGCCTGTAATGACTCCATCAGACAAAATAATTTTCATGCTTATTTTATGCATCATTGACATGCCTCTGTAATTGAGTCATATCTTTCTCCGATGTACCCGATTGTATCAGTCTTTGTGATAGACCAACTCCATAGACTTGTTTCATGCCTTCTTATTTTTTTTATATGGTTGTTCTCTCTTGGCTAGTTCATCTCTCCTTCCTTTGTATCATCTGCATCTACTTTGATTATTGAATATTTCAATGGACCTGATTCATACGTTGCCATGTCTGCAACCATTCATGCAATAGAACATGTCTTTAGACCCATTTCATTTACCCTGTGCATTTTTTCTCATTTAGACGTTTCTATGTCTTTGGAACCTCTTCTTATATCTCTACCATCTATCTAGATTAGTTCACTTATCACATGTATCTAGGCCTAACATCTTGCTTATTTAATTTGACAATTATCAAAAGTAATAAGCATAAGTCAGATGTATTAACACCAAAACATTCCCCCCTTTTGATGATGACAAACTCCGTGTTCTTCACATCATAAATGACATGTTCCATACACTCATAACATCGAGTTTGAACTAAGATTAAACCATGTCAACACAAAAGTCATAAAGAAAGTAGGCATAGTGATCAATCTTCCCATTTTGGCATCATTAAAAGCTAACTCAAATTGTGGTCAGTAATTATTTCATGCCCCAAAATCCACCCTGGACGCAATAGGCATCCGATTCTATGAACAACCCCGAAAGCAAAGCACCTTATAAAATTAATAAACGTCTAATCTCTTTTGATAATCTGTTGATATTTATTTAAAAGAATTATTTTAAGGCTAACCAAAATCATGCTCACACCTATAAAAAAATAAACGGAAGTCTAATATAAATAATTAGTCACGAATGTGGCAAACACCCAACAATCATACGAGACTCTTGATATCTACGTATAATCTGAAACTCTCTATGGAGCTTCTAAGATAACAAATCAAGTGTCTAACTTTAGGACGTAGCCCAAAAACTAATATAATAAAACTGAAGATAGAGGGGTGTCTCACGAACAAGCATGTGGGCTCACCAATAAGTTTGGAAAGCAGTAGTTCTCATACTCCGTACGCGTACCACACACTTGCTCTTTTCCTACTCATTATGGATTATGTTTATAACACCATTAATAGATTTAGAAACCATGTTCAAGTCATTAAATAAGTTTCAACTTCAACAAAACCCATTCATAGGCAAAACACATGAAATATCCAAGTTTTAGAAACCAAGTTCAACCATCCCATAGTAGAAATGCTCATGTTTAAAGATTATCACTCTAGAAGTCAATTTGATCATCCCATAGTAGGGGCAAACACATTTAAATATCAAATTTTTGAAAACAAGTTTAAATCATCCCATATAGGGGAAAATCATATTCAACGGTTAAAGCTCTATAAATCGGTATCAACAGGGTTCCATGAGGGAATGTCCCTCACTCACATGAAACCATGCCAAAGAAACCGTTTTAAAAGGTTGGAAAATATGTTTGGAAAAGAGAAATACTTCAAAATAAGGTTTTCAAAACAGACATACCTCAATTCCCGCTCAAATGTATTCCTCTAAGTTCAACAAACTAGTTTACTTTTTTGACGAAGAACACCCAAAACCCTAGCTTGAACCACTTGATAAGTATTACTTTGGAGATCCTATGTTTTTGTTTAAGAAACATGTTATGAATCATATTTTTAGGGCTAGGATTGATTAAGAATTGAAGAGATGTTCTTACCTTGGTGTGGGGGTCTAAGATGAGAGAAAAATTACCCTCCTAGGGTTTTCTGTGAAGTTGGAATGTCTGATCAATGAAATTTTGAGATAAGTATTGCATTTATAGGATGGGTATTTTGGTTTGCGTAGCTTGTTGAGTGAGGTCTATAGTATGGCCCTATCTCACTTTGAGCTTAGCTCAGCGAGCTCATCAATTTCTTTTTCAATTTTTTCATTTTGGGACCCTATACCTTACTGAGCAAGGTCTATAGCATGACCCTATCTCACTTTGAAGTTAGCCTAGTGAGATCCTAGGTCCATTTTCACATTTAGTCAAAATTTCATATTTTTTTACTTTGCCGACATCCTGCGGTAAAATGGGAATAACTCCTAACACGAGTTCCGTTTGAGATATAACATATATGGTTGGAAAGGTATTTGAAATATCCACAACTTTAACATTTTAAATTTTATCAAATAAACAACATATTCTTACGTAGACTAGTTGGAAATCATACTTACCGTAAACTTAGTCAACTCTATCAGATCTTATGCACTCCTCTATTCGTTTTTATCTTAGATAAACTATTTACAACCAAACTCATTTTGATAGTACATCATATATATATTTCACATTAATACTCATTTAACATATTCACACCTAACTTAAATTATTGGAGTGTTACATTATCCAACTAACAAGATCATTCGTCCTCGATTGAGAGTTATGGCTTAAGATTTTCACTATGCCTCAAGTCTTCAAAGTTTTCGTTGGAGTTCTAATGTATTTCAAGATATCACATACTAACACTCTGTTAACACCCACATGGGCCTCATAGTAATCCCCACAACTACACTAAGTAAGACTCTATGCACGAAATAAGTGATTCCCAACTTTTGTCTATACTATCACAAGGATTTGATAACTAGAAGGTTCAACACATACATGTTTCGACTAGGAGGCGCACAATATACCAATCTAGACAATATACTCCGCAAGGAGGTTAATTCAACAAGACATGATTCAAGCCTAACTTATATTACTTCCAATTCTCATTGATTTTGGAAGAACATGAATATAGTTTCCAATAAGAGGGAGTATCTATTGTTCATATATTCTCCTCTCTTTATCTGACGTGGTTCCTTCAGATCTTAAATTTATCTAAGATAATATCCTCTCGCTCTTATCACCATACACCATTTTACATCATTCTTAATCTTATAACAACCCTATGTAAGTATCATACTACTATATTCCATGTATATAGACTTTTTAAATCATATATATATACCTCCCCTAGATATTGGCCATTGGCCTCTTTGTAAAATTTTATAACTCTAGTGACCTGCTCTTTGAGGCTAGATATTTTATGACACCTTACCTTCTGGGCCTTGTTCTCCAATCTCTGTAGGACAATCATAATCTCATTAGTCAAAGAAAAATGACATTACTTCTAAACATGAAAAATATATGAATATATATCTACAACTATTTTTCGCACTTATGTGATTCCTCATACGATTTCTTTGAGAAATTTATGACTACCTTCAACATATACTATCTTTGTTGCAAAATAGATCGACCTTAAATCAAATACCTTAATATTCATAATACGATATAAGCCTGTTTCTCGACTCCATAACTTACCTGCAACATTATCGTCACATTTAAGATGCAAGAATTTACTTAATCTTAGTTCTATCACATCTCAAATCGACTCCTAAGAACACCATGAAAATACTTAATGTCTTCCCACTTATTTCAACTCCAGAATACTAATTTAGACTCTCATAGTAAATAAGCTTAGCAACTCATTTTGTAATAATATACCTTTTTGTAACTCTTAAGGTTTAATCCTTATCTAATGCCTTAACCATCATTCACTTATTTCTCTAAAGCTCAGATATGTCATACTCGCACCTTCAGATTTGTTCTAGAATTTTTTTGACTTGAGTTCTTGTATTCTTTATAGCAAACCTACTAGATCAAATCTAGTCTTTAACACTCTTATACTATCATCATTCCACCAAGTGGATTTTCTTTTTAAGTCTCAACCTAATATATAGTACAAAATACGGGGATCAACACAAATCGTTTTGAGCTACAACGAATTATAGTTGTTAAAAGTAAAATCAAGGGAACATTAGTTCAAGGAGGGTCCATGACAAAATTCGCCTACCCAAATCACACAGGTCCATCTAATTTCTGCCTCAAATCATAATTCCCTAAATCAAAATCTAGAATAATAAATTTAAGCCTAAAGCAAAATCCATCATCTTCTTAAGTCATTCTTCCACAAGCGGTTTTTTTCGAGTTTCAAGCCTAAAAATATAGTTCTCCGACCAAAATAACACATATCCTTTACCTCAATAAGAATATAGCCTCACTGTACAATACTTCTTAATTTATTAGGAGACACCCTCGAATTTACGTTCATTCTAATCTCCAGTACTCGAAGCATATCATATCCTAATTATATCTCAAAGCCATAATAATGTATAGATCTTTTTTCTTAAACCCGTAGAGAGCACCGTAGCATCATGTCACAATCCAGAAATACACTTATGATTGTCCCCAATGCAGTCACACCGACAAATTTACATATATAATCAAAGCTCAAATCCTAACTTTAAACACTGTAAAAGAACAAACAAAAGAAGTAAGAATAAAAGCCAGAAGGATGTAGCCTAAAAGCACTCACTTTCAAGAATTCCAAAAGTATAGCATATACCTTTCAATTCCTGACTACTTTATCCTGTTATTCATGCCTTAGACTTGATCTCCTTTATGATCAACACTACAGTGACATACCATCATAATATTTCATCCTATAATATACTTTAAGTTTTATAACTTTACAACACTTTAATAATTGTATAATAATAAAATTAACTATACCATAAGAAAGTCCCACCATATATTCTAATAACCAACTAATTTAATGCAAGTAACCACTACCACTAATCTCATGTTATGAGAAATGTTAAAATAGAATATTGTGCAAAGTTCCTGAGTTGGTGTTAAAAATAGAATTCTTGAGAATCTTACAGCTAATAAATTCAATTGTTCTCATTTGGTAAATAACATATAATATCATTAAATTCTCCAAAGGTGGCTACTATAAAGTAAGGTAACAAGGAATGAGTATAAGTGTTAATACCTTAATCTTTTGAATGTAACTCTCAAATGTGCTTTTATTTACTTGGTAATACGAAATATCCCCAAATCACATTACCTCTTTGTCAATACCTAATGACATAGCTATCCCACTGTTCACCTAACTAATCAATGGCACACAACAAGATATTTACATTCATCACAATATCATATGTTGGCTAATACATCTCCTTTTCTTAGTAGAGGATATGTCCATCGCATTGAAAATTATATCTATCTTAATAATACTCGTAGATCTACCAAGATCTCGGTAGAGTTTTCCATGTAATTATAACTACTCCCATTTTCATACATGTCTCAATTTATCAAAAACCATATTCTGCAATCACCATATATATACACTTACTACTGAATTCCAAGCGACTTTGCACCATCCATCAATTTTTAAATCATAACCAATGTGCACCTCATAGCACCGTTATTCACTAGGTTAGAAACTACAAAATGAGTGATAGTCATCTCCACGAGGCACGAGTAACGAACACATCAAAATGATCCTAAAGGGAAGTTCAAGCTCTGTATCACAATCTAGAATAAAGAAGAATGAGAAATACCTATAATGTCCTGGGTGTCTTTCCATCATGCAAGTGATCAGGTTGCACAAGAAAAACTCCACCTTACACAACTCCACAGATACAGAAACATCCTAGGACACGTCTAAACCTATGCTCTGATATCAAGCTTCTCACGCCCCAAAATCTACCCTAGAAGAAACATGCATCAGATGCTAAGAACAATACCAGAGGCACCTTATAAAAATCAATAAACGTCTAATATCTTTTGATAATTTTTTGACATTTATTTAAAACAGTTATTTTATGTATAACAAAAATTATGCTCACACCTATAAAAATAAATCAGTGAAAGTCTAATATAAATAATTAGTCATGAATGTGGAAAACACCTAACAAGTCATACAAGACTCTCCATATCTACCCACAATTCGACACTATCAATGGAGCTTCTAAGATAAAAAAAATCAAGTGCCTAACTTCGGGACGCAGCCCAAAAACTAAAATAATAAAACTGAAGATAGAGGGGTATCCCATGAATAAGCATGTGGGCTCACCAATAAGTTTGGCAAGCAACAATAGTTAATAGTAAAACTAACCTGCTATTATCCGCTACCTAACATACCTAACATAACACTAACCTGCTCTTATTCGCTACCTAACATACCATCAAAACTAACAATGGTATGCCTGAGTACTCAGTCACTGTCTCCAAGACAATAGTTAATAGTAAAACATATAAGTAATAAGTGTAATTGAAAACAATATTATGAAACAATTCAAAACAAATGTTAACATCCCATGAACATCCAATATAAGTCAATGATGAAAACATAATCACTTTAAATCCTTAAGTCGTTCTCGTTACCTTTAGTTCTTTCAAAAATAGTTCGAAATATCAAAGATGGAGTAACTTAATAACCTTAGTAAAATCACCGGAAAAAGCCAATAACATTTTAATATATCAATTTCAACTTATTATACTGTTCGTCACGTTAAACCTTTTCAATCATGAACTCAATATCATTAATAAGCCACTCACAGGAAACCAAGGTATAATACATGCCAATACAGGCCCAAATCAATATAATAAAGGGATGACCACTTAAGGTTCCCTAAACTGCATAGAAGTACCACATCAGGGTGTCACCCTCGATGGCTACCCTTCCTCCCGAGTAGCTAGGCAAAATCACACTAGGGTTATTGATCCTCGATGGCCATAAGCAAACCACACCGAGGCTATTTACCTTCCATGGCTATCCTTCATCCCAAAAATCTAGGAAAAACTACACCGTAAATATTGACCCTCGATGGCCACTCTTCTTCCTGAATGGCTAGGCAAACTACACCAAGGCTATTGACCTTTGATGGCTATCGTTCCTCCCGAATATCTAGGCAAAACCACACCAGTGCTATAAACCCTCGATGGCAAATCCTTCCTTCCGAATAGCTAGGAAAACCACACTAGGATCAATAGTGACAACCATTTTTCTTGAGTATTTAGGCCAAACACAAATAATAGAAATAATGGCGTAATAGACGAATCACAATCATATAGCTGAATTACTCATTATGGATTATGTTCATCACACCATTAATAGGGGTATGTCAAGTCATTAACAGATTTATAAACCATGTTAAAGTCATTATATAAGTTTCAACTTCAACAAAACTCATTCATAGGCAAAACACAAGAAATATCCAAGTTTCAGAAACCAAATTAAACCATCACATAGTAGAAAAACTCATTTTTAAATTTATCACTCTAGAAGTCAATTTGATCATCCCACAGCAGGGGAAAACACGTTTAAATATCAATTTTTTGAAAATAAGTTTAAATCATCCCATATAGGGAAAAGCATATTCAATGGTTAAATCTTTATAAAGAGGTTTCAACAATCCTTTGATAGGAAAAATTACAAATATATATATATAAATATGATATAACTAGAATTCCATGAGGGATTGTCCCTCACATAGAATTAACCATGCCAAAAAAATTATTTTTAAAAGGTTGGAAAATATGTTCGAAAAGAAACATACTTCAAAAAAAGGTTTTCAAAAGAGACATACCTCAATTCCCGCTCAAACATATTCCTCCAAGTTCAACAAACTAGATTACTTTTCTAACGAAGAATAGTCGAAACCCTAGCTTGAATCACTTGAGAAGGATTACCTTGGAGATCCTATGTTTTTGGTTAAAAAGTATGTTACAAATAATATATTTAGGGCTACGATTGATTAAGAATCGAAGAGATATTCTTATCTTGGTGTGGGGGTCTGAGATGAGAGAAACATCGTCCTCCAAGGATTTTCTACAAAGTTGGAATGTATGATAAATGCAATTTTGAGTTAAGTGTTGAATTTATAGGATGGGGCATTTTGGTCTTCCTAGCTCGTTGAGCGAGGTCTATAGCATGACCCTATCTTGCTTTGAGCTTAGCTCAGTGAGGTCAACCATTTTTGTTTGAAATTTCTCATTTTGTGACCCTACACCTCGCTGAGCGAGGTCTATAGAATGACCTTATCTTACTTTGAACTTAGCTCAGTGAGTTCCTAGGTACATTTTCACACTTAGCCAAAATTTCATATTTTTTTACTTTGCCGACAACGTTCAGTAAAATGGGAATAACTCCTAGCACAGACCTCCATTTGAGATCTACCATATATGGTTGGAAAGGTATTTTAAATATTTATGACTTTTGTATTTAAGGATTCTCAAAAAATACACAACGGATTCTCACGTAGACAAGCTGGAAGTCAGACCTACCATAAACTTAGTCGATTCTATTGGATGTTATGCACCCCACTATTCGTCTTAATCTTAGATCAACTATTTCAAATCAAACTCATTTTTATAGGACATAATATATATAAAATGTCATATTACTACTCATTTGACATATTTACACCTAACCCAAATTTACGGAGTGTTACAAATTAATAATAGATATTGAACTCATGGCCCCAGGGCTATCACATATACGCAAGACAGGAATCCGTCACTCAGTTATGAAAATACATTCATATCACACAAATAAGGCACTGATTTGTGAATTCATTAACTTCAATCAGTACAATTCAAATCTCTGATTACAAATAAATACAACAGATTATTTAAAAAATCATGGAACTAGACTCTAAGATGTATACATCGATAAAATTAGGAGGAACCTTGTCACTTTACTAGTGAATGTGACCATTGTGGAGGTTACACCCTAGGTCTAATTTCCTTGGAGTTTTATCTAGGGTGTATGGGTTGGGTTATGGTTGAAACGGGAGAATATCTCTTTGTCCTCTATTTCCCTGTAATGACTTTCTGAATCAGCCCCTTCTATTGGATATATCTCCATTTTTATCTGCCTTTTACCCCAAAAAGATCCACTATCCCTTTTCACCGGTTTTGCCCATGAGGACCAAAATACAAACTACTCTTTTACACTAGATGGTAGAGAATTCTTCTCTATTTTAGCCTTCCATACTTCTCCATGTACCCTTATGTCTCCATGGCTCATCTTTTGTACACATGCATCGCTTTGAGATGAGGAGTTGTTGTACCACTGACTTCCTCCATACTTACCCCTATTTTAAGGCTTTTGACATGTTCCCCCTTTTTATGAGCCCAGCCCAATTTCCTTTCTCCTTTCGCCTAAGTAAGAGTAACGTGGAGGACATAGTCTGATTTTGTGAGATCAAAGAAGTGTGTGTAAGAGATACTGAGGAGGAATCAGACATTTTTTTTTCGATTTTGGTTGCGTGGTGAGATAGGGTGAATGGGTTTTGAGGAGTAGTGACTAGTTTATGACATGGTGAATAGGGTAACTGAAGAGTCTTTGTGGGAAGAGCAAGATTTGATTATGGTGGATTTTCAAGATTTCTATCATGACTCACTTTGTTTTCTCTTCTCAATACACTCTTAAAGATGACTAAACCTGATTGGGATAGGAAGAAAAAGTTGTCCAAGTTGTTCCATGATCTGAGTATATAATTGATTGTAGGGAAAATAATACATACCTGAAGCATTGGCTAATCATATGCAACTATTCATTTGGGGCCTATTTTTGTGACAATCATCATGTTTGACTTTCAAGAGATCATGAACCTATTTTGGCATAGGACATACAACTAAATGTACCAGACTGAGTAAAATATCTTAATTACTTAACGAACCACACAGTACGAGACAAGTTTCCTAACCAATTTTAAGGATCATATATGCAGCTTTAATCATTTTTTATTCTATCACATTTCTTTCTATTACAAGTCATTTTGGAGAGCCTTTTCAATTTGATCTTCCTGATGAGTCAATCGACCTTCTTTTATGTGACAGCCAACCTTGCATTAAGCCATAATTCTAGCATTATTTGGGTGACAACTCAAGATAAAAACATATTAGGGCCCTTAGTTTAAGAAATAATAAAAGTTGAGCATAGAAGAAAACTTGACCACATGTTTTCTTTTTCCCAAAAATGTTTCTTTTGGGTTTTGCTTCTTCTAATATCCGGAATCTCAGCCCTGATTCTTTAGAGTAGACCTCATTGATCATCTTTCTTCACTTGAAGGAACAAGTTTCTGAACCTGTTTCATAAATGTAGGAATGACATAATTCTGATGATCCTCCATTTTGCTCTTGTAGATTGTTGCCTCCTCTGTGTTTCACATATCCCATTCATATGAGACTCATATCTTGTAAGCATGATTCTTCCTATAGCTTGATCTGCTTTACGATAGCTATATCAGTTGTTCTCCTTGTCTTCGTAATGTGCATCTTCTCCAGAACATATTGGAGTGTTGGTGGTTTTGTTTCTACATCTTTAACCCTCACTAAATGGTATATACAACCTCTCGAAATCATCTTTGTTTCCTTAAGGTAGGAAATAAATCGTCCCTTAGGTGCTGCGACACTACCTTTCCATTCTAAAATTGGTTCACTTGGGAATTGGAATCTAAGGAGATTTGCTCGGCAATCAACATTATCATAGCAAGATGCCAACCAATCCATACTCATTATTACATCAGAATCAACCATTTATAACTCAACTAGATCCGCCAAGGTATGATGGTTACATATTATCACCACATAGCCTCGATATACCCTCCTAGCTATTATTGGCTACCCTACTAGTGTGGATACCTCAAAGGGTTTTCTTAACAACTCAGGTTCTATTCCAAACTTATTAGCAACAAACAAGATAACATACGATAAGGTAGAACCTGGATTTGCCAGTGTATATATATCACGAGAGGAAACTGATAGTATACATGTGAAAATGCCAAGTGATGACTCCTGATCTGTCCATCCCGTCAAATCATACATGCAGTTTTGACCACTACCGGAGCTTGATGATCCACCCTGCCTCTGCCTATACCTTTACTGGTTGATATCTGAGGTCCTTACTCTGGGGGACGTACTAAAGATGATGAGGCTACAACTGATCCTGATGGCTGGGCCATACCACCCCTGTCCCTCATAAGATAATCTCGCATAAAAAGATTGGGGTATGCACATGCATAACATACATTAGAAACCTAACACCACCGCCTATAATGGGTCTTACCACACTGATCATATCATGGAGAAGGTGGCCTCATTCACACCGAATCTCTCCACTGCTGAAAACCTAAAGCCCTCGAACTCTAACCTGGTCCAAAATAAGCAGATCTATCATACAACAGCCTCTGGGATTGTGGAGATGCACTAGGTACAGGATAGGCTAAGTGCCTAGAAAACCATGGCCTAGGGCCACCCCGAGAACTCTCAAACATTCTAGCCGACCTAACCCTCTTAAGATGACCTCTATCACAATCCTCACGTTATTGCTGCTTCTGATCCTCCATGGGCATATGTCCGAATGAAAGTTTCCATACCCGCGTTCAAGGAGGCCGTAGTATACTCATTAATCAATTATCGCCCCAAGCTATTCACGAAATGGTGTGCCCAATCGCTCAACTCCACTTCGATTGTTAGACCATAACTAGCCAAGGAGTCAAACTGGATACTATACTCTCACACGCTCATATTCACCTCCTGGTGGTACAGAAACCTATCAACTCTGGTCTGTCGTAACTCTACTGGCAAGTAATGACACAAGAAGGCCTAAAAAAACTCTTTCCATTCCACTGGTGGTGCACGCGATCCCCTAGAATTTTACAAAGTCTCATACCATAACACAACAACATGACACAACCTATAGGAGGCCAACTCCACTGCCTTAACATTAGTATCATGCATTACTCACAACGTTCATTACATCTGATCTAAGAAGTTCGATGGGTCTTTTTTTGGGTCAAATCTCATAAATACCGGTGGATCCAGATTAATGAAATCTCGGATCCTCGCATTACTTTCCATATCAAAAGATACAAAACCCGTACCCTGGCACTGGGCATTACCGGCCACTAATTGAGTCAACTGCCATACTGCACTCTGTATATCAAGATCCCATCATGAGTATCAAGTAGAGGAAGTGGGGTACTACAACCCCTATAAGCTCCTCTTGAGGTGGCAGAGTCGGGGAATCACACGGAGGAGTCACACTTTGGGCCTCACTATAGCCCTCACTAGTGGGTGGCACTTGGCTGGTACCCTCGCCCACAACAACATCCATTATTCTGCTAATCGTCTGCTTCCTAGTTATAGGCATTGCTGAAATTACAAACAATATAAGGATTTGCAATCAGATTCTTATGACTCAACTCTTTCACATGATCTAGAATATAAAGGAATGGTAATCAACCTAAATGCCATGTAGCCTCCTGTTTATAAGTGTGGTGCATAACACACCCATAAACAAGACTCTACTAGACACAACTTACAGACTCTCTCAGACAGACTTGCTCTGATACCTAGTTTGTCACGACTCAAACTAGAGTGTCACGACTTGCACCCAGTGCCTTACTCAACTGAACGCCTCATACATTACTTACTTACTTATTATTAGAATCGTCATAGGACGAGGAGGCCACATTAATACACATCCATAAAAGGGAATATAAAGCTTAATTCAGGAAGGCAATCCAAAAGTGCATATACATATATACGGATAAAATGGAATATAATTCTTAATTCAGGAAGGCAATCCAAAAGGGTATATACATATATATGGGCCAACAAGGCCATTATGATAGACTAACAACCAAAAGTATACATAGGATACTGCAAAACCTCTAAAAGGAAACATTATCATAGTACATAAGCCGGGACAAGGCATCTGACATACTCAAAATTATAAAAGACATACATATTTACCCTAACTCGGTAATGCTCTAAAAGGTGATGGAGCTCGCCAATGAAAGGTTGCTTGCAAGGGACAACCTACTATGGATGGTCCTTTATTCGTCAAACTGATCCTACATGGCATGAAACACAGTGTCCCCAAGCAAAGGGACATCCATATGAATAATGTACCAAATAAGTAAGGTAGAATTGAAACATAACAACAAGACATTATCAATGAGAGGGATAAGAATCAACTTAAAACCTGTGAATTTGCCACTGAGGGCCATGGTATTCATAATGACTATACTTATATATGACGCCACTTTACGGGGCTACTTTATTTTATATTGAGCTGCTCTTTAAGGATAACACCAATATTGTAAACTTTAACTGAACAACTGATCAGTAGTAACTGCCCGACTAGCCATAGCTCAGTGGTAAATGCATAACTGCCCGACCGACCGTAGCTTGGTGGTAAGGTAAGAATACCATAGCCATACCATTATAGATACTGCATTTATGTATGTAAAACAATTTTTTGTTTACATATTTACATACAATTCATGAGGCACCTCCTAGGACATTAGAACCTCTTTCGGAGTGATTTATAGTGGATAACCCTTCTAATATATTATGAACATCAACATCATTATCATATGCCTCAAGGGGACTTTAATAATCAGATTTAGATATTCTTTGAATACATAACATAGGAATAAATAACACGGACATCCTTAACTACTAAGAGTAGAACCATTTATGAAATAACATTACATTTATGTTTCGTTCCTGAATCATATCAAAAGAAGGAAGAATTAGCCTTAACATACCTTTGTTGTTTACTTAACGACCCAACATACTCTACCCGTAGCCCTTCAATCTACAATATTGATATTTGGTCTAAGGTTAAATCATGGAAAGACTTAATACACACTACTAAGCTAGTACCTCATTTATAGAAAATTGGGCAACACTTCCCCTATATCATTCACTTTATTTCAATTCAAACCAACACCAAAAACAATACGAACAACACCATCAACAACATATCTAACTTACTAAATCAAGAACCAGCCAAAACCTAGCTTAAAACCCCTCCAAAATAGTCCCACACACACAACACCTCAACTTCACTTTCAAACCCTAGTTTTTCATGTTCTCTTCATTACCAAATCTTGTTATAGCCCAAAAACAACTAATAATAAGTAGGAGAGTGTAAAAAATACCTTATACTACTCCAACAACAAATTTTCAGAGCTTACTCTACTGTGAATCAATCATCAATCAGTCACGAAAGGAAGGGAAGAGAGATAGAAATCACCTTGGGATTCTTGATAGTGTTTCACTCTTAGGTGATAGACAACTCTTTAGATTGAATTTTTAAGGTATTAGTGTCTATTTGTAGAGAGAAAATCAACCTGGAACTTTAAGGAGATTTTCTGAAATCTCACTTCACTACTTGAGCTATGGAGAGGAGAGAAGAGATTCCCCTTTGCTTGAACTATGAGCTATAGAGAAAGAGAGAGAAAAGAACATCCATGACTTTTCCTTGGTGGAGAATAACGTGAAAGAGAGAGAGATAAGAGAATGAAGAAGTGGCTGGTTTGTTTGGAGTGAAGAAATAATGACAAAAATATGGAAGGACCATGTATATATTTCAGCCCCTAAATGGGCTTGAGTTGATTTGGGATTGAGCTGCCCCATGTAACCAATTCATTCCCTTTTATTTGGGCCTATCATGCTTAAGTAGGTGATGCACCTACTTGTCAATTACATAAGCTAGAACGATGTTGATTTTTTCTAAATATGTATGTCGTCCTCATTGAATAAGTAGGACGTGTAAATAAGTATATTAAGCAAGTAGGACAGGTAAGCAATCAACGCATTTTTATTTATCCAAAACCCCATTTTTCACGTTTAAGTGTATTCGTCAACCTCAACTTAGTCGTACATATATTGAAAGAAAATACGAAATATAACAGACTCATCATCTAATCCCCAGGCTGCCACCATAGCTTTAGGAGTCCGCTTCTCCTTTTCGTGGGTCTGGTATTTCTTTTTCTCCTTCTCTGCTCTATTTTTATTCCACCCAATTTTCCATAATGGACAGTCTTTAATCACGTGATCCATTTTGTCACAGTTAAAAGATCCACCGAATTGAGGCTTGTCAAAGCTCATTCCCTTCTCAAACTAACTACTGCCCCTATATTTTTTTCCCTTTTGAGAAATATTCTGAAGTTTCTGGTGATAAAGGTCATATCTTCTTCATCCTTGACTTCAGAAGCTTTGGGTGCGAGGGATATTTCTATATTATCTTTCCAATTTCTGGAGTTTTTATACATCCATTTCATATTTCTTCAAGTTGCCTACTAATTTATTAAGGGACATTCTTCCTATGTCATTAACCTCCCGTATTGTGTGACCTTTATTTAAAAGGTATTTGAAAAGGTTCTAATAATTTTATCCACAGAGTCCTCAGTGGTAATGACCTTAATAAGAGATATTAGTTCATCCAAAATAGAGGTATACCTGGTGAACATCTCAACAATTATTTCTCCAGGCTATATCCTAAAGTTCTCATAGTCAATAACATGCATGGATTTCCTAAACTTTCTCACTTGACTAGTGCCTTCATGCACATTCTGCAGAGCATCCCAGATTTTCTTGGCTATTGTACATCCGGAGATTCTATTGTATTCATCAGATGCAAGGCTACAGATTAAGGAATTTTTTGCCTTTGCATTCTTTTCAACAATCATGTAGTCACTTTCAACATATTAAGCCTTTTATTTTTTTTATTTTGGTTCCGTCTTTTGCCTTCTATATGGGATATTTAGGTCCCTCTATGACCTATCCTATAGCTCATAATCATATGCTTGTAGGTGATCCTCCATGTGAGCCTTTCCACAACCGATAATATTGTCCATTGAATAGTGGTGGCCTTCTGTTTGATACCTCTCAGAGTGTCCTATAGGTGGTGCAACATTTATCATGATCTTTCTCTGAAGGTGTTAATCTTGTTGAAGCGAACCTACTATGATACCAATTGTTATTCTGCACTCGTAGAATTATTATCCTCCTAAGCGACACCTAATTTTCTCCTATAGGATGAAAAATGTCGCTCTACATGTTCTATGTGTAGCGTATGCAGAATAATAAAGAACAATAATTCAAATCACACAACACTTTTACATAAAACCACCCGGCTAACGAGGGCGGTAAAAACCATGACCTACACTTCTGTAGGATTTATCTCCAGCTTCACTACAATTTTGAGCCTCTATAAATTCAAGTTAAAAACTTAGTAACCTAGGAGCTACACTCTTATTCCTATATTACTAATGTACTCCAAATAGCAAACAACCTACAAGTTAAATTCTAACTTGAAGTTCAATTTACAATGTCATGTATTTAATTGTTTGCTTCTAATAAAGAGGATAATGAAACAACTCGATAAACAAACATAATAAATAAATCTAGACTCAAGAACTGTAAATATAAACTCTATAACATAACTTTTTTAATTAGTTTTGATGTATTAAGGCGGCACTTCTTGAATCAGAACTCTCAATATAGCATTGATAGTTTCTCGCTCAATATTTTGATTTCTCTCTTTGAGTGCTCGAGGTTCTTCATGGTAATACTTGATATTTATAGATTTAGGACTTTATCACTACGAAAGACCTAAACCCTGCTTGATACGACCCATCAAGGTAGAATATGGTTCGAGGTTCATTGGAATTCTTACACTTTATTGCATATTTAGTTTTCTTATAGGACTCAGAAATATCTTGATAAGTATGGTGAAAAATCGTGATAAATATCGTATAGAATCCTACCGCCTTGCACACCAAGTCTTTATTATAAAGAGCACAAATCCTAGTCATTGCAAGAATTGTTTGGAACATGTTGTTGGACCTGGTTCAACCAATTGGTACTCCAGCCACTGCGTCTTCTGAACTGGAACATGTTCACATACTTAATCCATCAATCTTCTCTCGTACACACAATATCTTACTTTGACCTACTTCTGAGATGTTGGACGAAACACGTTGACATACCTGTTTCATTTATCATGTGTTACTCTGTGTCTATTTTTCTTTGACTGCTCTCTTCACCTCTTCTTGTGATGATCTCTTCATCCTTTATCATCCATTTACTTGACATGATCTACTCATGCCCTTCTTGTAATGACTCCATGAGATAAAATATTTTTCATGCTTGTTCTATTCATCATTGACCTGCCTTTGTAGCTGAGTCATCTCTTCCTCCGATGTACTTGATTGTATCAGTATATGTGATAGACCAACTCCATAGACTTTGATCCTGCCTGCTTGTTTTATTCTGTATATGGATGTGCTCTCTTGTCTTGTTCATCTCTCCTTCATTTGTGTCATCTCCATCCGCTTCCATGAGAGAATAATTTCATGACCTGATTTATACGTTGCCATGTCTGCAGCTATCCTTGCAACATAACATGTCTTTAGATCCATTCCATTTACCCTGTGCGTTTTTGCTCTTTTAGATATTTCCTTGTATTTGAAACCTTTGTTTTTGTCTTGGCCATCTGTCTAGCTTAGATCACTTATCACATATATCTAGACCTGGAACCTTGCATACTCAATTTGTCAATCATGAAAACTAATAAGCACAACTCATATGTGTTGATGCTAACAAAAATAGTTTTCGAGCGAATAGGTTGACGCGTAGCCAATTGTGGCTCAGTAAAGAATTGCTAAAAGGATATATATAGAGAAAGAAGGCAGACGTTGGTAGATCTTTGACAATACTCTTTTTCTGTTGGCAGAATTATTACTAGAAAAGGGAAACACTTTACATCGACGAAGCTTTGACACTACTCCATGTTAAGCTGGTGGACCCAATGCTAGAAAAGAATGCCAGACATTAGTAGAGCTTTAATAATAATCTAAAAAATTCTGGGAAAGAAATGCTAGACAATGGCAAAGCTTTGACGATACTATTCTAGATGTTGGTGGATTGGGGCTGAGCGTTGGTGGAGATTTGATAATACTCTCATTTGCTGGGTAAAATAAAAAAGATGCTAGACGTCGGTAAAGCTTTGAAAATATCTCCATCTATTGGAAAGGTTGTTATAAAGAGAAAAATGAAAATGATAAAAGGGAAGGATTGGTTAGGGATGGAAAACATTCACGTACCCTCGTCCTCGCTTCTAAAACATTGTGTCTTCACATATGTGGTTTTCTCATGGTCATGAAACTTTATATCTTCATGTATGAGGTTTTCTCATGGTCTTGACACTTTATGTCTTCCGGCAAGAGTTTTTCTCATGGTCTTGACACCTGGGTGTTGTGGCGAATTTTTGTTGACAAATCAAATTTTTGTCTCAGTATTGTTTATTAAAGCGGAGTAGTCTAGCTAGAGTAGGATAAAGGGCAAACGTGCTCGAATTCAAGCTACCTACATATCCCTAAAATATGACTCAGACTGGTTGTAGTTCGAAAAAACCTACTGGGCAGAAAAAGATTTACTATTATAGGGGAAACCGAACTCTGTATAGAGCTTCCTACATATCTCATGACTTATAAGAATCAGGCGATGTAGTTTAGAAAACTATTCAGGAATGGAAATGAAATTCCAAGTAGCCCGAGACTCTGTAGGGAAAATTGTTAAACAGAGCCCAGCAGCAGCAGGCCCAACTGGGCCTCTCGGCAGCCCAGCAGGCAGCAATGCCCAGCAGCCCAGCACGAAAAACAGTTGCCAAATCCTTAGTATTAAGGAAAGTATATTATGTGTATATTGTAGTATATTTGTTACCTAGATTAGGTTATACACTTACCATAATTAGGATATACACTTACCATATTGTATAGTTAGAATTATGGTAGGAAAAGGTTTGTAACTTGTATATATATCTATTCAATCAATGAAAATAATCAAGGGGATTATTTCTTTCATGGTATCAAGAGACTAGGTCTAAACAAAAGTTTTCTTCTCTCAAACTTTTGTAAACTTGGCCGAGAACCCCCTTCCCTCGGGTTTTTCTCTCCCAAATATCTTGCCTTCCGCTCTCAAAAACCTCTCTTAAATTTAACCTTTCCTTCTTTGTTCTTTGAAATATGTCTAAGAACAATTTTCACCCTCGCCTCACGGTTTCCAATATCAAGCTCAGTGTCCTATTGTCCTTGAGATGGAAGCGTTCTCTGCATTACGTGGAGTTGTTTAAAATTCACGCTATCTCTTATCAAGTTCTTCATCACATAATTCCTCCCTTAGACCCTTCCCGCTGGAGGGTCCAGGGGTGGATTACACTTGATGCTACCGTTCTTAGGATATCATCACTATTTCAGTGGACCTTCTACAAACGATTATGGAGCCCGATCGGCTATGGCTGCATGGAATAGATTAAGTGACATATTCCAAGACAACCAACATTCCGTGTCGTCACACTCGAGCGTGAATTCTCTCTCGCTCGAATGGACGATTTCAACGTTCGCATATTGCAAGAAACTAAAGGAATTGGCGGATCAACTCGTAATGTTGGCTACCGGTGACAAATAATCGCCTAGTTCTACGATTGGTTGCCGGGCTTTGGAGGCCTATAATGGTGTTGGAACTCTCCTTCGCCAAAGCAATCCTCTTCCCGACTTTCATCAAGCCCGGCTCCATGTCGGCGTTGGAAGAAGCCGGTTTGGCTAAAAAGCGACTCACGAGCAAGCCCGCTTGTCATGGTGGCATCCTCTCCTAGTCGCCGGGTTTGTTAATAGTCGGGCCAAAAACCATAATAATGGTGGCGGCAAGAATAATCGCAAAAATAACAAAAACCGGGGGCAAGCGAGGTGGTTCTCGGTGGCGGTTCGGTGAGCAACAAGCGGCGGTGGGTCCCATTCGAGTATGGGCCACCACCACCGCGGTTCAAGGGCCACCGCGCGGGCACCCTTCGGCCGCCGCCGGCTGGCGCCCAAAGAGTCTAATACCCAATACCAGTTGGCGGCCCATCGCGGCCGCCCAAAGAATGGCCGGCGATGGTAGCGATTACGGACCAGTGCCCGGCTCGACAAGGAGTTCTTGGACCCCAGACCTCCGCAAGCCCATCATGCAGAGGCCCAGTTTCACCGAGCATATCGAGGCGCAATGCACCGCTTGGGATTGACTCAACCGACCCCAATCAAAGATGTGGACAAGGGGCCACTACTCACATGACTTTCCGATTGTACTCTCATCTTATTACAATTTGAGCACCTGGGGAATAATTGTTGGTAATGGCGCTGATTATTCAATTCTAGTGGTATGGTCGAAAACCTTGTCTCCTCCCAATCCACACTCCTCTTGAAAAATACTTTACATGCTCCTAAATTGATTAAAAATTTAGTGTCTGTCCAAAGTTCACAAATGACAATTTTGCTTTACATTGAATTTGATCCTTCGGTTTCTCGTGAAGGATTTCAAGGCTAGGAGTCATCTCATGAGGTGTGATAGTAGGGAGATCGTATCCTATCATGCCCGGTTTGCTCACCCATCGAGTCCACCTTGCCATCAATTTTTGCAGCCATCTCTCCTTCCATGTGGCATGCTCGTTTGGGTCATCAGGGATCTTCTATTTTATCGTTTTAGATTAAAATAGCTTTATTTCTTGTAAGTGCAGTCAGACTCAATTTGTCGATCTTGTTCATTAGGAAAAATTGTTAAATTGCCATTTTTGTAGACTCCAATTCTCATACTTCTATGCCATTTGACATTATTCATAGCGACTTATGGACATCTCCTCGTTCTTAGTTCAATGGGTCATCGATATTATGTTCTCTTCTTAGATGATTATTCTAGATTTTTGTGGACGTTTCCAATTGCATAATAAATCACAAGTGTTTTCGTCTTCATAAAATTTAGAGCATCTGTTAGTACTCACTCAATTCGAAGAGAAATAAAAATATTCAATGTGATAATGGGAAGAGTATGACAATAGGGAGTTTTGAGAATTTTGTGCTACTCGGGATAAATTTTCGGTTTTCATGTCCTCATACATCTTCACGTATCGGAAAAGCCGAATAAAATTGCTCCATAAATAACATTGTCCGAACTCTCCTAATCCATGCCTCCATACCTCCGTATTTTTGGCATCATGCTCTACAAATGGCCACTTACCTTCTTAACATAATTCCGTCTAAAGGTCTCGACATATTCTTCCCTCTCAAAATCTTATATAATAAGAACTCAGTCTTATTCTCATCTTCGGATTTTGGGTGCTTGTGTTATCCGTTATTCCCATCCACCACAATTAACAAACTTCAGGCTCGGTCTACTCCGGTGTATTTTGGGTTATCCGTCAAATCATCTGGGGTTATAAGTGTTTTGATTTATCCTCCAAGAAAATCATTATAAATCGCCATGTCATTTTGATGAAACCCAATTCCCTTTACTTAAAGTTCATACTCCCGAGCCTAAGTCGTATAATTTTTTGGATGACCAAATATCCTCCGATATATTATTCGGAATTTTTCGAACAACTCCCGTGCCCAAAATCCTCGGCAGACGCTCGCTGGTCCTAAAGATCTTAGTACCCATCGAACAGTTCCGGCAAAGAATCGGGCTCGCCACACCTCGAACCGCCTGCATCCGAGTCCATTTTACCATTTTGGGCGGCGGGCCCATCACCGCACCCGTCTCCGAGCCCGAGAAAATTCCCAAAATTCCATCACTTCTTCCTCGAGTCATAGACCAGGCCATCGAGTCGGCCGGGTATTTTTACACCTAAAAGACAGTTTAATTTACATTCTGATGTCTCTAGATCCCCCTTGCCCGCAATCCTGTGTCCGCATTAAATGACCCTAATTGGAAAATTGATATGACTGATGAATATAATGCTCTTATTGATAATAAGATGTTGGAGGTGGTGCCGAATCCATATGGTATTAATATTATCTCCAGGTCTATGTGGATTTTTGCTCATAAGGAGAATTCGGATGGGTCATTTGCTGCGACATAAGGCACGACTTGTTGGTGATGGTAAGACTCGCAAGAGGTTGGAATTGATTGTGGTGAGACGTTTAGTCAGGTGGTCAAACCGGCTACCATTCGCGTAGCAAGCTTAGCTTGGCTCTTTCAAAGACTTGGCCAATCCATCGGTTGGATGTCAAGAATGCCTTTACATGGTGATCTCAAGGAAGCAGTCTATATGCATCAGCCGTTGGGTTTCAGGGATCCCAACCGCCTCATCATGTCTTTGTTAAAGAAGTCATTATATGGGCTTGCGCTTCCACGCGTGCCTGGTATACACGATTTGCTGATTTTGTTTCGACTATTGGGTTCACACACGCAGGTCGATTAATTCTTTGTTCATCTACCGCCGTGGTTCGCCATTGGCCTATATTACGTTATATGTGGATGATATCATTTTGGCCCTCCTCCGATGTTTTTGCGTCAGTCTATCATGGTCATGCTTTCGAGCTCAATTTGCTATGAAGGACTTAGGGCCGCTGAGTTATTTTTGGGGATTGCCGTCAAACGCCATTGGTGGCTTGTTTACGCCTCAACCCGGAGTATGCGGGTGAGATCATCGAGAGGCTGGGATGTCATCACGTAAGTCCACTTCCACGCCCGATGCAAAACCCAAAGCTAAAGCGCGGCGGCAGGTGCACCATACGAGGACCCGCTATCGCGGTCTTGCAGGCCCTCCGATCTTTACCTTACTGCACGGATATTACATATGCGGTTCAACAGTGTGTTTATTCATGCATGATCGAGTTGAGCACATGAATGCAATCAAACGCATCATTCGGTATATTCAGGGGGACACTAGACTATGGGTTGCACTTGTATCCTTCCTCTACATCCACACTTGTCTCTTACGGATCGATTGGGGTGGTTGTCCCGACACCGCACGGTCGACTTCGGCTATTGTATGTTCCTCGGCAACAACTTGGTCTCATGGTCGGCAAAGGCCAGGCAACTCTATCACGCTCAAGTGCGGCGTAATATCGAGGGTAGCGAATGTGGTCTCGGAATCATGTTGGCTACGTAATTTGCTTTTGAGCTTCATGTCCCATTCGAGGCAACCTTGGTATATTGCGATAACATTAGTGCCATCTACCTTTCAGGTAACCAGTTCAACACCAGCACTCAAGCATATCGAAATGGACATTCATTTTTGTCCGTGAAAGGTTCTGCAAAGGAGTCAAGTTCGGCGATGCCATGTCCCGCCTCGTTATCAAATTGCGGACATTTTTACAAAGTGGTCTACCGGCGGTTCTCTTTGAAGATTTTAGGGACAGTCTCGCTTCAAGACCGCCCGCTATGATCATGGGGTGTGTTAAATGAGCCCAAGAAGAAGAGTCAATGGGCCTCTCGACAAAACAATGAAAAGAATGCCCAAGAAATTTCAAAGATTTAAAACAGGTTACAAATCCTTAGTATTAAGGAAAGTATATTATGTGTATATTGTAGTATATTTGTTACCTAGATTAGGTTATACACTTACCATAATTAGGATATACACTTACCATATTGTATAGTTAGAATTATGGTAGGAAAAGGTTTGTAACTTGTATATATATCTATTCAATCAATGAAAATAATCAAGGGGATTATTTCTTTCAAAAATGAATCCCAAATTTGTGAAAAATGATATTCTTTTAGTAACAAGTGGTCTGAATATGAAAAATCGTGATGCAACATCCTACAAAATTTTCTATGGTTTTTAATTGTTTTTGTATGTTTGTAAAGAAGTGAAGAAGACAAAATCACGTCTTGACTTCAGTTGGTACCAACAATTAGTATTGCGTATAAGAACTTCCGTTATTTGATTCCTAGCTAACCGTGACTGAATTCAGGATAATTTCAATAGCTTCAGATGATACATCAAATATACCTAAGTATCAACAAGATTTGTTCATATTGCTTCAAGCAAAGGTTTAGAACTATACTCATCCTCATGTTTTAAGTGCCCTCACCAAAAAGATAGTCCATTTTCCACACAAATTTCGGTGCTTTTGAATTTAGGACGTCTAGAGAAGTACACTCACTCGGGAGATTTTTTTCAATGCATGCAATTGTGATTCCAGAAGCTTGGTCGTCAGGTAAGTATCCATTAATGTGAGAACCCTTGGTATAGGATCACGTAGGGCTTATTACGGGGTTGTAATATAGGATTAGGGAAATGGTAGAATATTATTTTGTAAGGACTGATTAATCCTTCCTTGAGCTTTGCACTATGTCCGTGCTTGATACTCTATATGCTTTGATGCTGATCTGCTTCGTTTTGTTATCCCTTTCTTTTGTACTTGTGCAACGTCTTTTGCAAGTTAGAGTATAATTCATTTTTGGAGTTCACGGGGAGGGGGATATGCCCGAGCCTCTGTAAGGATTAAGAGAATTGACCTCAATTATATGGCAAGGTCCTGATGCTAATTCTGGTCGTATGTCAAAATGTGAAAGTAAAGAGGAATAACGGGTCGTATGCCCAAGATCCTGCATGATGAGTGATGATCTTTTTTTGGCTTCTTCTTGCTTTGGAGGTCGTTCGTTGTCTTTGTTTTAATGGGTTTTTTTTTTATATCATTTTGCCTTTTGGCAGCTTCGGGTTGGATCTTTATCCATGGTTGCACATTTCTAGTGCGCTCAGGGAAGTTGAGATAAGAGAGGGATAGTGCGTGTAAGCATTCAAAAAGGGTATACGTGTAAGATGTGGTTGTCAAAGAATAGGCTTTAGGCTCAAAGGAGTATGCTAGAGATAATGTCATTTTGTAGGCTAAGAAGGATCAAACGGGTCTAAGAAAGCCTACGGTCATTTCCTATACCACATTTTACTCATAATTTCACCTCAACGAATATTCGGGCCAAGTTCTAGATCACAATGTAATGCAATTGAACTTACTCTACATCTCACCACACAATACACGAGAAAGAATAAGGTTGGTTTCATTCTTATATTGGATGCATGCAAGAGAATTTTTCAAGTGTTACCAAGGTACGAATGAGAGGTACTATGAGAATATATGATTTACCATGAAGTTAGTTCTCTCCATCATACCGATTGTTACTTATTTTTTTCCTGTGCACACTCTAACTGTGTTTATACCAACCAAGTCTAGCTATGATTTTAAAAATATTTTTGGATATTTTGAATAAGGGTTACCAAACCCAAGAAGGGTTGCCTACATATCTCATCTTTGACCAGGCATGCGTAGTTTGTTTAGATAGGATAGGGAGAAAAGATTTTTTTTATTTTTCAAATGAAAGAGTTTCTAACTTTTTTTTATATTTGAATAAGGAATGCCTATGTATCTCATTAAAGAAGTGAATCAGGTGTGCGTAGTTCTTACATAAGGGATAGAAGAAGAGGTGTCGTTCATAGGCGAAGCTTTGAAAGTACTCCGACAGGCGAAAGAAGATGTGGGAAATGATCTCCTCTCGTGGTCATGACACCTTGGTCTTCACACGTGAGGAACTAGCGAGTGCATCTCATGGTCATGACACCTTGTGTCTAGACGCACAATCTTTTCTCATGGTCTTGACACATTGTGTCTTCACACGTGATCTTTCTTATTTTCTTGACACTGTGTCTTCACGTATGATCTTCCTTATGGTCTTGACACTTTGTGTCTTCACTCACAAGCTTTTCTCATGGTCTGGACATATTGTGTCTTCACACACGAGATTTCTCATGGTTTTGACACTTTGTGTCTTCACTTACGAGCATTTCACATAGTCTTGACACTTTGCGTCTTCATGCACGAGTGTTTCTCATGGTCTTGACAATTTGTGTCTTCATGCACGAGCTTTTCTCATGGCCTTGATTCTTTGTGTCTCACATACGAGCTACTCTCGTGGTCATGACACATTGGGTCTTCATGCATGAGTTTTTCCCATGGTCTTGACACTTTGTGTCTTCACGCACGAGCTTTCCTCCTGGTCTGGACACATTGTGTCTTCATGCATGAGATTTCTCATGGTCTAGACACATTGTGTCTACAGACATGAGATAACTCATGGTCTTGACACCTAGGGTCTTCACACACGAGAAATTAATGAACAAAATAAGTGAGTGATTGCAATCACAGGTAGCTAATCCGGCCAGTCGATCGAAAGAATGCCGATTGTAGACATGGATCTTTGAAATTACATTGGTCAAGCAGTATAAAGGAGACCGTTTGTAGGAGCAGATCTTTGAAAATTCTCTAGCCAGGCGGTTGAGATGAGACCGATTGTAGTCTCAGAGCTTTGACAATACTCTGGCCGGGCGACCGAAGTATGTTTTGATTGTAGGCACCAGGATTTGAAAATATCCAAAGAGGAAACCAATCATAGCCAAGGCTTTGAAAATACCTTGACTGATGGTCGAGAGGATGGGTCAGTCATAGCCAGAGCTTTGAAAATACTCTGACAGGCGGCGGAGAAGAAGGATGTCAAACATACATGGAGTTTTGACAGTACTCCGATATGCTGACAAGGTTATTTCACGATGGCCGAACATCAGCAATGATTTAAAACTACTTTGCGATCATCGACAAGATTGTTAAGAGAGGAGGCCGGACGTCGGCAGAGATTTGACACTACTCCACAATCATCGGCAACGTTATTAAGGGGAGCAAGCCAAATGTTGACAAATCTTTGACGTTACTCTGTGATCATCGGTAAAGTTGAGAGGAAAGGCTGCTCCTCGGCAGAGTTTTGACACTACTCTGCGATCGTCAGAAAGGTTGTTAAGGGAGGAGACCGGACGTCGGTAGAGATTTGACACTACTTTGCGTCCATCAACATGGTTGTTAAGAGAGAAAGTCAGACATCGCCAGAGCTTTTTAACTGCTCTGCGATCATCGACAAGATTAGCTATGAGAAAATGCCAACGTCATTAGAGCTTTGAAAATAATCCACGTCCTTGGCAAGATGGTTAAGATTAAATGTGGCAAACAGTCAACAGATCTTTGATATTAATCCGCATAAGTTGGCATGATTGTTGTATGGAAGGGAGGGGAAGAGTTGACTTGTGTTGAACCATTGGTTTAGAAAAATAGAGCCCGATAAGTCATAGCTCCATGGCCTTCGATATTCGAGAGAAGAAAAACTTATGCCCCAGATGTTGGGACCAATCTCGGGTGAAGGTTGAGGGGTAAGGCCGGTATTGGCGCCATTAGAATTTATATTTGGGGGTTAGTTGACGCTATTTGAAGCTGTTCTAGAGAGCGTGTTTGAGCTGCTCAAAAATAATTTCCCAGCTTTTGATTCTGGATAAATTATTTTGAAATAGAGGGAGACCGAACCCTTATGTAGGTTGCTTGTGTATCTTTCTAGGATACGAATCAGGTCAGATGTATTTCACGCATATACGATGTTGTATGATTTTATGAGTTAGTGGTTGTCTTGAAAAGAAATGATTATGAAACAGAGTTCGGACAAAAATGTGTGTTCAAGAGATTGGAAGAATGTTTAAGGCTATTTTTTATGTATTGAAGAAAGAATGGTACAGTCAAAATGATGGTCATAAAAGATCGGAAATGGATGTGAAACAATAATGTGATTGTGAGGGGGTAGTCGTAAAGACAAAAATAAATGGGTGTGAGGGTTTGCAAAGGTTCCACGCTCAACACAAGTCAAACAAATCGTCAGACAAAAATGGACTAGATAAAATATGGGATGTCTAGTGTATATGTACAACTAAAGAATGTCTAATAAATACAATACGTGTAAAAAATAAAGAATATGTCATACGCAATGAGCGTGTATCAAATAAAGAATGTGTGACAAATGAAGATTGAAATTAAACCAGCTGGAGCAGTGATAAAAATTATATGTACACCGACCTAAGGATTGTAAGAGTACATTCACCTTAGTAGATTAAAAATATTCCGACAGCAGCGAGATGACAAGTGGTAAAACTAGCTCACCAATATCTGAAACTAAGAATACAAAAAGTGTGGGAGGAGTGTAAGAAAGCACATTGAGTGAACCACATTGTATGTTCGTGTACGGCCAGAGACTTAATCAACAGTGCGATGACAGTGTAAGGAAAGCAGTAACATATAGTGTTTTTCAAACAACTAAGGAATGCAAGTTCAACTTTGGCCTACGTCCTTTCAAAAATAATAGCGTAGCAGCTCATGATATATATAAGTGGTAAGTGGTATTTGGCATAAATATTTACATTTATTGTCACTTAACCTTAGTCTTAGTGCTTTAATCGCACATTTTATAGTGAAATCGTTGTATTTGAGCTTATGTGGTGTATCTTGTGTATTTAGGTACAACGAGGACAAATGAGTTAAAACCGAGCAATTTGGTGGATTTCGGAGGCAACTGTGCATAGGAAAGATGACGAAAAAATAACACAACACTTAGTGGAAACAATTGACCACAGAAGGACCCTGTGTGATGCATCCGCTCGCACGCATAGGGCAAGGAAATCAACTATTTGAAGGTCAAAGTTTAATTCTGACAGACACCATATGCGATGCATCCACGTCGCATGCACATGGTTGGAAAACTGCATCTCTGAAATTTGCAATCTGGGACTGACAGACACACTTGCGATGCATGCGCATCGTGGGTGCATCGCACAAATGCCAATGATATTCTATTTTTATAGATATTTAGTTTAATTAGTTTAAATTTTAATCTAGACTATAAATAGATGTTTTGAGAATTTTGTAGAGTGTGCTGGAATTATTGTGTAGACTTGTAAGCCTTCGCTCATTTGTGTTTATTTCTTATTTTATTTTCTTCACTAAACCTTAGTTTGAAGATGAATTCTTGTGTTCTTGCTAGAATTATGAGTGGCTAAACTCCCTTGTTCTAGGGTTATGACCATTGTATGATTATTGATGTATACTAAAGTTATTATATTTCTTGAGCTTGTGCACAACTATTTTATTGCTTCGCGATCAGTAAGATGAATCTTTCATTCTTAGATTGAACTCGATAGAGTAATACTAATATAGAACAAAGACTAAGTAGAGTAGGATCTCACCACCAAGAAATCGGGGTAGCGATTTGTGGCTAGGATATATATACACCTAGACCGCTCTGCTTTGTTGGAATACAGAAAATATAAATGCATTTGTGTTAATGTTCATCACCATAGAGATATAGGCGTAAAAGTAATACTAATAGATGACTAAATGACTCGAGAGATTTGTAGTCGTATAATTAACCATGTCAATCAATAACTCGATAATGAAGCAAGTCAATAAAACTGAAAGCGCAACATGATTACGAAAAGTGCCATGACCATGTAATGCTTTTCTCTTTGTGTGACACATCAAGTCTTTACCAATGTTCTCAGCAATTGCTAATATACTTAGTTAGTTATTTACATTCTGCATTAGAATAATAAATAATCAATCATCTTACATGCATACTTGCATAATTAGTAGTGATAGTGAATTCTTTTACGATCATTAATCATAAGTCTCTCTGGGTACGATATCTGACTTTCTAGTCACTATATTACGTGGCGACCGCGTATATTTTCTTGTGCATTTGGGAGAAACAAGTTTTTGATGCCATTGCTGGGGATTTAGAAATTAACAATTTTATTAGAATAATCTATTACTACTTTAGTTATCCAAGTATTAACGTCTTGATCATAGCTATTATTGACACATGTATTATATTCGAATGTGAAGGTCTGCTAATCAAAACAATCTTGAGGACTTCAACCCCGAGCCTCAATGTTTTTTCCACCAGCATAGGAGGGAAGTTAATTTTCGTGCAAATCAGTAAGCTATTATTGTGGTACCTGAAGTTATATGGCAGCTAACACACCACCAGCGACAGTTCAAGAGCTGTCAGTACCCCTCATGGGTAATGTCACTTAGAGCATTGTCAAACCTACCATTGAGGGTCATTTTGAGGTGAAACATCTTATGATTCAGCTACTTCACTCTAGCTAGCAGTTCAGTGGTTTGCCATACGAGGATCCTTAAATACACATCCAAACCTTCTTAGAGATTTCAGATACTTATGTGACCACCAGTGTCTCTGCTAATTATGTGACATTGACGTTGTTCCCATTCTATCTACTTGGGGATGCCAAAAAATAGTTGCTGGAATAATCATCAATTGAACCAAGTTCTGGCACACACCTTTAGTGAGAGTCTAGATCACCATGAAAAAGTGATGCTACATACCGCAACTGGGGGAAAGCTCTTAACCTTTGTTATAATGAATTGTTCCTCTTATTGAAGAGGTTCTCTTAGAGAAACTCCAAATGGAAAGGTGATCATCGGGATAATATTGTTAAGAAGACTGTTGGAGCATTGGAAGTAGATTTTTACATGGGAATAACACCGCAGATTGAGTCCATACGCAAGGAATTCAAAGATTTTACTATAGGGGAAACTCAATCACAGGTGCAAGAAGTGCATCAAGCTCATATGTTTTGCGAAGTGTGTGGACAAGGGAACACCAGTGATATATGTCCAGCAAATCCAGAGTCTTGTCTTTTTCATGGGCAATGCAGCCAGAGGCCAAGGTAAGCAGAATGCATATAGTAACTCATACAATCCTACTTGGAAGAATCACCCGAATTTCTCTTAGGGTGGTAATCAAGGTAGTAGTAACCAGCGTAGGGCACAAGGGCAACATCTAAAAAATCTACAGAATTAGGGAAATCAGCCTAAGGGTCATGCTCCTCTGAGTAGTATGGAAGACATGATGAAACAAATATTGGGGGATATGCATAAAATAATGGCCACTCAACAAGCATTTGAGAAAAAGATAATGATTGAAAATCAGAATCGTTATCTTGCAATGCAGAACTTAGAAAGGCAGATAGGGAAGATAGCAGGTGCGCAGAATACAAGGCCACAAGGTGGACTTCCAAGTGACATAGATCCAAACCTGAAACCATGTGCGACTCTATCTCTAAAAAATAAGAGGCAATTAGAGGAGTTAGCACTAAAGAAATTAACTCTGGAGGAAACAGATAAAGAGGTAGTTGGAGAAGATAATCTTATCGAAATAGAAAAAGTAGCGAAGAAGCCATTTGTAAAGCAGCCACAACCAGTGATTACCAAACCACACCCCATCCCCACAGAGATTGGCAAAGCAGAAAGAAGAGGCAACATACAAAACGTTTCTTGAATTATTGAAGTAGGTACATGTGAATGTCTCCTCGGTAGATATGTTGCAGGGGACTCTAAAATATGCCAAGTATATCAAGGAAGCAGGTACATATGAATGTCCCCTTGGTATATATGTTGCAAGTGATTATAAAATACGCGAAGTATATCAAGGACATCATAGCCAACAAGATTCATTTCATAAAGTATGCCACAGTTGCACTTACTGAGGAGTGCACATCTCGAATTCAAAGCAAACAACCTACAAAGCTAACGGATCCGGGTAGTTTCACTACTGAAATAACCATTGGAAAGCAAGTCATTGCACATGTACTATGTGATCTTGGCGCTAGTATCAACTTAATACCATCTTCTATATTCAGAATATTGGGGTTGGGAAATCCGTGACCGACTACTATCATTCTATAGCTGGCATACAAATCCTTAGCATGACCTGAGGGCATTATTGAAGATGTTTTAGTGCAAACGGGATCTCTTATATTTTCGACAGACTTTGTCATCGTGGATTTTGAGCCATATCTAGAGGTCCCATTTATTTTAGGGCGTCCATTTTTTGCCACTGGTAGAGAAATGATTGATGTGGCCAAGGGGCATCTAACCATGAAGATGCACGATAAGGTTGAAGTGTTCATTGTTTATAAGTCCCTCAAGCTACAATCCATTTATGAGGAGTTGTCAGTTATCACCATGGTTACTATTGATTCTGAATTACCCCTTATCACAACTAGCGATCCGTTGGAGCGAGTCTTTATGGATGATGATATTTTTGGAGTTTCAGAGGCTTATGAGATGGTGCATATAATAGAATTGGGAAGCATTTATGTGAGGAAAGGCGAGTTCAAACCCCTTGAAATACCTCTCAGGCCCCCGCCCTAGTTATCTACAGAGGAGGCCTCGAAGCTTGAATTGAAACACTTATCCGCGCACCTCAAGTATGCATTCCTGGGTAAGGGTGAGAGATTACTTGTCATCCTAGCTACTAAGCTAACTTGTGAAAGGGTGGAGAAATCATTGAAGGTATTGCAAAATTGAAAAATTGCATAAGGAGGCAAATATCAGACATTCAAGGGATTAGCCCGGCGTTTTGTATGCATAAGATATTCTTGGAAGAAGATAAAATGGCAAGTTCATCATCAAAGGAGATTGAATCTCGTCATGAAGGAAGTGATTAAGTGGATAGAATCATGAAATATCTTTCCTGTTTCTAAGAGTAAATAGGTCAGCCCCGTGCAATGTGTCTCGAAGAAAGGAAGGATGACGGTGGTAAAGAATGAGAAAAATGAGCTCATTCCAGCACGGATAGTGACAGAGTGGCATATTTTTATGGATTATCGAAAGCTAAACAAGGCTACACATAAAGACCATTATCTAATCCCTTTCATTGACTGGATGATTGATAGACTAGCTAGACAAGAATACTATTCTTTTCTAGATGGATATTCGGGCTACAACCAGATTGCGATAACTCATGAAGATCAGGAGAAGACCATATTTACATGCTCCTATGGTACATATGCCTTCAAACGCATGTCATTAGGGTTGTGCAATGCTCTAGCAACGTTTCAGCGGTGCATGATGGCTATATTTTTTGAGATGGTAGAGGATTTTATAGAGGTCTTCATGGATGACTTCTATGTTTTTGAGAATTCTTTTGATGGATGCTTACAGAACTTGGATAGTGTACTTGCCAGATGTGAGGAAACCAACCTGGTATTGAATCAGGAAAAATGTCACTTTATGGTCTAGGAAGGTATCGTCCTTGGGCATAAGGTGTTGAAAAGAGGGTTGGTAGTAGATCGTGCGAAGGTTGAAATGATTTAGAAATTACCACCCTTTATTTCAATGAAGGGTGTGCATAGTTTTCTTGTCCATGCGGGATTCTACATACGCTTCATCAAGGATTTTTCAAAAATATCCAGTCCTATGTGTATGTTGCTCGAAAAATAGGTGAAGTTCGTGTTCAGCGAAGCATGTCTGCAAGTATTTGAAAAGTTAAAAAGAAGGTTAGTGACTGCTCTAATTAGGATAGCACCTAACTGGATACTTCCATTTGATATAATCTGTTATGCTAGCGAGACTGTCGTGGGAGCCATCTTAGGCCAGAGGAAGGGGATGATTTTTCACTCAATTTACTACGCCAACAAAATTCTTGATGTTGCTCAAATAATTTATATTATCACTGAGAAAGATATGGTGGTGGTGGTGTCCGCTTTTGATAAATTTTGGTCCTATCTTGTGGGAATGAGTGTCATTGTGTATACGGAACAAGCTACAATCTGGTACTTATTTAACAAGAAGGATGCAAAACCAAAGCTTATTCAGTGGATTCTATTACTTAAAGAATTTTATGTGAAGATTAAGGAAATCAAGGGAATTGAAAATCAGGCGGCGGATCACTCGTCGAGGTTAGAAAGTCATGAGAATGTAGTGGAAGATGGGCAAATTTGAGAGGTGTTTCCTGATGAGCAACTATTTGCGATTCCTGAGGCAGTAGTCCCATGGTATGTAGATATCGTGAACTTATTGTTGAGTGGAATTTAGCCACATGAAACTACTATATAGAAGAGACGGAAGCTTTATCGTGACTCATAATTCAATATATGGGACAAGCCTTATTTATTGATTCAGGGTCCTCACCAGCTGATAAGAAGATGTATTCCATAGAATGAAGTGAATCACGTCTTAGAGAGTTATCATTCTTCCCCAATATGGGAGGGGGGGAGGGGGGCATCATAGTGGTGATCGTACAGTAGCTAAGGTCCTACTGTCGGGCTTCTATTTCCCTACCCTATTCAAGGATATGCACACATTTGCTAGAAGTTGCGATAGGTGACAACGAACAGGGACCATACTAAGAAAACACAAGATACGATTGAATAATATTCTAGAAGTTGAGTTAATAGATGTCTGGGGTATAGAATTTATGGGTCCCTTTCCACCATTGTATGGGAACAAATATATTTTATTAGTGGTGGATTACGTGTCTAAATGGGTAGAGGAAGTCCCTCTAACTACCAAGAATGCCAAGGTGGTGGTGAGTTTTGTCAAGAAGACAATATTTACAAGGTTTGAAACCCCATGTGCCATTATTAGTGATGGAGGGTTGCATTTTTGCAATAACTTGATGAAGAACTTTTGGCAAAGTATGGGGTCAGGCACAAGGTGGCAACTGCGTATCACCGGCAAACTAGTGGGCAGGTGAAGGTCTCTAATAGAGAAGTGAAGTAGATTCTGGAGAAGAAACTGAATGCACAGAGGAAGGATTGGTCTGCGAAACTTGATGATGCACTATGGGCTTATCGAACTAAGTACATGACACCCATAGGGACTTCTCCCTGTAGGATGGTCTATGGATAGGCGTGCCATCTACCTAGTGAAATGGAACACAAGGCATATTGGGATATCAAGAAGCTCAACCTAGACATGGAGTTAGCATGGAATAAGCGGATGATAAAGTTGCATGAACTTGAGAAATTCCGATTTCATGCCAATGAAAATGCTATGTTATACAAGGAAAAGACCAAAAATGACATGATAAGCATATCTAACAGCATTCGTTTGAGCTAAGATAACAAGTGTTGTTGTTCAACTTAAGGCTTATGTTATTCCATGGAAAGCTTAGGGAAAAATGGTCGGGACCTTTTGAGGTAGTGAGAATGACACAACATGGAGTGGTGGAGCTACGAAAGCCCAATTCCGAAAAAACTTTCTTGGTGAACAGACATCGGATAAAGCATTATTGGCTGAGGACATGGATAAACACAAGACCTCAGTTAAGCTGACCAATGACTAATGGGAGGTAAATTGCGTCATGACGCAACGTTAAATCAAACGCTTCACCAGAAACAACCTATGCTTTTGTAATAAAAAAATATGAAAACAACAAAAAATGAGAAAAATATAAAAAAATGTCATGCCACGACGTTAACTAAGGAGCTTATTTGAAGGCAACCCAACTTTTGTATTATAGTGTCACAATTGTTAATGTTGCAAGACTGAGGAAGGAATGGGAATGCATAACGAGGAAATATTGATAGCATAAAATTTGCTCCAGGTTTTCCTTGTTCACTAAACATGCATGGCACAAACAACGCACAAGTAGTCTGATATTTCTCAGACAAGATTCAGAGAAGGGTTTTGCGTGCACTGTGTGTATGAATCATGTACATCTCACGATCCCTATGGAATTCATAAAGGCCTTTAGTTCACAATGCATGTGCAAAGCGAAGCCATCACACGGGTCTGCCTAGTGTGATTTTTTAAGTATAAGGATGACCTAAACCTTTTTTATTTCATACATTGAGAAATAAAATCCTCTCACTCTCAACACAAAAACTATCGACCAAAAACCCTTCACCATCCCCTTTCAAGCTTAATCTAGGAACAAATAACCACCAATCTTCCTCCATTAACATCAAGGTAAGTGATTCTCACCCAAAATCTTGGGGATTTTCACTTTATCTTTTACATTGTTCTTGGGTTATTATCTTCAAATTTAGGGTTGTTGGGTTTGGGAAAAATTGGGCGGGGTTTTGGTATTGTATTGCTTAATCTTGTCAATTAGGCTTAAATATGATTACCCATTGAAAAAGAGAGAATTCTACAATCCGCATTATTGGTAAAATCAAAGGGATAATTCTATACCCACAAGGTGTTTGATAAATTTTTTGAACCATGTTTTTTATAAAAATTATGAAGTCTTGAGTAGAAATGAAACTTTAAACAACTATAAAACCCTAAGACATCCAATGAAGCATAAAATTAAGAAGTTGAGAGGAATGTTGATAATGAGCTTGAAACTATCTAAGTCCTAAAATATATTTTTATTGCTTTCGTAGGAGTAAAGTAGAGTAGATAACATCTTCGTTTTCCATTTTTGTAACTTAGTTTGTAGTAAGTGTGGGGTCAATTCAACCCCGGATGAGCTTAAATGAATAAATTAGCCATGAACGTGCCCGAATGTGAAAAGTCATGTAGTTAAAAGACAAGTATAGGTAGTTTGAAATAAGTATGGTGTCATTCCAAGACCCTCCTTACGAATTATATATTCTTATTATTTGGATGTTTCTGCTTGCATGCACTATGGTTAACCCGAAATAAAAAAGAAAGGCAGTTATAGCATCCTCATCCCAGGGCACTAGGAAGGGGCTCTCTCTAAACCCTCTAAAGAAGAAACAGGGTACAAAATCCATTGTGGGCAAAAATTCAACTATCCTCTTTCCCAGAAAAGCTGCTCACCTATCTCGTCCATACATTCTGGGAGCTGGGTATGCGGTGGAGTGGTACTAGAACTTTGACTTGTCAGAGGTGGACATACTTGAGGGGGCTGTGAATCCAGGCAAATTGAAGAGTAACTTCAGAGACATTTATAATAAAATCATCAAAATGGGTTGCAAGTCACTCTTGCCTGCAAAGATTGATTTGGTCATGGAGATGTATGCAAATTTTGATCTGGTATGATCTGATAAGGAGCATCCGACTATTGCTTTTAGATGAGAGTATGTCCCTTTGCAGCTATCCACTATGTGTGTCGTACTTGCGATGCCTGATCATCCGATAGTACCATTAAAAGAGTTTATTGAGAGGCTTGATTACAAAGCTATACGGGAGATGTTATATAGGCCTGATTCAAAGGCCAAATGGATGTATTATGATGGAAAGTACTGAAGGAACAAGAGTTTGAGGATGAGCAACTTTTGTATGGAGGCTGTGTTTGGTTACGATTGCTGAACTACAGGATCATGCCTCTTGACCACTACTCATGTCTGAGGAATTGTATAATGTACTTCCTGATGACAGGGATGGACATTAACATTCGATACTGGATAATAAAAGAAATGATGCGGGTGAGGGAGTGCAAGGCCAAAAGATTGAGTTATGGCAACACACTCACCACGTACCTGATGACTGTGATCCATGACTTAGATCATCCAATTAATAGGTTTATTGAACCACTTGATAGAATGATTGCCATCTCAAAAGACATAGCGTTGGGGCAGTCGGTAAAAAACAACCTTAGTCCCACTGAGGAACATTCGAGCCAATCCACTTTGGTCACCCAACTCCATTAGATGATGGTGATTTAGGTTGAGATTTTCCATTTGGACCTCTTGAGTGTCTATGCTGAGACCCCACACACTGTTTATTCCAGGGCTCATCTTGGTGATGATGCCCGATTTGCTGAGGATGAGGATGTTTGCTCGTAAGGTTTATGATGGCCGACATGGAAGCTGGTGTAGAAGTGGAGTTGCAGGCACAAGGCGACCCCGATGATGAGGATGAAGAAGATGGGTCTGAACCAAAGGACAGCGAGGACAGTGATGAAGAGGACTAGGTCTTAGAGAGCCTGAGGGAGTATTTCTTACCTTGCTTGTTTTTATTTTTCTTGTAGATGCACTGAGAGCACTGCATGTGTTTAAATGTGGGATGGGAAATACAACCCTGTGTATTGTAAAATTTTTGAGGTTAAGGGTAATTAACAATATGTCATTGATTTGTTCCCAGTAGTTTTTGAGTTTTAGAGTCGTAGAAAAAATAAATAAATCAGAAAAGTAAAAAGAAAGAGAATTCAAAAAGAATTTTGTTTCTTTTATTTTTCGTTGTAGCTTCTTAAGTCCCTCATTAGTGGATTACATCACCCGCCTCCTTGGGTTTTCTTATGGCCTTGATTATTTTCTGAGGTGGGACCTTTGAACCGAGTATTAGTTTAGGGAACAATTAACCAAAGTCCCAAAGCCGGTCGAATACAAGTACTCGGGTTAGGTGAAATACGAAAATAAGCAATTCTCTGTGTTTAATATAAAAAAGAATGCTCAACAAAAAGAAGGAAAATAACCTGCCTCGAGACAATTAATCTCATATTCACGACTCTTAGATAAACCATTGTAGCTTAATTTGAATTATCTTATGTTTACTTGATTTGAGGGCTGATTTGGATCCATCTTGAGTTAATTGTGTGTCATGTGTGTGTAAGGTGCTTTTGGGTACTTCGTGTTTTGTATTGATGTCTAGAACTTGCTAGGTGTGTTCGCGAAATGAAATGAATTGTTTATATAGGAAGTGACACAAGCTTTCCTTGTTAGCCGAATTTTAACCTCAGTTTACCTGCATGTACATAATTGTCCTAGTCAGCCCCGTTGGGCCTTTAGCCTTTTTCTTTGGTAGCTACTAATGAGCCTAGTCTTGTTTGTTTTATTTTATCTTAATTTGATCCTTCTTACTCTTTAATCACATTAATGATGTATTTGATATAAATGGACTAGAAAAGTAAAACAAAATGGGACGATTTGTTAGTTGACACCTGAAAATAGTCTATGGGTGCACCTAGGTAATAAAGGAAATGCTAGCTAGTTGGGAATGTTTGGAAGTTCAAAAAATGAAAAAAAGAGAAGTTGTGAAGTGTTAAACTATTTTTGTCATTTAGCTTGTATGATTAAACTAAAAGGTGCTTAATTGAAAGAAACAAAAATGGGGCGTGATTGTGATGAATGGGCGTTGGTTGATTGAGCTGTGATTGCTTAGTAAAGGAGTGTGGAAAATTTTTCAAGTTGTGTGTATTAAAGTGCTTAGAAAATATATCCTACCCATCCCATAGCCTATTACAACCCATTAAGTCCTCATTGATCCTAAATACAACATAATTGTATTAGTGAAGCGGTTACACTAAGGGCAAGCCTATGGTTTGTCATATATTGCACGTGAGGTTCTTTGTGAGAGGGTGCATACTTTATTTTATTCTTTGTCTATTAAATTAGTTCAAAGTCAAAATCATGTGAGATATGGACAACTCTCTCCCGGTGAGGGCACATAGTTAACTTATATAGGTGAAGTGTTGGTTTCTCTGTTGGGTATCATGGTAGTTTTGCTTGAAGTTGTGTTATTGAGTTAATTTTTGAGGTTAAGTTGTTTTAAGGAGGTTGTTTGTGAGTAGTATGTATTGAAAATATGTTGGCATGATTAGTATGAGAATTGACTAGATATGTGAGTTGTAAAATAGTTTCTAAAGAGTCATGTTAGCCGAAGCCCGAGTAGACCTGTTCGAATTGTTGTTTGTTTTGTATAGTGTAAGTGTAGTAGTTGTGAGTGGTTTTCTTAAGGGAGAGGAAAGTCTAAGTGTGGGATGGTGATATTTGACACAAATATTTATATTTAGCATCACTTTACCTCTAGTCTTAGTGCTTTAATCGCACACTTTATAGAGAAATCATTGTATTTGAGATTATGTTGGTGTATCTTGTGTATTTTGGTACAGTGAGGGAAAATGAGTTAAAACCAAGCAATTTTTCTGAATTTCAGAGGCAATAGTATATGGGAAACACGATGGAAAAATCGCACAACACTTAGTGGAAAAAACTGATCACTGAAGGACCCTGTGGGATGCATCTACATCACACGCATAGAGCAAGGAAATTAGTTCTTTGAATTTCAAAGTCTGAGTCTGAGGCAGTTTGCCGAAGTTATCATATTTCTTGAGCTTGTGCACAACTATTTTACTGCTTCACGACCAGAAGAATAAATCTTTAATTCTTAAATTGAACTCTAAAGAGGAATACTAAGATAGAATGAAGATTGAGTTGAGTAGGATATCACCACCGAGAAATCGGGGTAGGGATTTGTGGCTAGGATAGAGATATACCTAGATCACCCTTCTTGGTTAGAATATAGGAAATATAAATGCATTTGTGTTAATGTGCATGACCATAGAGATATAGGCGTGAAAGTAATAGAAATAGGCTACTAGAGGACTCAAGAGATTCATAGTCATATAATTAACCATGTCAATCAATAACTCGATAATGAAGCAAGTTAATAAAAGTGAAAGCGCAACATGATTAGGAAACGTGCCATGGCCCTGAAATGCTTTTCTCTTTGTGTGACACATCAAGTCTTTACTATTGTTCTCAGCAATTGCTAGTATACTTAGTTATTTACATTCTGCATTAGAATAATAAACAATCAATCATCTTACATACATACTTGCATAATTAATCGTGATAGTGAATTCTATTACGACCGTTAATTATAAGTCTTTGTGGATATGATGTCTGACTTTCTAATCACTATATTACTTGGCGACCACATATACTTACGTGTGCATTTGGGAGCAACAATAAAACTAATATAAATAAATAAATAATCAAATATCCCTCAAGTACTCACTTAAACTAAGTCTGTTAAGGTCAAAACCGAGGTATACCCAGTAGAGTTTCTATTCTATTGTGCCCTATTTTGAACATATCCAAAATAATGTAATGACCCATACAATTATTTTTAGCTAAAGACTCTTTTTTGCTTATTTGACTCTTCCCATAGTGACAATGTGTGGTTTGTGATGCACGGGGATGAGTGGAACAAATCTCGAGGTCTGTTTATATGAGTTTCAGATTAAAAGCCCAAGTTTAGAAACTTAGAGTTAGTTAGTTTGACTCAAAGTTGACTTTTGACTAGATGGGTTCATTTCTGGGTTCCGTCGCTTCGGAAAGTTCTGAAGGGTCATTTATGACTTTGTCGAGTTGGTGGTTCGCTTCCCGAGGCAATCAAATGTATTTTGTGGCCTTATGTGTGAAATTTAAATAATTAGTTCTTCCGAGCAATTCTTTAGAAAAGTATGTCTTGGCACGGTTAATTATGAAATTCGAGGGTACGAACTAGTTTGTAGCACTGTTTACCATAGACGAGTATGTTTGGTTTGTGGCCGGGGGTTCCGGGAGCATTTAGGGTGTTTGATTGAGGTGTTGGCTAAATTTCCTCTGCTAGTGCCTGGCATCCGCCGCAGTGGCACCAACATTCACTTCGGTGGGTCTGTCTCGGAGTTAGGAATTTTCCGGCGAATTTTACGCCGCAGCGAAGGAGTGTCCACCGCGGTGATATATGAGGTGTGAAGTGACCTCTGTTCCGGCAAAGGCTTTTTCACCGTAGTGGGTCTGCTCCGGTAGAGTCGATTATGCTCCGGTGGAACACTGTTCAGGTGTTCTATAAATATTCTTATGTCAGAAAATATGTTCCCAAAATAGTCTATCTCGATACCAGTCATTTGGGAGTATAATCAGAACCTTAGGAGCAATTTTAACCTTGAGGTAATAGATTCTTTCCTTTTTATCTCTTAAGTTGTCTTTCTAAGCTCTCTAATGGTGGGTTAATATATTATGTGAGTTGGGAAAGATGAGTTATGCATGTTGTGAGAATAAGAGAGCTATATGGATGCTTTTAATGGAGATTTATAGATCAAATTGTGTTAATATCATGAATTAGGATTGGATTATGTTAGATTATCATGTTATAAGTCTTAATTTGATTATAGAAGTATGTTTTAAATTGGGGGAAATTTCTAGGGTTTCAAAATAGGGGCTTTTTTATTATTGTTCAATTAAGGGATCAAATGTGTATATATTTCTAATTAACTCTAGGATATGACTACCTAGAATGTAATCTTGGTTATTATGTATTCAAGTTTGAGTCTTGGTAGCATGGGCCCGGGATGGGTATTTAAAGTCATGCTTTTGTTGTGTTAGATTTATATTAATAATGTAATATATGTGAATAGATTTTGATTATCACGAGGGGCAAAGAAAGGGAAATGCTATCACAAAGGCTTGATTTTGTAGCATACCTGCTCGGCTTTGAGGTAGTCTATGGTTAGTTTTTCAACACTCCAATAGAAGTACATAATTAGTGATAAATACTGAAGGGTATTTGGTGTGTTTGAAGGTCCCACTCATCCAGTTATGATGAATATTTGAGTGGGTACTGGTGTTGAACAGTGATGATGGGTATATTTGGGGAATCAGCCTCGTGCTGGTTCCAACTACTGTTTATTTGGGTTTGTTGCCATATGTGGCCAACTACTGTTTATTTGGGTTTGTTGCCATATGTGGGCTTGTCGCCATGTTTGCCATTATTTGTTTAGTCATCCCATATGCTTTCGATATGATATCCTGACTTGACTTTGAGTTGCTTATGTGTTACTGAATTCATGAAAGAATGTGGCATATCATCTCTATACTTTATTGCATCTCATTATATCATGATGTCTTCTTTATATTGTCATTGCACTCATACAATCATGGTTTTGTGACATTGTTATAAGAGTGGTATAGATATATTGTGGTCCAAGAGACCGGAAATGTAAAAATACTATGAGATTATGACACTTGAGATTATATTGAAATTCGGAGAGCAGAGTTGCACGCCTGCAACATGATTGAGACTCGACATATGAGTCATGGGCTCTAGTTAGATTAGTGTGTGGAATTCCAGCTGGCTAGGAGCAGTATATGTACTTCGCGGGTCTCCCATGGGTGTACGGATCGTAATTAAACCTTGATGTACTATATTCCAGGTTGAGAAAGGTATCTTGCATATGCATTACATTCATATCATACATACTTATTCCATTTTATTAATGAGTTGTTATGAACTGTGTATTGAGTGATTATGAAAATGATGGTTGGATTCTGATCTTGGATGGTTATTCATTGCTATTAATATCTGATACACTATTGAATTATGTGAACAACATGTTCACTATGTGACATACTTGGGTTATTGGACTGTTAGTATAGGATTGTTTGGTGTTAATTTGGTATTTATATCTGATTATGTATCTTCTGTCATTGTCAGTCTATGATGTCTACGGGGGTACATTATGTACTCATGCTACACTTGATGCATTCTATCTGAATACATATTCAGTACCTTCCACCTTCGCTGGACCACGTGGCTGAGTTAAGAGTTATGATCCCAAGTGTACAGGGTGAGGTGCTCCTTCTAGCATGTCATTGGATACTCTATCTCTACTTATTGTGTTTTGTTTGTATTGGAGAGACATATTCAAACTATGTATTTGGTTTGTCCTACATGCCTATTTACTCAGATTTGTATTACTTTAATTAGTGCTCTTGTATGCCCAGACTAGATCACTTGGGGTTGTTATTGGTTGTTTCAGACTATCATTTTCTTCCGTGTTATTTTATGAGATAGAGATTATAGTATTTGTATTCTTTTGCTTTTATTTATATCATATCTTTCCAATGATTTGGGAAGTGGTTCTCCAACTGATAATATTATGTAAGTGCGACCACGATTCTTGAAAAGGGGTCATGACAAAGTTGGTATCAGAGCCCTAGGTTAAACAGTCTTAAATACAATGGCAATGTCTAGTAGAGTCTTGCAGATCGGTGTGGAGACATCCGTACTTATCTTCGAGAGGCTATGGGACATTTAGGAAATTTCACTTTTTTTTCATTCCCTTTGTGCTAAGTTGAATCAATTTGGTATATGCCATTTATTTCTATTCTCTCACAGATGCTAAGTACTCATACTAATGTGGTGAGAGAGGAGGCAAAGCCGGTGACACCGACCATGTGTGGATGTGGTAGAGCACTCACTCGGGGCTGGGGTAGACTCAGAGCAGTAGCACCAGTTACGGGTAGAGCATAGAAAGCCGATCAGGCTCGTGCTAGGTTAAAGTCCTTAGAGTCTTATAACAAGCCTTAAGATGATATACTAGTCTGATTGTTGAGTGTATTTTATGGTTTTGCTCAGACAGGCACACATCCTACTACTCTGGGTGGTTCTCAGACCCGTGCAGGAGGGGGGCAGACTCAGATCCCCGAGTTTCATACACCAGGTATTTGTCTTGCGGTGATGTCAGTGCCACATATAGATGATGTTCATGCTCTAGTGTTCGGTCCCCAGCCTATTGGTGGGAAAGCTATGACCCATGATGAGCGGAAGAGTTTAGAACACTTTTCAAACATGAAGCCTCCAGAGTTCTTTGGTCATCCTGAGGAGGATGCGTATAAGTTCATAGTGAGTAGCTATTAGAGGTTGCATACTCTTGGTATCATTGAGACTCGTGGAGTTAGTTTTGTATCCCTTCAGCTTAGATGTGACGTGAAGCAGCGGTGGAGGGAATATGTTGATTTTTTGCATGCAAGGACACCTCCGTTGACATGGTTCGATTCTATAGGGTGTTTCTTGAGAAGTACGTACCTTTGACCTTGCGTTTGAGCAAGTGAGATGAGTTTCAGACGATTGGTCAGGGTTATTCTAAAGTTTCATAGTATGATACTCTTTTCCATGCCTTATCGAGATATGCAACACCGTTGCTCCCTAGTATGGCAGAACGGGTGAGATGTTTTGTTAGAGGGTTGTTTATTCCACTCCAGGTGTCTAGGCTGTAGTTAGTGGCCTCTGAGGCCTCCTTTGATACCATTTCCAAGCATGCTAGGATTGTAGAGTCTATGAGGAGCAAGTTTCACAAACATGAGCCTGACAAGAGGGCTAGGCGCTTTGGATAGTTTTGTGGTTCTACTTATCGTGGTTATGGTTATCATGGGAGATATCAGCAGTCGCAACCTAGTCAACCGATTCAGGCAGCTCTTCAGGTTACCGAGAGTAGGGCTCAGTTTTTAGCAATTTTTAGTCCAGATATTCAAACCATGGTGGTTCAGGTTCTTCTACATCTATTCAGCGGCCAGAGCTTGTTATTCTTGTGGGGAGGTTGAGCACTTCTGTAGAGATTGCCCCAGGCAGTTTTTGGGTGGCTCTTATGTAGTTAGGACCCCAGCATAACCAACCAAAGCTAGTAGTCAAATTATCTTGGGAGGATCTCAACCGAGTCGTGGTGGCCACTAGTCAGGTCATGATGGATCTTAATTAGGGAGATGTGGAGCTCATTCAGGCCGATGTGGCTAGCAAGGTATTCAGTCTAAGGTAGGGAGCACTCATTGCTATGCATTCCATGTTAGGGTTGAGGTTGAGGCATCATACACAGTCATTACAGGTATCATCTCAATCGACCATCGAGCTACTACTATGTTATTTGATCCAGGGTCTACTTTCTCTTATGTGTCTGCCTACTTGTCTACTAAATTGGAGATGTGGTGTGATGTGATTGACGTTGTTATTCGTGTAGTTACTTTCATTGGTAATGACACTTGGGTAGGTCTGGTTATCTTAGATATAGTGGATTTCGATGTTATATTGGGTATGGATTGACTATCACCATATCATGCAATTTTAGATGGTTATTCTAAGAAGGTTACACTAGCTATGCCTGGTCTTCTGAGGTTAGAGTGGAAAGGTGCTCCCAGCCCTGCTCCTAGGTAAGTGATTTATGATATTCGGGCTAGGAAGTTAGTGGATCAGGTTTGTTTGGGTTATCTTGCTCATATTCGAGATACTAGTACGGAGACTCCTTTCCTTAATTCTATTCTAGTAGATAGTGAGTTTTCAGAGGTCTTTCCTTTAGATTTACTAGGTATGCCACCAGAAACAAGTATCTGATTCTACGTATTAATGACCTGTTCAACTATCTTCAGGGTGCTTCTATGTTTTCAAAGATTGATTTGAGGTTCAGGTATCATCAGTTGAAGATTGAGCTGAGGATGTGCCCAATGTGGCTTTCCGGACTTGTTATAGGCATTATGAATACTTGGTGATGTCATTAGAGTTTACTAATTCCCCTACAACATTCATGGACTTGATGAATAGGATATTCAAGCTATATTTAGATTCTTTTGTGATTGTGTTTATTGATGACATCCTGATATATTCGAAGAGTCGGGAGGACCACGAGCAGTATCTGAGAGTGGTCCTTAGGATTTTAAAGGAGAAAAAACTTTATGCGAAGTTCTTAAAGTATGAGTTTTGGTTGAGTTAAGTGATATTTTTAGGACACGTGGTATCCAATGATGAGATTATGGTTGACCCTAAGAAGATAGAGGTAGTTAGGGACTGGCCCAAACTTACTTCTATGACAGAAATTCAGTTTTGTAGGTCTTGCTAGCTATCGACGGTTCATCAAGGGATTGTCTTCTATTGCTTCTCATCTGATGCATTTCACTCAAAATGAGGTTCATTTCCAGTGGTCTGGTGAATGTGAGCAGAGCTTCCAAAAAAATAAGACTTTATTGACCACAACCCTGATTTTATCCCTCCCGGTGGAGGGAAAGGACTTTATCATGTATTGTGATGCTTCTAGGATTGGATTGGGATGTGTGTTGATGCAGGAGGATAAGGTTATCACTGATGCATCGAGGCAGTTGAAGGTGCATGAGAAAAACTATCTTGTTCATGATTTAGAGTTGGATGCCGTTGTGTTTGCATTGAATATCTGGAGGCATTATCTTTATAGTGTTCATTGTGAGGTGTATACCGACCTCAGTAGTCTTTAGCACGTGTTCAATCAGAGAGACTCAAACTCTAGGCAACATCGATAGATGAAGTTGTTGAAGAATTATGACATAACTATTTTGTATCATGCGAGCAAGGCTACTATGGGGAGTTTAGCTTGTTTGGTTATTTCCGAGCGTTCCTTGGCATTAGAGGTCCATTCTTTAGCCAACTATTTTGTGAGACTTCATCTTTCGAATCCGGGTAGGATTCTGGCTTGTATGGAGGTGAGGTCATCTCTTTTATACCAGATTCGAGCGCACTAATATGATGATATGAGGGGGTTGCGCAAGATTTGAGATAAGGTGATGAGTGGCGAGGCCAAGGAGGCCATGATTGATGGTGATGGCATTCTAAGGATTAAAGGTAAAGTGTGTATGCCTCATGTGGGAGATTTGACTAGATTGATTATGAAGGAGGACCACAACTCTAGGTATTCAATTCATCCAGGTGCTACTAAGATGTACCATGATTTGAGGCAGCACTACTGGTGGTGGAGGATGAAGAGAGACATTGCTGATTTTGTGTCACGATGTCAGAATTGCCAACATGTCAAGTATGAGCCCCAGTGTTCAGGTGGTGTGTCTTAGAAAATGCCCATTCCTGAGTGGAAGTGGGAGAGGATTGCTATGGATTTCGTTGTGGGGTAGCCTAAGACTCTAGGAAAGTTTGATGCTAGTTGGGTCATTTTTGATAGATTGACCAAGTCCGCATATTTTATTCTAGTCCTGGCGACTTATAATGTAGAGAAGTTGGCGCAGATCTACATCCGAGAGATTGTTCATCTTCATGAGCATCTCGGATCGAAGTACTCAATATACTTCATATTTTTGAAAGACTTTGTAGAGAGAGTTGGGTACTCACTTGGATCTCACTATAATATTTCACCCTCAGACCGATGGACATTATGAGCGGATTGTTCAGGTATTGAAGGACATGTTACAAGCCTTGATTGATTTCGGTAGTCATTGGGACCAGTATTTACCTTTGACAGAGTTTACGTACAACAACAACTATCACTCCAGTATCGATATGGCACTGTTTGAGGCATTGTATGGTAGGAGATGTCGATCTCTGATTGGTTAGTTTGATGCATTCAATGTCCGTCCTTGGGGTACTGATTAGGGAGTCATTGATGAGAGTGAAAGTGATCTAGGAAAAGCTCCTGGCAGCGCAGAGCAGACAAAAGGAGTACGCGGACCGGAAGGTACAAGATTTAGAGTTTATGTTTGGTGACAAGGTCCTTCTGAAGGTTTCACCCTTGACGGGTGTGATCAGATTCGACAAGAGAGGAAAGTTAAGTCCGAGGTATATCGCACCATTTGAGGTTCTTCAGAGAGTTGGGAGGTGGAATATGAGTTAGCTCTGCCAGGTGTTTCAAGTGTTCATCCAGTTTTTCATGTATCTATGCTGAAGTAGTATTATGACGATGGCTCTTATATTAACTAGTGGGAATCAGTATTTCTTGACCAGAATTTGGAGTTCGAGGAGGAGCATGTGGCTATTTAGTACAGGCAGGTGAGGAAGTTGAGGTCGAAGGAGATAGCTTCAGTGAAGGTTTAGTGGAGGTATCGTCCTGTCGAGGAGGCAACTTAGGAGACTGAGTTTGATATGCAAAGAAAATATTCTGGATAATTCACTTCTTTTGGTACGTTTCCTTTATTTGTTCTCTCTGTTCGAGGATGAACAATTTTTTAATTGGTATCTAATGTAATGACCCGTTCGGTAATTTTTAGTTAAATAACCTTATTTGCTTGTTTGAACTTTTATGTAGTCTCCATGTGGGGTTTGTGATGCACGGGGATGGGTAGCATGGATCCCAATGTCTGTTTATGTGAGTTCTGGATGAAAATTCCAAGTCTAGAAACTTAGAGTTGATTAGTTTGACTCAAAGTTGACTTTTGATTAGATGGATTTATTTTTGGGTTCCGTCTCTTTTTGAAGTTCCGGAGGGTCATTTATGATTTAGTCGAGTCATTGGTTCGCTTTCCAAGGCAATCAGATGTATTTTGTGGCCTTATGTGTGAAATTTGGATAATTGGTTCTTTTGGGCGATTCTTTAGAAAAGTATGTCTTAGCTCGGTTAATTGTGAAATATGAAGGTATGAGCAAGTTCGTAGAACTGTTTACCATAGACGAGCATGTCTGGTTTGTGTCCAAGGGGTTCGGGGAGCAGTTAGGGTATTTGATGTAGGTGTTGGCTAAATTTCCTTTGCTAGTGTCTGGTGTCCGCCGTAGCATCTCCAGCATTAGCTCCGGTGGGTCCGCCTTAGCGAGACGTCAGCTAGCCAAAGTGGTATCTGGGTGTTGGGAGGTTTCCGCCGTAGTGAAGTCGTGTCCGCTGCGATGAGGTATGAGGTATCAAGTGACATCCGCTTCAGCGAAGGCTTTTTCGCTGCAGCGGGTGCGCTCTGGTGGAATCGATTCTTTTGAGGCGGAACACTGTTCAGGTGTCCTATAAATATTCTTAGGTCGTAGGGTATACGGGGCCTCTTAAGTTATTGTTCATAGGGTATACGGGGCCTTTGGAATGAAGTTACTTGGGTGAGATAAAGAAGCCAAGAATGTATATTAATTAACTAAGCACTTATACCAAGTTAAATATAATCCTTTATGAAAGTATTGATGGCCTAAGTCTTGCCTAACACAAATGACAAACTGTAAATTAAACACATACGGTGGCAAGTAAATAAGGTTTCCACTATACTATAACCTCATAGATTGTACAGTTTTAAAAAATGCGGAAAGTAACACAAAACTATGTTCATTGACTATCTTTGCGTTCCTTCCGAATGTCGTCTTTGGGAAGCATCTTCGGATATCTGTATAAACAATTAGTAAAAGTGTTAGTAAAGAATAAATATTTATTGAATAAATTAAAATAATTATAAATAAACTTAAAAATAAAACCTATCTTTTGTACAAGGGAGACCTTGGAGATCGAATCTTTTCATTGGCTAAGAAGGTAACGATGTCTTCCGCAGTCTCCGGGCAGCGCAATTATGTGAGTCGGCCAAGATAGTGTTGGAAAGTGTTAATGACAATACCATTGAGGGAGATAAGGAATAAACTTGAAATAAAAATCTGCCTTTTTATCAGGGGAGGCCTTGGAGATCGATGAAAATCTTTTTATCGGCTAAGAACGTAACAATGTATTCCATAGTCTCGGACAACGCAATTATGCGAATCGATCTACAAAGGGTTTACGATAGTACCCTTGGCCGCCAGAAATTTTTTTCGGGCACAAAACGAACATTTGTTTATTAAAAAATAATGTAAAATCAGTCCAGTAATACTAAATAGGGAAAATCTGGCAACATAATGCCGATATAGTGAAAATCCACAAAATATATAAAAATGGAGTAGTAAAAAAGTTAGCCAACTTCTCAGGAAAGATGATGGTGCACCAGAAAATCATAACAATCACCAGAGAAACAATTCTAGCCAGTTGGAGTAAGATCAAACACAAAGAAAAATGTAATCTGGCTCCGTCACTCCAATCAGACCTGAGAATAGTCAGTATCTACTATTTCAATGATGATAATCCCTGGAGAAACACTACCATCACTGGAAAACTATATCCTATCCAAAATGTTTTCAATACAGTTAAATCAAGATCAGATTTGGAAAAAATTCAATTCAGGACAGTCGTGAAAAGAAAGAAAAAAGGGCGTGATTCGTGCAAAAATGGAGATCGTCGTTAATGGAATTTTCTGGCACCTCTTTGTACTCCGGTCAAATCGGAAACAAGAAATAAAGGGACCTGAGTTAGTGGAAATAAAATAAAGAAAAGAGGATGAGGCTGGCAGTTCTTTGTTTGCCATTAATGGCTCTTTGCCGGTGATGAGACGGAGTTTGCCAGGGCGGTGATGGCAGAAACAGAGAGGGAACTGGGGAGCGAATAACATAGTTCATGGGTGTGGCGGAGCTAGTGGTTTCACAGTGATTTGGGGTGTGGTTCGCTGACTGTAACAATGGTGGTTTGTGGAGTTTTTTTCCCGAAGTTTGTCTTGTAGTGTTAGTCATAGGGGTGGATTTAGTGTTTAGGGAGGGACATCCTCGGCAAAAAATTACACTGTATATATAGAGTAGATTTTCTGTGTTTATGAACATATATTAACTTTTGAAAACCCTGAACAAAAGCAACAGTCTAGCTCAAGTGGTCTAGGGTATTCAAAATTGTATCCACCATCCTATGTTCAATTCACACGGAGAACATTATTTTTTATATTTAACTTTTATTATTTTTTTGAACCCTTGAGTTAAAATCCTAACTCCGCCACTGATTGGTCGTGGTAAGGAACAGAAATGGTAGAACGTAGATGAAGAGAGAGATGAAGGGAAACATATGTGGGGCGTTGTGGGGGTGAAGCACTAACAGTTGAAAGGGTCGAGGATGGTGCTCCGGCGTGGTCGACAGCTGAAATGGGATGAAAAGGAGAAATGTTTTAGTATTTTTAGGAGTGGAAGAAGGAAGAATCTAAAAAATTAAGTTGTGAGAATACATTTAGCCCCCTTCCCCTTATTAATAATACAAAAACATCCCCTCTTTTGTCCAGAAAGTATTATCCCTCACCCCCTTGTCCCATTAATGCTACATTTAGTCTCTAGGTTATTGTCCTTTGGGTCATTTACCCATTTTACCCAAGATGTAGATATTCATTAACTAAGGGATAAAAATTTCAACCCGTTAATTCAAGTGTCTAATCTAAAAAGATGACGTGTCCTTGACATAATCTAATATTTGCTCTACGTTTGAGATTAATTGCTCCGGCTATTCTATGCTAGCAGACTGTACTAAAATAAACTAACTAATATATATACTATAAAATAAATTATATAAATAAAAAGTAAATAAAAATGTATTTGCTATAGAAAATTAAGAAACCATTACTAACTGCACCAAAATCGTAGTATTACGTTGTACACGTGCAACAACTAATGATTCTTGAAAATGACAATAAATTAATAAAATTCCTAAAACAAGGATAATCATCAATAAATTGCTGAAAAATACAAAAATGTGTAAAAATTGCTATTTTGTGCTTTTTAACGATCAAGACCCCCCCAAGATGTTAATTTTAAGCACAACGAGCCAACATTGAGTGTCCATAGGAGGAAGCTAGAGAATATTATTTTATATCAAATATGGGCCTACGAGACATCATTGATGAATAAGAAATTGAGAAATACAAGCAGTAAGTTGCGGAAGAGAAACTAAATGCAGTCCCAACAAGTGAGTTAACAAAGGAGCAGAGTTTGACATCAACACTGAAAAAATCAACTCCACATGTATGTTCGATCATCAAAATAAATCTAATGATATAATAACCCTAGTAATAGGCGTCTAGAAGTATACATGTTTACATACTTTATAACTCACATTTGTTACTCTTTACTTGTGTACTAAGTACATTCCAACTACTTTAAACCTGATATATGTGTTTAAGTGATGATTTAGTGGGAAGCCGATATTTTGATGTGAAAGAGGTGAAATATGACTTTGAAACCTGATTAGAAGTCATTCTTGATTATTTAGAATTAGCTAAGAACTCGGGGGAAAAGTCCGCATGAAAAGAAGTTGAAAAAGTAAGGTGTCACAGAAATTATAAAGGCACGTCACATGGGTAGTTCTCCCTGTGCACTCGTTCCTTTTCAAACTCAGTAGTAGGAAGTTTACCCAAATTTACAAGAGCACTCGCACCATTGGTTCCGCTAGTGCGGCATGACCTTGTATTTTCTAGCCAATTCGAGTCAGTTTTGGACTTTACATAGAGATCATGTCCATAGTATATTCCTAACACTATAAATACATGTCCTACATGTTTATGAGAGAGAGTTCAGACCTTGGAGAGATATTCAATGCAAGGAAGGTTAAGTACATCATCGCAGAGCAATAATTCACACAAATTTCCATATGTTTCATCTATTATCATAGTTGAATGATATAATTGTGTAATCACCATATTATGAGTGACTACTTTCTTATTATTCTAGGGTTACGAGATTATTCATGACTGTTGTTAGTTGAAACTTGATGATAGCATATGTTTGATTATCATCAATATATATTAATTTAATTAGTTGTTTAGGTTATCCTTCACGTATTTATTTGATTGCTTGATCACCAGTTGAATACTATCTATGAATTTAGACTGTGAGTCCTAACAAAGAAGTTTATTTTGCATTATATGATAAGGTAGGTCTTGTTCGATTATTCAACAATTCGTCTAATACTGATTAGCAACACTGACTAAATTACCATTAGCAAATGACATGCTAGTTGTAGACCTTTACTTTCTTCACATTGCTTAGTCAAATATAAGAGATGTATCCTTATTATTAGAGATAATCATGGGTACATAGTCGTTTCAGTAGTTTAGGTAGGCTTTATTGGAGGATGGCTCCAGTCTGAAGTAACATCAATCTTGTGACTAATAAACTAGATTTTTAACGCACTAACTCAAGTGGATGCACAAAATTAATGGATAGTTTCTCTCGTAACTCTAGGATATTTCTTTCTTCTAGATTCTTAATCATACAACCTATTCTTATTTGTTTCCCATCGTTAATTCTAAAAACTATTGATTCTCTTACTTTTTAATCTAGTTCGAAAAGTTAACACTAAATCCTCACTGGGAACAATACTCTTCTTCATTCTATATTGCATGTCAATTACGTGCGCGCGTTTAAGGGGTCGCATTTTCACCCGACCAAGTTGTTGGAACCATCGCCGGGGATTTAAAGATTAACTTTCTTTTTATATTAGATAGTTCTTAATTTTTCTCTTGATTAACATTCGTTCTTCATATTTTTGTTTCGTCATGTACTTGAATGCTCAAGGAAAATGTGTGGGACAAAAATCTTGTTGAGCCAGCATTTCCCCTGAAAAGACTTTAGGCAACAGATTGCGTGAGCAGAAAGCTTTAGCCGAAGATATTGAGAATCTGGCCGACAAAACTCTAAACGGCGATCCCACAGTTATTGTAGACGAACACGTACAGGAAGAGATGTCGCATGTTGTGGAACAAGTAGTGATAGTTGAACACTCCGTAAATTCGAGTTATGTTTGAATTCATTAAATGCTTCTGATTAGACCTAAATTATTGAAAGTTTTATGTTTTTACATATGGATGTTCATATCTAAATATATATCAAGTGTACAAAATGATTTGAATTGAAAAGAATCAAAAAGTAATAAAGTTGGAAAATTTGGTCAAGATACGACTCACTTACGGGTCGTATATGCCACATACCCGTATGTCAAATGCTATGTGGGATCCTAAAAATAAATGAGAAGTTGACTTACGGAGCCACTTACGAACCACAAATTTCACTCACGGGCGACATTTCAATCGCATGTGGTGACTGCAATTCATAAAAATAGACAATTCTCAGGAGTTGACTTCAAACGAGTATAATTCAAAATTGGTATGAAATTTGAGAAAAATCAAAACATGAAAGTTGTATCCCTATGAAATATTCTTTCTACCATATAAAAACAAGGTGAATCAGAGGTATGTGCAAGGATTTATACTCAATTTAGTGAAGACCGTCCAACAAGAAATCTTGATTCTTTTAGGATTAGATTTTAAAGCTCATATTTTGATGGTAACCTATAAAGATCCTCATGGATGTTACCAACTCAGTGGGTTCATCATTAAAATTATATGATGAGACACTTAAGGGCCCGGTGTTCACCACCGATGGTCTATAAGGTCTCACACTCTTCCTTCTCAATTGGCCCTGGTCATACCAAGCCCGATCTAGCCTAGGTCCTACCCCTGATAGACAGGAGGTTGAGTAAGGCTCGTACCATTCTCTCGGGTTTATTTTCCTAAAGGATAGAATGTCCTTTGACCTTTCATGAGACCGACCCTAAATCTCGATTTGGACCGAGGTTCTGAGGTCACACTTGAATCTCATCCTAGTTGTGTACCGGTGATTTATTTCATTCCATTCACCGGGACCTCCCTCTGAATCTATTTTAACTTCTACAATGTATTTGAACTCTTTGAGTTCAACCTATCAGTAAAAGCAGCCACGACACATTCCTCGGGGATGGTCGGTAGCAACATCCTTTATCGCTGAAACCTTTCAATTAAGCCTTGAGTAGCTCACCCTCATGTTTCTTTATCGTAAAGACACCCTCCTTGTGGGTCTAAATCCTCTGGTCCCTAGTGTGGGCCTTTACAAAATAATTTGCAAGCATAGAAAAAGAGTCAATAGAATTTTAAGGTGTATGAGTATACCAAGAAACTACTCCCTTTATGTGATACCAAGTCATTTCTGGTGACGGCTGTCAGTTCCAGGTCAATACTCAACTTGAATGACATTTTTCCATAGCTTTTAGCACATATGCACCATTGCCAATGGGTGGGTCCCTCAGTATTTGGTTCATGTGGTCGTTGAGCTTTTTCTTGAGGTTTAGGAGCTTTGTCATATATTAATCATACAGATTTTGCTCAGCTCTGTCATATTAGAAGCTTTAGGATTTCCCACTACACCTCCGTTGACCATAGGAGTCCCATTATTTGACTGGCTAGCAAGGGTGATAATGACATGCTCCATGCATTGCATGATCAAGTTTTATGTGATCATGGTGTCCATGGCCTTCTCTAGAGAAGAATCTTCCTTTTTATACATCCTTGCTTCCTTAGACCCAGGCCATCACCCTTTCTTCTTAGGGTAGCGTTCTGTATAGTAATATTCCCCACTCACTTGAACCACTTTGACTTCATTCTTTACTAGGATGTCTTGTCCGATCCGTGAATGGAGTGGCCTGGACTTCTTCACGCCCGTCTTTTCACATGACACTAGCGTACTCATAGAACTGAGCCTCTACATGACCCGCCATATCTAGTATATCTACAAGTGGGAGGATATGTTGAGTATTGCCAATAACCTCGGGTAGGTTGCCTCTGAGAACGTTATTACGTTGGTCAGCCATGACTAGACTTTTTCAATGAGTTTGTTGAGATGACTTTTCAAAAAAGGATTTCTAATAGTAGATTGAGACAATACCAAAACTATATTTCCCCATAAACGATACCAAACTATTTACCACTAAAAATGACTTTAGGATAATCAATTAAATTTGTGAAAATAGGGTTAAAAACAACGGGATCGTATTCGATACTGGGACCCTTTTTAGTTTGCAAGAGTTCTGGTTACAATGATAAGAAAGACATTAAAGTATTAGAGCAAAGTGATAAAAAATAAGAGAATGTAATATTGTACACACAGCACAAGAGAGAAAGTTTCTTAGGGTTACAAGTATTGGAGAAGAGATCTTTGTTCCTTCCTCAAGAAGGTATATTTAACTATTCAAAACCTCGACTTTTCAAAAGGTAAGTACATTTGATGTGTCATGCCTATAGCGATAATCATCCTATAGCAGTACTGCAAAGCTCGAGACTAATAGATGTGACGAGGGTTGTTGGCAGTGCTTGTGAAGAAGGCTCTAAGTTAATCCCAAGTAACTGCGTTCTGAACTCTCACCACTATCTTCAAACCGCAGGTCCAGAAGGTTCTTTCACTAAATAATCTGATCTCGAGGCTTTGTCATTTCATTGGTCTTGCGCCTCCACATAAAACACCTAGAGTAGGACACGTGCTGACAAGATTTTTCCATACTAGTAAATCGATCCTACTAACTAGAAAATTTAAAAACATAAATTGGCCGAAAACATCCAAATCTTTTGAGTTTATAAAAGGTATAATACTTAAACATTCTATCAAACTTGGCCTCAACTGGCAAATATGACCTCAAACTTTGGGTGTACACAAGTAGATACCTTAACTTGTATAAAGTTGAATATATAAGCACAAATGCTGATGTGACACAAAAATTTTGGAGGTGTCACATAAATGATCTACATGGTTGCCTCCGTACGCAAGAATACAAAAATATCATCAATAAATAAGATCATGTAGATATCCAAAAATGTCTTGAAGACCCAATTCATTAGATCCATGAAGCTCATTGGCGCATTAGTGAGTCCAAAAGACATCACCCAAAATTCAAAATTATCATACCTGGTTTGAAAGGATGTCTTTGGGATATCTTTCTCCTTTACCCTTAACTGGTGGTATCCCGATCTTAAATCAATCTTCGAGAAATACTTGGCACCCTACAACTGATCAAATAAATTATTGATCCTCAGAAGTGGATACTTATTATTGATAGTGACTCTATTCAATTACCTATAATCATTACACATCTTTAGGGAACCATTCTTCTTACGAACAAACAATACTGGTGCGCCAAATGGAGAATTGTTGGTCTTGATAAAAACTTTTTCCAATAAATCCATCAACTGATCCTTCAACTCCCTCAGTTTGGTAGGAGCCATTTGGTAAGGAGGGATAGATATCAGTTATATGTCTGGAAGGACATCAATAGTAAACTCGATCTCTCCCTCTAGAGGAATGCCCGAAAGCTCAACCGGAAACACATCAGGGAACTCTTTAACTACAGGAACAGACTAAAGGGTCGGATGCTCTATATCTGCATACCTGACCTGAACCAAATGATAAATATATCCCTTGGAAATCACCTTTCTTGCATTCAGGTAGGAAATAAACCCGCCTTTAGGCGTAGAAGAATTGCCTAACCATTCGAGGGTCAGTTCGCCTGGAAAACTGAATTTAACAATATTTAGGCAAACATTCGCATAGAAAGAAGCCAACCAATTCATGCCCATAATGAAATCAAACTCAACCATAGGTAATTCGGCTAAATAATCTAAGGTAGGACGATTACAGACTATCATGGTACAATTTCTATAAATTTGTCGTGCTACAATCATCTCACCAACCGGTGTAGCCACTTCATATATCTTAGAAAATAATTCCGGTTCAAACCCAAACTTGCTAGTAACAAAAGGTGTAACATAGGACAAATTAGAGCTCGGATCTATTAATGCATAAATGTCATAACTGAAAATAGCTAAGATACATGTAACAACATCTGGAGATGACTCCAAATCCTGGCGATTTGATAAGGAATAGATGTGGTTCTGGGCACCGCTAGAACTAGAGGCTCATCCTCGGCCTCTTCCTCTACCTATTGGGGTATGTGGCCCACCACTCTGCAGGCGTACACTACTCGGACACTGACAAATATAATGACTAGGATTTCTACACCAATAACACATGTCGGCACCCTTATGTCATTGTCACATATGTGTCCTACCTCACTAGCTATAAGGTGGTAATGGGGGTCTCATCTAGCTCGAACTCCCTTGTCTCTAAAAACCCGAAGCTCTAGCCCAAAATGAGCACGCCTATCATATCTAGGCTCCTGAAACTGAGATGGAGAACTATTGGAAAATCGAGGTGGATGCCTAGGAAACTGCTACTTTGAGCTACTTGATGTTTCCCCAAAAGACCTAGCTGATGTGGCCCTCTTTGTCAACTTCCTCTTTGTATCTCTATCATCCCAGGGTTGACGCATGCGGTCCTCAACACTCTGCACATAGGCATGTATCGTGGAATATATTCAAGGAGGCTATCGTACACCTGCCAATTAGATGCGGATCCAAACCTGATACAAATCGATAAACTCAAGCCCTTATCGTATCCATGATTTTTGGTGCATATCTAGCCAGGGAATCAAACTGCAAACTGTAATTCCAAACACTCTTGTCCATATGCTTAAGGTTTAAGAAGCGCTCTACCATGGCTTCTTATACCTCTAATGGGATATAATGATCAAGAAATGCATCTAAAAGAGGCCAACTTAACTACCTCTATCTTCGAAGCATGCATAACCCTCAATACCCTATACATTTGATCAATAATGTCCTATGGGTCTGTACACATATCAGTACCAGTAAATATTAGGGGGCTCAATGAAAGGAACTCTCGGGTCCTGGCGCTCCCTATATAATCAGAAGACCCAACACCTGGCACACGCTGCTCTGAAGACTCAAGCGGAGGAACTGGTGGAATCTGATTTGGTAGAACTGGAGGTACTGTGTCTGGAAGAGCTGGAGGTACTACACCTACTATAATCTTCTCTTGAGGAGGTGGAATAGGTGATACATGAGAGTATGACTCTTCTTGGGCCTCAACTCTATCGATCTGGCCGAGCGGGGCATCACTAATACTTCCACCTCTATCAGTACTGGCTCAATGACTAACACTAGCTCTAGTAGTAACTAGCATTACTGAAAAAAAGGATAGAGCACAAATTAGACTCAAAATCACATAACTCGGCTCTATATCATGATCTATGAAGTAAAAGAACAGTAACCATCCCTAGATGCCCAACAACCTCTTGTTCATAAGTGTGGTGCAAAACACATCCATAAACAAGACTCTACTATACACGGCTCAAAGACTCCGTAAGACTGACCTTCTCTGACACTAAGTTAGCATACCCCAAACTAGGGGGTATGGCTGGCACCCGATGTTGTACTGTCCTGAGCATACCATGCTGATAACCAAGATTTTTTACTAGTAGAACTTTTGGCCGATAAGTTCATACTCGGATATAATCCCAATAACAATAGTATGGAAGGGATGACAAGGACACAGTCTGTAAGATAACATAACATACAACCTATGAGGGTGAACAAAGAGGGATCAACTTGAAATACTTAGATAAACAAGGCTGACAAGTCCGCAACATAAGTCAACAAAAGATAACCTGGCTGGCAGAGCCATACATCAATAGTTGTAAATACTAGACAAGTCTATGATCCTCTATGAGTACCTATACTGTCATATAGTTGGGATAGGTCCCTGACCTACCCAATATATACATTTATGCCAGAAATACTCAACACCTAACCAGGAAGCTCTGGGAAAGACGAAGCTTACTCTTTGATGGCTAAACTAGACAGCTCCTACTGTGGTGGTCTATCAAGGCCCATATCAAAACCTGTGGCATGAACACACAGCACCTCCAGCAAAAGGGAAGTCAGTTCAAAAGAAATGTGCTGGTATATAAAACATGAATAGAAATATGAAAGTATAAACTGTAAATAAGAGCATAAAAGCAATCTGATATTCTGATAATTTGTATGCCACATTGGGCGAACAATGAAACTCTGAAACTGAAACAAAACTGTTATTGATAAGCATTATTATGTAATATTCCCTTGGCTTATAACCCAAGGTGTGTAATATGCCACTGCCATCAGGTTCTACTCTGAGGTGTACGTATGGATGCACATATAAGTGCCTGCCCGATCGACTATAGTGCGGTGCGGTGTTTATAATGTACATGTAGAACTGCTCACCGACTGTTTGCAATGGTGGTATAAATAGTATATATATATATATATATATATAACTGCACATCGGCATAGGTTCAGTGGTGTGGATAATGTACTGTGATGACAATGACACTTTTATCCTCTTTGAAAACTCAGAACCATTTGATATTACTTTGGAACGACTCTTGGTCGACTCGACGCTTAACTCTTTGGAACACTCCTTTCTAGAGGCTTATGATACTCAGATGAACCACCAACTAACGATAATAATGGAATACAATAATATTAATAAGAGAACTACTCTCGACAAGGGATGACCAAAATATGAATAGAGTGATTCTTTCGACGTTTCTTTTTAAAAAGGATAAACACTTTGGGCTTCATGCTTTTGAAAGAAAGGGATAACCTTACATACCTGCATCGCTTAGTTAAAAACGTCTCGCAAACACTTGGATGCTTTATAAGTTATTATCTACACAATATAGATGTTTTGGATTAAGATATGATCGACAAACTAAGAATTAATTTGCTAGAATAATTCGCCGAACACCTAGAGTGCATACTTCTCTAGTTTTGGTGTTCATGTTAACCAACCATGCTATCAACTTCTTTTCGACACAACATCAGAAGTAACAATGACTCCACCACAACAACATCAACAACCACAAGATAACCACACATATTCCATAGCTATGATCATATCCAAAACTTGACCAATAACAATCCAAGGATCATAACAAAATTTTCATGGAGTTCTAGCTCAACTACCACACTTTCTTTCATCAAAAATTTCCACAAAGCTATGAGAAATTTATAGATCATTAAGAACATCAATAAATCACCTTAACACAACCAAGAAAGCTTGCACCATGAACTTCTTTCCAAGCATCAACATGATCGTTCACTCCAACTTGCAACCAAGCAGATTTCCAAGCTTTTTAATGGTTAGCTATGGAAGATTCACCTTCAAGTTGATATGAAATGGCTCCTTGATGATATATAAACACTAGAGGAATGTTTGAGAGAGTCTTGGAAGTGTTGGGGTTGAATTTGGGATAAAATGGGAAAGCCACCATCCTTGGCTATTTATAAAACCTTTCACCGCCACGGATATGCGGCTGGTTTTGCATCGTAGAACCCCATGTGTAGGCGCAAAACTCAATCCATATTGGGGCAGTGAGGGAAATGAATGAGGGTCTTGATCCGTGGCCTGATCCACAAAGTGGATCGACTTTCGTAGGGCGTAATGCTTTATGTATTGCCTAATCATTCACAAACTTTGTCTAGATGTACTTCTCTTAATCCAATTGACTTCCATCCTTCCATATACCTCCTCAACACTCATATAAGTTATACGTAACCCTCAGGAAGGGCTTTGGGTTTTCGAAGATCAAGTCGACTTACTATACATTTGATCGCATGAAGAATTGCAGGGTGTAATAGGTGCGGTCAGCACTTAAGGGATTCCCCATCTAAGAGGTGGAATACTGGAGGTAATGTGGCTTAGTCCACAAATTCAGAAGCTCTTCCTAATTCTCAAGCCCAATCAAGGCGTGGTGGAGCTAATTTTGGTAATATATGCGGAGGCTAAAATTGGTTGTATGCACTAGAAGGTTGTCAGGATATAGAGGCTTATCGAGATGTGTGACAGGTATATTACCAGTCTTCACATTTGATGCATATGATCTTATGGATCCAAGATCCACTCTATCATATGTAACCCCTTTTATTTCTAAGGGATTTGGGATAAAGCCTGAAAATTTACATAAATCGTTTGAAGTGTCCACCCTAGTTGGAGAATTAGTTATAGCTAGACGTATTTATAGGAGTTGTCTAGTTAAAGTATACCATCGAAATACCCTAGAATATTTAGTTGAATTAGAGATGGTTGGTTTTGATGTAATTATGGGTATGGATTAGTTGGCATCATGTTATGCCACAGTGGGTTGTAGAACCAAAATAGTAAGTTTTGAATTTCCTAATGAAACGGTCATAAAGTGGAATGGTAATAAAGTAACACCCATGGGGAAGTTTATTTCTTATCTTAAAGGAAGAATTATGGTGTCCAAGGGTTATAATTATCACGTAGTATGAGTTAGGAAGACAGATGCTAAAAGCTCGACTCACTAGTCTGTGCCAACATTTAATGAATTTCCTGATGTATTTCCTAAAGATCATCTCAAAGTTTCTCCTAATAAGGAAATTTTATTTGGGGTTGATTTACTTCCTAATACTAAGCCGATATCTATTTCGTCACACAGAATGGCTCCAACAGAGTTGAAAGAGTTAAAATCCCAGTTGAAAGATCTTCTTGACAAGGATTTTATTAGACTAAGTGTCTCACCTTGGAGAGCACTGGTCTTGTTTTTTCTAAAAAAGATGGATCCTTGCGTATGTGCATTGATTATAGTTAGCTGAACAAGATCCATTAAGAATAAGTATCTTCTCCCCAGAATCGATGATCTATTTGACCAATTTTAGGGTGATAAGTATTATTCCAAGATTGACCTCAAATCAGGATACCACTAGTTGAAAGTCATGGAGGTTGATATTCCTAAAACAGCCTTCAGGACCCGTTACAGACATTATAAAATTTTAGTGATGTCGTTTGGGTTGACCAATGCGCTAACAGCTTTCATGGACCTCTTGAATAGAGTTTTCAAGACATACTTTTGGTCTATTCTGGTAATGAGGAGGATAATTCGGAGCATCTCTAAATAGTGTTACAGACTCTTCAGGACCGTAAATTTTACATAAAATTTTACTAGTGTGAATTTTGACTGAAATCAGTAGAGTTTCTAGGACATGTAATTATGGGAGAAGGTGTGAATATAGATTCTCATAAAATAGATGCAATAAAGAATTGGCATAGACCCACTTCATCAAGTGATATACTAAGTTTCTTGGGTCTAGCGAGCTACTATAGGTGTTTCGTTGAATGTTTTACCTCCATCTCTGCTCCGTTGACTAAACTGACCCAGAAAAAAGTCAAGTTTCAAAGGTCAGATGCTTGTGAGAAAAGTTTTGAGGAGTTGAAAATGAGGTTAACTTCTGCCCCGGTTTTGGTGCTACTAGAGGGAATCGAGGGGTTCATATTTTATTGTGATGCTTTAGAAGTTTGTCTCGAATGTTTATTAATGCAACATGGAAAGGTAGTAGCTTATGCATCCCGACAACTTAAGACTCATGTGAAGAATCATCCCACTCACGACTTGGAGTTAGCAATTGTGGTTTTCACACTAAAGATATGGCGTCATTACTTGTATGGTGTTCCTGTAGATATCTTTACTGATCACAAAAGCTTTCAATATATTTTAAAGCAATGAGAGTTGAATCATAGATAGAAAAGATGGATAAAATTACTCAAGGATTATGATGTGGATATTCTCTATCACCTTGGGAAGGCAAATCTTGTAGCTGATGCTCTCAATCGTCATTCCATGGGAAGCTTAGCATACATTGAGGCAAATTAGAGAAATATGGTTAAGGAAGTTCACCATTTGGAAAATCTTGGAGTTTGACTCTTGGACTCCGAAGATAGTGGAGTTATTGATTAGAACATAGCCTTTTCCTCATTAGTAGCTGAAGTGAAAGAGAAGCAGCTTAATGATCCCTACTTGTTTCAACTGGAAGAGGGGATTCACAAGCAAAAGACTATGACTTTTGAACAAGGGGTAGATGATGGTACTTTGAGGTGGCAAGGCAGATTATGTGTCCCAGATATAGATGGACTTAGGGAGAGAATTATGTTAGAAGCCCACAATTCCAGGTATTCTATTTACCCAGGTTCTACGAAGATGTCTCATAATTTCAAGGAAATTTATTAGCGGAATGACATGAAGAGGAACGTAGCAGATTTTGTGTCTAAGTGTCCAAATTGTCATCAAGTGAAAGCCGAGCATCAAAGGCTCGGTGGTTTGGCACAAAATATGAATATTCCCGTGTGAAAGTGGGAGATGATAAACATGGACTTTATAACAGGGTTACCTCGCTCATTTCAGAAGCATGATATGATTTGGGTAATTGCAGACCGACTTATGAAGTCCGCTCACTCATTGCCATTGAGGACCATCAATACAGTAGAGGACTATGCCAAGTTATATATTTAAGAAATTGTTAGATTGCATGGGACCCCCGTGTCATCGTGGTGAACAGTTCCCAACACATTTTTAGAAATCCTATAAAAAATGGTTAATAACGAAGGTGAATCTCAGTACAACTTTCATCCTCAGATAGATAGCCAGGAAAGCGCACTATTTCAACGCTTGAGGACATGTTAATGGTATTTGTTTGAGATTTTAAAGGTAATTGGGATGATCATTTGCCTCTCATTTACAATTATCACTCTAGTATCAAGATGGGACCATTTGAAGCTTTGTATGGGAGAAGGTGCAAATCACGTTTTGGTTCGTTCGAAGTTGGTGAAGCAGAGTTGTTAGGACCAGACTTGGTCTATCGGGCTATAGAGAAGGTTAAGTTCATTCAAGAGTGCTTGAAGATAGGTTAAAGGCGCCAAAGGTCTTATTCCGACATGCAACATAGAGACTTAGAATTCCAGATGAATGATGGATGTCATGAGATTTGGAAAGAAATGGAAGCTCAGTCCCAGATATATAGGGTCATACAGAATCCTACAAAGGGTTGGGCAGGTGGATTACGAGCTTGAGTTACCAAAGAGTTTATTTTAGTACACCATGTGTTTCACGTGTCCATGCTAAAGAAGTTTGTGCGAGACCCGTCATTGGTTATCCCTATTGATACGATCACAACTAACGGTAGTCTAACTTATGAAGAGATCCCTGTGGCTATCTTTGATTGTCAGATTAGCAAGTTGAGAACTAAGGATATCACCTCGGTAAAGGTGCTATGGAGAATATAATAGGTTGAAGAAGCTACATGGGAAGGATAGGAGGACATGAACTCCAAATACCCTCATTTATTTGAAGAATTGGCAAGAAGTGTTGAAGGTAACTAACCTTTACATTCATACCTCCTATTTAGTTCAGTATTTAGTCCAGTATCCAGTTTAATATCTAGTTCAGTATCTAGTTTAGTACTCAGTTTAGTATTCAATTCAGTATTCAGTTCAATAACTATTCAGCTCAGCACTCTTTCAGTTAGATAACCATTCAGTCCAGTATTCGCATATTACGTCCTTAATGTATGTAAGTTTGATCACCAGAGTTGTAATTCATCATTCAAGGATGAATGATCTCAAGGGGGAGATATTGTAACATTTTGTACCCCTAAATTATAGTATAGAACCATGAAATCAGAAGAGAAAAATTTGTGTCTTAGTGTTACTGGGGATAGGAACTCGCTAGGCGATCCCCAAATCTAGGTCAAGGCTCGCTATAGCCTTTTCTCAGTGAGGGGAGTAGTTCAAAAGTTGAAAAACGTAAAAATTCATCTAAGTGTAAAACGGACAGGGCAGCTCTCTAAGCGAAGCCAGAGCAAGACAACACCTCGCTATAGACCTCGCCTAGCGAGGTGGGGTGTCCAAAATGCTTTTTTCCAAAAAATTGTCTAAGTGTAAAATAGACGGGGAAGGTCACTAAGCAAATCCCAGAGTGAGGCAACACCTCCCTATAGACCTCTCTTAGCGAGGTGGGGCGTCTAAATTACATGTCCTATAAATTCAACACTTAGTCCAAAAAATCATTTAGCAACTATTCCAACATCATAGAAAACCCTCTCAAGAGCGTTATACTCTCCTCTCAACCTCCCACAATAAGGTAAGTTCACTCCTAATGATTCCTTAGTAATTCTAGCATTAAATCATCATTAGTAACATGATTCTTCAACAGAAACATAGGATTAACAATGAAATCCTTCGCAAGCGATTAGGGTTCGGAGCGGTCTTCGTCAGAAAATAGCATAGTTCGTTGCTAGGAGCAATTACAGGTATGTTAGGATAACTATTTACATGTGGGAAAATTATTAATCATCTCCACTCCACGTTCATCCAAAACACTTCTAATTACTTCAGAATTAGAGATTATGCCTTAGTTCATGAAAAGTCTAGAACTTCTATCTTTTAATAATATAACTTTGTACTTGTTCATAATTATCACTTTGAATATTTTGAACTAATTATGTAATCGTTATAGACTCGTGTTCGATATCCCATGATTCTTAGTTAGGATAATTCAGTTTACTATGAACAGTTAATGCTTCAAATATCATAATATATTTATAAGTGCATGACTCAGTCTAGCTCTATTCAGTATTTCCAATATCTTGTACTTCAGTATGATTCATTATTTCAATATCATGTATTACATTATAATTCTCAATTTATTATTTTATATTCCTGAATGTTTAACACATGTATTTGGGCCCGAGGCCGTCGTTTATGCTTTATGCATCTTTGGGCCAGAGCCCATAACTTGTGCACTTATATTGGGCCTGAAGCCATAGGTTATTTATTCAGTTAAACAAGTGGTTCTTCATTCAAGATAAAGACTACTTATGTTCAGTTTTAGTTACAGTTTTTAGTTTCGCATTTATTCCTATTTATTGTTTTGGGTTGCCCCTATCCCAAACACCTTACAACTAGTTATTTCCTTCAGTTGATTTTACATACTAGTGCAATTCAAATGTACTAACGTCTCTTTTTCCCGCGACCTACATCTCACGATGTAGGTAACGATTTACATGAAGACAGTTCAGTTTGTTAGGACAGCTCATATCAGCTTCTTGGTGAGCCCCAGCTTCTCATCGGGGCATTTGCTATTTTATATTTTATTTCATTATTACAGAGAATCATGTACGCTGGAGGCCTTGTCTTGATAAACAGTCAGTTCTTTTCAGATACTTAGAGGCTTTATAGACTAGAGTAGTCAGACAATTAGCTTTCTTGTAGACATTTATGCTAGATGTTAGGCAATGTATTTATGTCTCAGATTTATTCCGCATTAAGTACTATTATTATTATTTATTGAGTTAGACTTTTCAGCAGTCCATCATGTTATCAGTTGTGTTTCCGCTCAGTTATACATCATGTTAATTCAGCCAGCCAGTTGGTTCGCTCGATCACATATAGTTAGACACCGAGTGTTGTACCGCATCCAGGCCTAGGTTCGGGGCATGACATAACCTTTTTTCACCTTGAATCAACGTACAAATACATCTCAATGAGAGAAACAAGCTTCTACGAGCACCACAAACTTCTTTGTGTTAGATTTATGTAACCCACCTTGGCATTTGTACTTGAACCTTACGGAACCTTTAGAGAGAGCTTGACAGAGTTTTAGGGTTGTTGGGTCAAACAAATGAAGATACAATGATGAGCACCTCTGAAATAAAATCTTAGAAGGTTCCACTCCTCACTTGGTTTGCTGAGCGAAGCCCAGGGTGAGCAACACCCTCACTTTGGAGGCAAGCTACTTCACTGCCTGCCCGACAATCGCGCAGTTATGTAAAAATGCAAATATCTCTTACTATGATGTCGTATCAACGAACAGTTTAATGCGCTTGAAACTAGACTCGTAGACTTTCAATTTTGTGGGTGGATAACCTTGTAACACCAAGTATATTGGGAGAAAATCTCTGTGATGTCTAACTAAAATTTCAGCAAACTTCTGAATGTAACCTACGACGACCTTTGTCAACTTTCGATGAAACATATTTCATTCAATTAGCTCAACATCTAAACTTTCCAACATGATATATTCATGGTTTTAAACATCTCTAAACTTGAGAATGGGTAATGAGACAAATGCAAATCCTTATCAGTGTTTCCAATCAGGGACAACACTGGTTCACAAACAATACTGCTTTATTAAGGGCCATTTTAGTTGAATACTGATGAGAAGTAGACCCCTTTAGGGCATTAGTGATATTTGATCACCAAAAACTTAGAAAATTAATACATATACAGAGAAATGGAAACTCATTTCTTACTAGACACAGTCAGAGTCTGGCATATTATTTTGATAGTATTTTGATATATTCAAAAGAGAATAAGGCATGTCCATATTCTGATTAAGTACCAAATGGTTATGTTTCACAAATATTGCCACATAATAACAAAAATATAGGGTCCCAAAGATCAAAAAGGAACATTGAGGAATTCTAATGTAGGAGCAACCTTAATAAAGGTAAGTTGGGGGTACTCAAAGCTTCATCTTGAGCTCCCTATATCAGAACTTAACTTAGTGTACTTTCAAGACAATGTGATACCTCTTAATCAGTCAGCAAGCGTGGGATAGGGGTAAAGGGTCATGCTTTAAGAAATATGTAATAATATCATGTAATAACCAAACAAATTCAAACTATGTTTAAAACTCGAATTCATGCTCAGCAGTGCACTATAACAGCGACATACAGAATCATCAAATAAAAAACTATGCATGAATAATGCATGGTAAAATAGTGGCCAACGGATTGTGCTTTGATACTCTTCATTTTTACACAATGCACTTAACTAACAAAGAGAGTTAGAGGATAAGGTCATGTTTTATTCATCTCTTACTTAAAGACCCATAAGAGTGAGTCCTTTACTTCTCATCATATCAAGTTTATTCATAGAATAGCACATAAAAACCTAAGGCAAAGAAAGAGACAAGTCCCAGGAAGTAAACCATTTAGTTAACAGTCACCTGCTCCAAAAAATGAGAGACTGGAGCAATAAGTTAATACATCAACTCGGGTCAAAATCACTAAAATAGGGTCACAAATAGTCTATGTTCTGGAAACAACCTTATCACTTATATGGTCACAAGTCAGAGAGAAAAGGAACACAATTCAAAGTAAACCTTATTAACTCAATTTACTCTCTGGTTCTTACTATTTAAACCTCAGGTTTCATTAAGAATTATGTCACGACCCAAAATATAAAGTCGTTAAGGCACTAACTCCCCCGAGTTAGTAAGACAAACACAACCCAAGATAAATAGTTAAAGTAAAGAATCAAATGCGGAAATAATATACAAGTCAAATATATTTTTTTAAAGATTTATACTCATAAAATACGAAATGAGAAATACCATCTCTCAAGATTTGTGTCACGATTAAAATAACTTGCCAAGACAATTAATACAATGTCTGGGTAAAACACCCAAATACTATATGGAAATGAGAAAGATAGAAAAGTAAAGTAGAAGGAGGATCTGATAGCTCTACCCGGGTCCTCCGAATCAACTCCTCAAGGGGATGGACAATCGTGAGGTACACTGGCACTCAGAATAGAACCTACACACAAAAAGGTACAACAAGTATAGCGTGAGTACGGAAAACACGTGTACTCAGTAGCAGCATCAACCGACCCTATCTTAAAACGGAGACGAGGGTCATCATTTTGAATACTACTTCCACATAAACTGCCATTAGTTCTCCACAACAACAATTATACAAAGTTCACATAACTCAGAAGTACAGGCCTAGGTTATAACATCTAATTCATCATGTTGGATCAGGTGTTCATATTGTCATATCAATAAAGTTCAATCAATATTTAGGCCTCAATCAACAACAAATAGATGGAATTATATAAGATTCAAGTGAAGTGCAATACAAGGCATTTCTTTCTCATCACTGGTAGACACACTGACACACGTGAAAAATATCCATAATATGGCATCGGTACCTGATGCAAGTGCTCCTAACCTCATAGGTATCATGACCCCTTAATAATCCCATTAAACCCTCTTAATTAATTTATTAGATCAACCACGATGCATCAAATAAGGTCTAAAGATGTCGACGTGCCTGGAATAGGAGTCTGATAGTCACACAAAGCCTTGACTTTTTGTAATGCCTCTGAAAGGTCTAAATCTATTCAAATATAGAGAGCACGTTAACAGGTAATTCTATCGACACCCATATATTCATATAAGAATTTAGACTTTAAAAAGTCACCCAAAGATAGGATTCCGAGTCTCGAATGGAAAAATGAGAAATTAGCCCAAGAATCAGTCTATTCATGGTCTTTGGAAACTACATACCAAAAATCATCCAAATTTGACATCAAATTCATGCTCAATTGAAGAATTTCCCCTTCTCCAAGCCTAGGGTTTATTTCCCCCAATCTTCCCCAACTTAAATCATGATATTTGCCATGAAATCCCAATATAATCGATAATATGATAAAAATAGGATGATTAGAAGCTTACCCCCTTGAAGAACTTTGCAATATCCTAAAAAATGCTCTACAAACTGAGACTCCAAGCTAAATATATGAGAATGAAATGTTTTGGGGTTTTACTTCACTGGAACAGTAGCTCCTTCACGATCGCGGGCCCTAACCTCACGATCACGGAGTTCTGCTTGGACTCAGCCCACGTGATAGTCTTCACTATCAAGACAGTTGCCTCTGCAATCACAGAAATTGCCTACACGACTCATCACAGCGATGACATGCTACAAGTGATGGCGTAGAAGGACTGCGAGAAACATCATGATTGCGACATGTGTCTTTGCAGTCGCGATGAAGGAAATCAGTAGCTAGACATTAGAAAAATATGGTGTCTTCCAAACATGGAATTGACCCTCGAAACTCATCCAAGACCTCTTGGACACAAACCAAACATGTAACAAACCTGATCGAGCACTCAAAATCAATTATACGTGGTCGTCTTGACCCGATGTTGACTAATGTCAACTCCAATTCTCTTAAAAGATAGAATTTAAACCATGAGTCCAAAATACCCTCTAGTACCTTGGAACCAAACCAATGACTCGACTAGGCCATAATCAATATTCTGAACCTGATGGAATAGATGAAACTTTGAAAAAGACTCAATTACCCTCAATGTTGACTTTAGTCAACCAAAGCTCATTTTTAAGCTTAAGAACTTCAAAAATCCACAATGTTACTCGCATTGCACTGAAATCACTCAAGACTCGTTCCAATCATCCACCTACGTCAAACATCACAGTACGAAGCTAATAGATCCATCAGAATTTGTTTCTAGATGCATCTACTCAAAAGTAAACTCTTGGTCAAACTCCCCAAACTTAGAACTTCTAATTTCCAAAACATAGATTTTCTTTTGATACTTCTACCTGAAAGCCTTGGGAATTGTGCCACCTATCCCCGCAAGTAAAAAATGCCACAGAACCTAGGGGAAGGGTTACTTAAGGGAAAATTGATAAATTATTCAAAATGACCTAACGGGTCGTTACATCATACACCACTTAAACACATGTTTGTCCTCGAACATAAAAGAGAAAGGAAGTACCTGAATCTCTAAAAAGTTGGGAATATCTAGCTCGCATATCCATCTCAGTCTCCTAGGTAGCTGTCATAACCCAACCTTGGGGGGGTGGCTGGCACTCAGTGCCTTACAGCCCGAGCGTACAACGTCTCATTTGTACCCTCAATACACATATAATTAGTCCAACAAAGCCTCAAAATAACTCTTACAAGATAATCAAGTCATCATAACCTATAGAAGAAGAAGAGACCAACACACACACACACACACATATATATATAAAGAAGGATGACATGGTCGTAGTACATCTCAACTGGCTAATAGAGAGGCCGACAAGGCCATACACAACTTTGACTTACAAGATGATTGTCTACAAGCCTCTAAAGAGTACATGAACATCATCAGGTCAGGATAGGGCCCCTCCATACCTATAACTATATATATAAAATCATACTGAATCTGACTAGCACCTTTGAAATAAGTAGAGGGCCCTAACTTTGTTGCTGAGCTGAGGTCCTACTAGAAATGAGCATCACTCCGTCTATCTGCACCTGCGGGAATGAAACACAGTATGGTAAATGAGAATAAAGAAGTATGTATAAACCTATAACTCAGAATACCACTGGGGACCATGATGTGAATATAATCGCGTATATAACATCATAGGCCTCTGTGGGCAATATGATGTGTATACCTCTGTAATATATGTATAAACTGCGTATATAATCTCATAGGCCTCTTTGAGCAATATCATTTGTATACCTCTATGATGTATGTATAAACTGTATATATAACGCCATAGGCCTTTGTAGGCAATATCATTTTTATATCATACTCAGCCATAATAGGACCCGGTAGAGCATATATACGTATATGTTTACAATTCATGAAGGATCTCAGGATATTAATATGAACACGACGAAGTTGCCTAACGCCGTTAACCCCCACCTATGATTATGGAATAATGAACAACGATCATTATAATCAAATAAGAAACTCAGAATAAATCAATCAACAAGAGTATTATAAGGTGCGGAAGGTAATCCTGACAAGGGACAAATAAGAGATACCATAAAGTGCGGAAACTACTCTGGAAAGGTATAACCAAGATCATGAAATCACTATAAAGGGTAAGGAATAACCATGTTGTCAACAGTCAAGAATGGAGTCTTTTTTATTGACATTTCAATACATGCCATTACTCTTAAGATCATGCCAAAATTAAAGCATGGGTAAGCCTTACATACCTTGTCGCCTTAGGTTATACGGATTCCACAAGTTTGCATGTCCTACAAATTATTATCTACAATATATGAACGATTTGCATAAAAAATGAAGCCATAACTCATAAGAAAACTCATTTGGAAATTTCATCGAACACTTAGCGTGCATTGAAGTTATATAGTATTTTATAGTGCAAATCCTAGGTACATAAACACTTCAACCTTCTTCACTTACTCTCCTTCATATCCATAATACAATTACTAACTCAATAACTCCATACTACACTCTTAGTTAATTCAAAACAACCAAACAACATCCAACAACAAACTCAAGGTTTCAAGAACTTATTCTACAAAATTGTTCAACACCTTTAATCATTTGGATAATCTTAAGAACAAGAAGATAGGGATGAGACATACCTCAAGCAACAAGAATTAATTCAAATCCAAAATTGCATCACTCCCAAGAATCCTCCAAAATCACTACAACGAGGAGAAAAACAATAAGACGATGATCACAGAATTCTTTACGTTAGATTTGTATAGTTTACCTTTTGTTTTGGCTTAGGATCATATGATAGCCTTAGGATATGTCTTAGGAGCTGTTTAGGATTTAGAAATATGAGAAAATGAGGTCTTGGTAGAATTAAAACGTAATTTAAAGCTGAAAATTTTCCCATCCACCTCAAGGTACGGCCCGTACCTTAATGTACTGTCAAGATATGGTCTGTACAAAAATGTATAGTCCGTACATTGAACCGTACCTCATCTCCAAATCTTGGCAAAAACATTTGGACATCATACGACCACCATGTCATATTTATACTATCCGTACCTCAAAAGTATGTCTGTACAAGCCATGAAACAGATGGAACTTTGTCGAACCTTGACGAAACGTACTCTCTTTGATTCGTTTAACTTCTATACTTCCAAAAACTTCTATAAATGGATTTTAAACCATTATTACCCTTTCATAAGGTCTCCTACCTTCTCAGAATACATATGTTAAGTGACAACATGACTTGACATAAAACTAGGAGGTGTAACATCCTACCCCCTAAGGAATATTCATCCTCGAATGCAAAGGTTATATATCTATAAGATTCTATATTTTTAGGGTTTTCAAGAAAATTTGGGAGACTTTCGACTTTAACCAAGACTATCCAAAATCTGCCAAGTAGCCAGATAACATATCCAATGCCACACGGGGCTATATAACAACATAACATAATAATACCAGCTTCACACGATCGTCTATCTATCTAGAAGTCAAAAAGGTTAGCCATAACTCACCTTAATTGTCAAATTCTGAAATCTGGGTTGCATATGTCACATATGCACGAGTGTCGATATAAACCTATAGTATGAAACAAATGAGGGTATCTGGACTTCATAGTCTCTTCATCTTTCCATTTCATGTCTTCCATATTATTGTTCCTCCATAGCCCTTTAATGGACACAATATGTATTAACAACGTTTCCTATATAAAGCATACAAGATAAGCTTGATAGGTAAGATAGAAATAGGAAATTGTATCGCACGAGTGTCGATATAAACCTATAGTATGAAACAAATGAGGGTATCTGGACTTCATGTTCTCTTCAGCTTTGCATGTCATGTCTTCCATATTATTGTTCCTCCATAGCCCTTTAATGGACACAACTTCTTGGGTCGGTAGCTTGTAGACCTGGCGGTCTAAGATGGCAACTGGAGTCTCCCCGTATGATAAGTTCTATGTAATCTACACATCCTCTATAGGAGTAATACAAGAGGGATTCTTTATGCATTTCTAAAGCGTGAACTAACTCCCAGAGGTAACCCAAGCTCATAGGTGATATATCTGGGCTAAGCTTGCTTTGATGATTGATCCCACTGCACTTTTTTATGGGAAAACTTTTAGGAATACTTAATCATCAATGGCATTCTTTAAGTCTCGGCGTCGTACATCAACATGTGATTCTTGGCAATCCTAGATTATCAACATGCCACTGAAGAGGCTTTACTCCTTTTACCATTTGGTGGTTTAACACCAATCTACACACTTCTATTTCCTCACATCGAATTGGTCAGTAGAAAATATGTACTTCTAGCTATAAAAGGTCTCACAAGGGTCAATCTAAATGATAAGATGATAACTACAATTATACGTAACTATTTATAGGGTAAGGGATCCTCCTACTCTCTTTTGAATCATGACATATCCATCTGCAATATGCCATCGAGTGTCTAAATCGCACTCTCAGCCTGACCATTCTTCCTAATAAAATGATAACAGGATTTCCTTGCATCTTCAAACCTTTCTAGAGGGACTTCTAGAAGTTTATGGTAACTAATATTATTCATCTGAGGTAATAAACATTAGAATATTCTGAAATTATATATTTTATTTGGAAAGTTCTCAACTAACTCTGTCAAGAAACGGGTCAAGCATGCAAATCTGTAAACCATTAGCCATCTAGGTAACATTCTGATAAGAGCAGGGTGAGCTCATACTGGACTTTTTCCTTGAACCATTTTTCCATTTTCATGTAGGAAATCTACCCTCTATATTGTCCCCCTAGCCCTAGATACTTTGTCCATGCCTGTTGACCATTGGGTTGCTATGCTAAAGTTTGGTAATACTTCATGCCGCATCATCACACCAATATCTATTTTCCCATATCATGGTACACTTTTGTCAAGCTTAGGTGAATAAAATAGAGGGAATAATGTACTTCTGCTCACATCTTATTCTATAAATTTAGCCAAATTTGGAAAACATAGTTCACCTAGGTATCGAAGAGCTTCGTCTCCCTTTTACTTTAATAGCCATTTATTTAGCTGATAATGTTAAATCTAGATTCTCATATTGCTATTTTCTTGCTCCTATCACATGGGTGAATATGATTACTTCCTTCTCTTTCCTCAGCCCCTCGATGGTCTAAGCCACCTAACCCCTTACCTTAGGTTTCCTTAAAGGCTATCGTCTTGATATACTAAGTTCTCCATTTAAACTGTACTTTAGAGTGGAAATATTTTATTCTTGTTCTTTTCCTTGCCCACTAAGGGTACTACTACTGAGCTCTAGTTCATGACTCCATATGTTGTAATCTAGTTACTGAACCGTCTCTTTTCCGAGGGGGGCCATATTCTACTATACTATTTAGGTTCTGTCTTTATTTATTTCTTAATCTCAAGAATTGTTACTCTATTTAAGAATACTTATTGGTCTCTATATTATTATGACTCATCTCAGAGGGCACCTTTATCCTTGAAGGAAGAAATTTATCTCAACTTCTATCATCCAAGAGTTCCTTATATATTTGTTCTTAAGTTTCACTTTGGGTCATAACCTTGGTCCTTTATTCCACCAACACATCAAATGATAGATATTGACGTACTTCCTTATTAAGTATATACTTACACTTAAATCACTTGGCCAACATCTCCTAGCAATACACTTTCAACAATCACGTCATTATATATTCCTATAAGATTTTGGGCATCCTTGATTGCCCGCTATTACTCTATTTGCCTTCATATCCACTTATCCTGATAGTACCAATTCCGTGTGCATTCTTATTTACTTACACCCCCCCCCCACTCTTTCATAATCTTCTAACTTAAATCGTTTTACGTTTTCCCTTTTTATTATTACTTTTCATCTAAATTATTTTTTGAGAATTTTTATCAATTACTGGTGAGGTTAAAACTTCAGATTCTAAAACCATTCCATACTATAAAATTTTGTATCAATTAATGGCTCTTTCGGCCCCCTAAATCATCTTCTATCTTGACCCAATTTACCCATTTCATTCATTAATCTTCACTACCCTTTTAGGCTTACATGTTTTTGTCTTCACTTACAGGTCATACTCTTCCCTTCTGAGTCTCGTGTATTTAGCATCCCTTATCAATACTTAATTCATTAAATTAGGAGGTCGCTACCAATCCTCTCTTGATATTTAAATGTCATTTCATAATCATGACACGTTCTCCATATTTGGAGGACACAATTTGGTTCATCTTGAAATTCTTTCTCATAACCTTTTGGCCTTCTTATTGAACCATCCGGTGGGTCATGTATCATTCTCCATCGTACCATCTTCTCTTAAGAAGGAGGACTACTCTGTGTACTCAATGATTTCTACCCTAAAATATCATATTCTTGTCTCCACTCTTTCCATACTTCTATGATATTTTAACAAATTACAATTTTCTCCAACATGATCCCTCTTACTAGGAATTACTAAACCATCCACACGAATAGAACATCATGTGTTCATATCTGTCATGCTTAGTCCCAATAGAATTTTCATTGTCTAGCTAGGATATTTGATTTGATCTTAAGGGCTCCTTTATGGATAACATTTAAGAATTACTCATTCCTTTGTAGTTTATCCTCTTACCTTCTGATTGCTTATCTTGAAATTTCTCAATATCTTTTCTTATAACAATCTATTGAGGTTCCAACTCTTATTCCTTTTAACTAAGAAAATTTCCCAGTATAGGTACTTCCTGACTCAGAGAACTAAACCACCTGACCAGCATGTGCTATTGACATTTAGTTGTTCAAATTTCACATTAGATATTCTCATTACACATTAATCTTCACAACTCAACACATACTTCTTCTTGCCTTTTGGGTTTTACTTGACTATCAACTCGCCGTATTTTTCATATGACTCCGTTGTTCCTCGTACTGCTTATATGTCTTACTTATATTGGTGTCATCCCTTTACTATCCAACGCACTTCTCTCCATATTCTGAATAATTGTGAAAAAACATCCTTTCACTTTTTAACTTCTCATTCCTCACTTGGCCTTATCCTCTAGGCATTTTCTAAACCTATTTTACTTTAGACAGGAACCTTTCTAAGGAGACATTTACCTTATACACAAAGAGTGCAATACTTGGCCCCTAAATTTTCAACATCTCTAAAGGTTATATCCAATTAACAATTTTTTTGGGATATTATATATACCTTCTAAATAGGTGCCTTTGACATAATCATACTATTCTTCCATATCTCTCATGCTAAGGGTCGTTCTAATATTTACTAGAATCTGAGATCTTGCTTCTTTCTAAACCCACATCTCTTGACGTCAATAGATCAGAAATAGGTATAAGTACGTTTCATTGTGGTTATACCACCACTGAAAGTGGAATAACAATACTTACATCATTCCATCTGAAGATCAATCTCCTTATAGTCTTCTGCATTTACCCTTGCACTTTACCTCCTTAACATCCTAAAATTAGTATCATTCTATACTCGTTTTACCTTCTCTGTATATGTGTAAGACAATTACTCACACTCTGAAACTCTAGTATAACACTCGCATCTCTAGCGTATCAATAATCTGGTATGGGTATTTTCTTAACCAGAGATGAATATGAACTAACTGAAGTCTTTCTGGTAATCAGCTTTATTGGAACTGTATAAAACATGAGATAAACATGAATTATTACAACTCAGCTCTACTGCATGATCTAGATTATGAAAGAAAGGTACGCATCCTAAATTTCCAGTATCCTCTTATTTATAAGTGTGGCACACTACACACCTATAAATAAAACTCTACTATACATGGCTTGTAGACATCCCTAGGACTGACCTTCTCTGATACCAAATTTGTCACACCGCAACATAAGGGGGTGTGGCCGGCACCCGATGCCTTATATAAACGTACCACGTCTCGTCTGTACCCTGGATACACATATAATTGGGCCAACAAGATCTTAGAATAACTCTCATACGACAATTAAGACATCATAACATGTATAAGTAGAAGATTCTAATACATACACATATATATGAAGAAGGCCAAAAATGCCACAATACATGTCAACTAGCTGATAGAAATTCTGGAAAGGCCATACACAACTTTGACATATAGGAAAATTGTCTACAAGCCTATAAAGAGTACATGAACATCATCGGGTCAGGATAGGGCTCCACCATACCCATAACTATATATATAATCATATTGACTTTTACTAGCACCTCCAAAATAAGTGAAGGGCCCTGACTTCGCTATTGGTAGATTCGGAGGGTCATTTATGACTTAGTCGTATTATGGGTTTTATTCCCAAGTCAATCGGATGTATTCTGTGGCCTTATTTGTAAAGTTAGATTTTTGGTTTGTCTCGGATGATTCTTTAGAAATGTATGCCTTAGCTCGGTTAATTGTGAAATCATATGATACGAGCAAGTTTGTAGCACTATTTACTTTAGACGATCATGTCAAGTTTATGTCTGGGGATTCCCGAGAGTATTTCGGGTGTTCAATGAAGGATTTAGGTTATTTCTCTTTACTGGTGTCTGGTGTCCACCACGACAGCACAACATCCACTCTGATCGGTCTGCCTTGGTGAGATGATGGCTCACCAAAGTGAGAAATAGGGACTGGGTTTCCGCCACAGTAGAGTCAGGTCCACTGTGGTGAGGGGTGAGGTGTCAAGTGACTCTTGCCCTAGCGAAGCTTTTACTACCGCAGTAGGTCCGCTCCAGCGGAGTCGATTTTGCTGGGGTGGAAGTACTATTCAAGTGATCTATAAATATATTTTGGCCAGATTTTCTTTTCCCAAATAGCTAACTTCGAAACCAGCACCTCATAAGGGTATTTTCAAAGCTTTATGAGCATTTTCAACCTTGAGGTAATATATTATTTCTCTCTTATGGATTAAGTTATGATTATAGCTTCTTTTAATGGTGGTTTAGCATACTATGTGAGTTGTGCAAGATGAGTTATGCATATTGAGAGATTAAGAAAGTTATATGGTTTATTTTAATGAGGATTTATGGATCAAATGGTGTTAATATCATGAATTAGGATTGGATTATGTTAGATTATCATGTTCGAAAGCTTAATTTGATTATAGAAGTTTGTTTTCCAAAGGGGGAATATCTAGGGTTTCATATTAGGGATTTTAGATTATTGTTCAATTGGAGGTTCAATTGTGTTTAGATTTGCAATTAAATTAAGGATCTGACTACCTAGTATGTAATAAAGGTTTTATAACAAAGTTCGAGTCTTGGTAGCGTGTGCCCGAGATGGGTATTTAAAGTTTTTTTTTGTTGTGTTAGCTTTATATTAACGATGCAATATACATAAATAGACTTTGACTATTGTAAGGTGCAAAGGAAGGGGAAGGCTATCTCAGAGTCTTGATTTTTTTGTGCACATGTTCGAATGTGAGGTAGGCTAAAGTTTATCTTTTCGAGACTCCGATAGAAGTACTTAATTAGTTATAAATATTGAGGGAAATTGAGCATATTTTGGGGTCCTACTCAACTGGTTGTGATAAACGGTTGAGTGGGTACCGGTGTTGAACTATGATGATGGGGTGATTTGGGAATCAGCTTTATGCTGGTTTTGATTATTGATTAATTATGCTTGTCGCCATATGTGGGATTGTCGCCATATGTGGGATTGTCGCCATGTTTGCTATTGTTTGTTTACTCATCACACATGCTTTGGATTGATATCCTAATTTGACTTGGATTGTCTATGTATTATTAAACCCTTAAAAGCATATGTACATCATTTCTATACTTGATTGTATCTCATAATATCATGATATCTTGTCTTGTATTATAATTGCATACATACAGTTATGGTTCTGTGATTTGATGTGAGAGTGGTAAAGATATGTTGTGGTCCAAGAGACCAAAAAGGTAAGAGTATTATGAGACTATAGAACTTGAGATGATTTTGATATGTGGGGAGTGGAGTTGCACACTTGCAACATGATTGACACTCGACAGATGAATCATGGGCTCTAGTCAGATTCGTGTGTGGAATTTTGGCTAGCTAAAAGAGGTATATGGACTTCGTGGGTCCCCCATAGGTGTATGGATCATAATTAAACCTTTATATATTGTATACTAGGTTGAGAAAGGTACCTTGGATATGAATTGCATTAATATCATACATACATACGTTGTTTCACTGATGAATTATGATGAACTGTGTATTGAGTGATTATGAACACCATGGTTGAATTCTGAGCTTAGACTGTTTATTTATTTCTATTGATATCTGATATACTATTGAACTCTGTGAACAACATATTGCCGATGTGACGTACTTGGGTTATTGAACTGTTAGCATATAATTATTTGGTGTCGACTTGGTATTTATCTCTGATTATGTATCTTCCGTCATTGTCGGCCTATGATGTCTATGGGGTACATTGTATACTCATGCTACACTTGATGCATTCTTTTTGGGTGCAGATTCGGTACCTTTCACCTCCGCAAGACCACGTGTCTGAGTCAGAGTTGTGTTCCTCAATATTCAGGGTGAGGATGCTCCTTCCAGCATGTCTTGGATACTCTCCTCTACTTATGATCTTTTGTTCTTACTTGAGAAACATATTTTAGACTATATATTTCAGTTTTGACCTACATGCCCTTTTCCTTAGATTGTTATGGTTTTATAAGTCCTTTTCTATGCCCAGAGTAGACTCTTGGGGGCATTTGTTGGATGTATCAAACTATGACTTCTTTTCGCTTGTTATGCTATGAGATCGTGTTTAGGGTAGCCATATTTATTCCACTTTTATATATGTATCATGTATTAAGAATGATTTTGGAGTGGTTTGCCTATGTGGTGGGATTATGTAGGTATCACCACAATTCCTAAAAGGGGATTATGACAAAGTTGGTATCAGAGCCAGGTTAAACAGTCCTAAATACAAGAGCAATGTCTAGTAGAGTCTTGTCGATCAGTGCGGAGACATCCGTACTTATCGTCGAGAGGCTATGGGACATTTAGGAAATTTCACTTTTTCTATTCATTTCATTCTAAGTTAAATCAAATTGGTATATGACCTTTATTTATGTTATCTCATAGATGGTGAGAACTCATATCGATATGGTGAGAGAAGAGGAGTAGGCACTGGCACTGACTATGCGTGGACATGGTAAATCACACGCTCGGGGCCAGAGTAGAGCTAGAGCAGCAGTACCATCTAGGGGTAGAGCACAGAGAGCCGGTTAGGCTTGTGCTAGGTCAGAGTCCTCAAAGCCTTATATCAATCCTCAAGATGATATGCTAGAGGAGGAGGTGGGACCAGCCCAAGATCAACCTAGATTTATTGCTACACCAGTCCATCAAGATACACTAGTCTAGTTGTTGAGTGTTCTAGATCAGTTTGCTCATACATGTGTACATTTGACTACCTTGGGTGGTTCTTATACCCGTGTGGGAAGGGAGCAGACTTAGACCCCTGAGTTTTGTACACTTAGTATTCATCTTGTGATGATATTAGCACCACATATAGATGAGGTTCTTGCTCCAAAGTTTGGTCCCCGGCCTATTGGTAGGACAGTTATAACTCGTGATAAGTAAAAGATTTAGGAGCCTTTTTCGAATATGAAGCCTCCGGAGTTCTTTGGTCAAGCTGAGGAGGATGCATGTGAGTTTATAATGAGCAGCTATGAGAGATTCCACACTTTTGGTATTGTTAAGACTTGTGGAGTCAGTTTTGCAGCCCTTTAGCTTAGAGGTGACGCGAAGTAGTGGTGGAGGGCATATGTTGATTGTTTTCCAGAAGGACGCCTCTATTGACATGGGTTAGATTCTACAGAGTGTTTTTTTAGAAGTATGTTTGAGCTTTTGATTGGGAAAGCAAGATGAGTTTTAGAAGATTGATTAGGGACATTGTACAATTGCACAGTATGTGACTCACTTTCATGCATTATCACGATATGCAGCACCGCTACTCCCTATTGAGGCTGAGTGAGTGAGATATTTGTTATAGGGTTGTCTATTCCACTCCATTTGGCTACGTTGTAGTGGGTGGCCTCTAGAGCCTCTTTTGAGACCATTGTCAAGCATGTTATAATGGTAGAGTCTATGAGGGGGCAAGTTTCCCAGACATGAGCCCAATAAGAGGGCTAGGCGCTTTGGACAGTTTAGTAGTTCTACTTCTCGAGGTCATGGTTATCAGGGGAGATATCAACAGTCATAGCCTAGTCGATCAGTTCAGATAGCTCTTCATATTACTAATGGACGTAGTGGGGGCTTGTCATTAAGGGGTTCTCAGTATCGGTATTCAGACCATGATAGCTCATTTTTATTTATCTCTATTCAGCAGCCCCTCAGCGGCTAAAGCTTGTTACACTTGTGGAGAGGTTGGGCACTTCAAGAGAGATTGCGCTAGGCACTTTTCGGGTGGCTCTCGTGCACCTAGGACCCTAGCACAGACATCTAGAGGTGATACTCAGTCTAGCCAGGGAGGGTCTCAGTTGGGTCGTAGTGGTCATCAACCTAGTTATGGTGGCTGCCAGTTGGGAAGAGGTAGAGCTTATCTGAGCTGAGGTGGCCAACAGAGTACTCAGTTTGAGGTAGGGCACACTCATTGCTATGCATTCCCTAGTAGGGTTGAGGGTGAGGCATCGGACGTAGTCATTACAGGTATTATCTCAATTGCTCATCGAGTTACTACTGTGTTATTTGATCCATGATCTACTTTCTCTTACGTGTCTGTCTACTTTTCTACTAAATTGGAGATGTTGTGTGATCTACTTGATATCCCAATTTGTGTGTCTACACCAGTTGGTGATTCTATGATTATTGATAGAGTATATCGCATGTGTGTAGTTACTTTCATGGGTTAAGACACTTGGGTAGATGTGGTTATATTAGATATGGTAGATTTTGATGTTATATTGGGTATGGATTGGTTATCATCATATCATACGATTCTAGATTGTTATTCCAAGACGGTCACGCTAGTTATGTCTGGTCTTCCTAGGTTAGAGTGGAGAGGCACTCCCAGCCCTGCTCATAGGAGGATTATTTCTTATATTCGGGCTAGGAAGTTTGTAGACCGGGGTTGTTTGGCTTTTCTTGCTCATATTATGGATACGAGTGTGGAGACTCCTTCCATTGATTTTATTCTGGTAGTTAGTAAATTCGCATAGGTCATTCCTTCAGATTTACCAGGTATGTAGCAAAACAGAGACATTAACTTCTGTATTGACCTCGACTTGGGTACTCGACCTATTTTATTCCTCCGTACCGCATGGCTTCAGCAGAGTCAATGGAGTTGAAGGAGCAACTTCAGGATTTATTAAGAGCTTTATTCGACTAAGTGTATCTCCATAATGAGCTCTTGTCTTGTTCGTGAAGAAGAAGGACGGCACTATGCGTATGTGCATTAATTATAGACAGTTGAACATTATCACCATCAGAAACAAATATCTAATTCCGTATATTGATGACCTGTTCGACCAGCTTCAGGGTGCTTCTATTTTTTCAAAGATTGACTTGAGGTCCGGGTATCACCAGCTGAAGATCCGGGCAAAGGATGTGCCCAAGATGTCTTTCCGGACTCGTTATGGGCATTATGAGTTCTTAGTGATATCATTTGGGCTTACCAATTCCCCCGCATCATTCATGGATTTGATGAATTGAATATTTAAGTCGTACTTAGGTTCTTTTATTATTGTGTTTATTGATGACATTTTGATTTATTCGAAGAGTCGAGAGGACCATGACCAACACCTGAGAATGGTTCTTGGGATTTTGAAGGAGAAGAAGCTTTATGTGAAGTTCTCGAAGTGTGATTTTTGGTTGAGTTCTATGGCATTCTTGGGGCACATTGTGTCCAAGGATAGGATTAAGGTTGACCCTAAGAAGATAGAGGCAGTCAGGGACTAGCCTAGACCGACTTCTGTGATAGAGATTTGGAGTTTTGTGGGTCTTGCTAGCTACTATCACCGATTCATCAAGGGATTCTCTTATATTGCTTCTCATCTGACATATTTGACTCAGAAGGAGGTGCCCTTTCAATGGTCCAATCATTGTGAGTGTAGCTTTCACATGCTCAAGACTTTATTGATCACAACCCTAATTTTATCCCTTCCGATGTATGGGAGGGACTTTACAGTGTATTGTGATGCTTGTTGGATTGGAATGCGTTGTGAGTTGATGTAGGAGAGTAAGGTTATTGCCTATGCATCGTGGCAATTGAAGGTGCATAAGAAGAATTATCCTGTTTCTGATTTGGAGTTGGATGTCGTTGTGTTTGCTTTGAAGATCTGGAGGCATTATCTTTATGGTGTCCATTGCTGGGTGTATACTGACCACCGTAATCTCTAGCATGTGTTTAATCAGAGGGATTTAATTCTATGCACCGTCAGTGGATGGATTTGCTAAAAAAATTATGACATGACCATTTTGTATCATCCGAGAAAGGCTAATGTGGTGGCAGATGCTTTGAGCCAAAAGGTGGCTAATATGGGGAGTTTAGCTTGTTTGGTTGTTTCTGAGCGTCCTTTGGCATTAGAGGTCCAATATTTGGCCAACCATTTTGTAAGACTTGATATTTCCAATCTGGGTAAGATTTTGGCTTGTGTGGAGGTGAGGTCGTCTCTTTTTTATCAGATTTGGGCACACCAGTATGATGATGTGGGGTTGTGAAAGATTCGAGACAAGGTGATGAGTGGCGAGGCCAAGGAGGCCATGATTGATAGTGATGGTGTTCTGAGGATTAGGGGTAGAATATGTGCCTCGTGTGGGAGATTTGACTAGGCTGATTATGGAGGAGGCTCACAGCTCTAGGTTTTCAATTTATGCGGGTGCTACTAAGATGTATCATAATTTGAGGCAACATTATTAGTGGGGGAGGATGAAGAGAGACATTGTTGATTGTGTCTCGATGTCAGAATTTCTAGCAGGTCAAGTATGACCACCAGCATCCCGGTGGTGTGTCTCAAAGGATGCCCATTCCTGAGTGGAAGTGGGAGAGGATTGTTATGGATTTTGTTGTGGGATTCCCAAGACCTTGGGCAAATTTGATGCAATTTGGGTTATTATTGATATATTGACCAAGTCCACGCATTTCATTCCAGTTCAGATGACGTATAATGCAGAGAAGTTGGCTAAGATCTACATCAGAGAGATTGTTCATCTTTATGGGTTCCTATTTATATCATCTCGGATCGGGGTACTCAACTTACTTTGCATTTCTGGCGGACTTTGCAGAGAGAGTTGGGAACTCGCTTGGATGTCGGTATAGCATTTCACCCTCAGACCGACGGTCAGTCTGAGCAAACTATTCAGGTATTGAAGGATATGTTACGAGCCTGGGTTATCAATTTCGGGGGTCATTGGGACTAGCACCTACCTTTGGCATAGTTTGCATACACCAATAGTTATCACTCCAATATCGATATGGCACCATTCGAGGCCTTGGATGGTAGTAGATGTCGATCTCCGATTGGTTAGTTTGATGCATTTGAGTTCCATCCTTAGGGTACTGATTTATTGAGGGGGTCCTTAGAGAGAGTGAAGGTGATCCAGGATAAGCTCCTGACAGCGTAGAGCAGGCAGAAGGAGTATGCGGATCGTAAGGTCCGAGATTTATAGTTCATGGTTAGTGACAAGGTTCTTCTGAACATTTCACCCATAAAGGGTGTGATGAGATTCGATAAGAGAGGGATGTTGAGTCTGAGGTATATCAGACCGTTTGAGGTTCTTCAGAGAGTGGGAGAGGTGGCATATGAGTTGGCTCTGCCATCGGGTCTTTTAGGCATTCATCCAGTCTTCTATGTGTCTATGCTGAAGAATTATCATGCCGATGGTTCTTAGATTATCTAGTGAGACTCAATATTGCTTGATCAGAATCTAAAGCTCAATGATGAGACTATGGCTATTATTGACAGGCATGTGAGGAGGTTGAGATTGAAGGAGTTAGCTTCAGTAAAGGTTTAGTAGAGGTATTGTTCTATCGAGGAGGCGACTTGGGATACCGATTCCAATATGCGAAGCAGATATCCTGGCTTGTTCACTACTTCCGGTACATTTCTTGATTCATTTTTCTCCGTTCAAGGATGAATAATGATTTAATTAGTATCTGATGTAACGACCCATCCAGTCGTTTTTAGCTAAAGATCCTTATTTATTTATTTAATCATTCCTATAGACTCTATGTGGGGTTTGCAATGCGTGAGGATGGGTGGCACAGATTTCGAGGTCCATTTATATGAATTTCAGATGAAAAGTCCAAGTCTAGGAACTTAGAGTTGGTTAGTTTGACTCAAAGTTGACTTTTTCCTAAAAGAGTTCATTTTCGAGTTTCGTCGCTTTCGGTAGACCCAGAGGGTCATTTATGACTTAGTCGAGTCATTAGTTCGCTTCTTCAAGCAATCAGATGTATTATGTGGCCTTATTTGTGAAGTTGGATATTTTGTTTGTCTCGGACGATTCTTTAGAAAAATATGTCTTATCTTAGTTAATATATGAAATCTAAGGGTATGAGCGAGTTTGTAGTGTTATTTACCTTAGAAGAGCATGTTTGATTTGTATTTGGGGGATCCCAGGAGTGTTTCAGGTGTTTATTGGAGGATTGGGGTTATTTTTCTTTGCTCGTGTCTGGTGTCCGCCACAGAGGCAGTAGAATCCACTCCAGCAAGTCTGCCTCGGTGAGAGGTTGGCTCATCGAAGTAGAAAATGGGGACTAGGGGGTTACTGCCACAGCGAAGTCGGGTCCACCGTGGCGAGGGGTGAGGTGTCAAGTGACTCTCACCCCAGCGAAGATTTTTCTGTCGCAACGGGTCCGTTCCAGTGGAGTCTATTTTGCTGGGGCGGAAGTACTATTCAGGTGGCCTGTAAATATTTTTAGGTCAGATTTTATTTCACCAGATAGCTATCTTCGAAACCAGCGCTACATAAGGGTATTTTCAGAGCTTAAGGAGCATTTCCATCCTTGAGGTAATAGATTCTTTCTCTCTTATGGCTTAAGTTATGATTATAGGTTCTTTTAATGGTGGTTTATCAAACTATGTGAGTTGGGGAAGATGAGTTATGCATATTGAAAGATTAAGAGAGTTATATGATTGATAATAATGAGGATTTATGGATCAAATGGTGTTAATATCATGAATTAGGATTGTGTTATGTTAGATTATCATGTTTTAAAGCTTAATTTGATTATAGAAGTTTGTTTTCAAAAGGGGAGAATATAGGGTTTCAAATTGGGGCTTTTAGATTATTGTTCAATTGGAGGTTCAATTGTGTTTATATTTGCAATTAAATTAAGGATCTGACTACCTAGTATGTAATAAAGGTTGTTGTGTAACAAACTTTGAGTCTTGGTAGCGTGTGCCCAAGTTGGGTATTTAAAGTCTTGTTTTTCTTGTGTTGGCTATATATTAACGATGTAATATGCCTTAATAGACTTTGACTATCGCGAGGCGCAAAGTAAGGGAAAGGATATCTTAGAGGCTTGTTTTTGTTGCGCACCTATTCGTCTTTGAGGTAGGCTATAGTTAGCTTTTCGAGACTCCGATAGAAGTACATAATTAGTTATAAATATTTAGAGGTATTGGACATATTTAGGGGTCCCACTCAGCCAGTTATGATAAACGGTTGAGTGGGTTCCAGTGTTGAATTTTGATGATGGGATGATTTGGTGAATCATCCTTATGCTGGTTCTGATTGCAGATTATTTGGGCTTGTCGCCATATTTGCTATTGTTTGTTTACTCATTACACATATTTTCGATTGATATCCTAATTTGACTTGGATTGTCTATGTGTTGTTGAAGTCTTGAAAGCATGTGTACATCATCGCTATACTTGATTTCATCTCATTATATCATGATATCTTTCCTTATATTGTCAATGCATACATACACTCATAGTTTTGTGACTGGATGTGAGAGTGATATGGATATGTTGTGGTCTAAGATACCAGAAAGGTAAGAGTAATATGATATTATGGCACTTGAGATGATTTTGATACGCGGGGAACAGAGTTGTACACCTGCAACATGATTGAGACTCGACAGATGAGTCATGGTCTCTAGTCAGATTTGTGTGTGGAATCCCAGCTGGCTAGGAGCGGTATATTGACTTCACGGGTCCCTCATGGGTATATGGAGAATAGTTAATCCTTGATGTACTGTATAATACGTTGTCAACTTGGTATTTATCTCTGATTATGTATCTTCCATCGTTGTCGGACTATAAAGTCTATGGGGTACGTTATGTACTCATGCTACACTTGCTTCATCATTTTTGGATGTATAATCAGTACCTTCCACCTCCACAAGACCACGTGGTTATGATCATCAATATTCAGGGTGAGGATGCTACTTCCAGCTTGCCTTGGATACTCTCTTCTACTTATGGTCTTTTGTTCTTACTTGAGAGATACATTTCAGACTATGTATTTCAGTTTTGACATGCGTTCCTTTTTCCTCAGATTGTTATGGTTTTATTAGTGCTCTTGTATGCCCAGATTAGATCTCTTGGGGGCATTTGTTAGATGTATCAGACTATCACTTCTTTTCTCTTATTATGTTATGAGACAGTGTTTAAGGTATCCATATTTCTTCCGCTTTTATATACATATCATGTCTTGATAATGATTTGGGAGTGGTTCGCCTACGTGGTGGGATTATGTAGGTGCCACCACAATTTCCAAAAAGGGGTCGTGACAATATGTAAGGCAAGAAAATGTAAATAAACACAATATGGTAAATGAGAATAAGGAAGAACTTGTAACTCCGAATGTCATTGGGGACCATGATGTGCATAATTATAATATAATCATTTATTTAACTCTATAATATATGTATAAACTGCATATACAATTCCATACGCCTCTATGGGAAATATCATATATATACCTCTATGATATATGTATAAACTGTGTGTATAATGCCATAGGCCTTTATGGGCAATATCATATGTATATCGTACCTGGCCATAATAAGACTCGGTAGAGAATAGATACATATATTTATACAATGCATGAAGGACCTCAGGATATCAACATGAACAGGGCGGAGTGGCCTAAGGCCATTAACCCCCGCCTATCGTTACAAAATCATGAACAACGATCATTACAATCCAAAAAGAAACTTGAAATCAATCAACCAACAAGAGTATTATAAGGTGTGGAAGGCACTCCCGACATGGGACAAACAAGAGATACCAAAAAGTGCGGAAACTACTACAAGAAAAGTACAACCAAGAACATGAAATCATTATCAAGAGTAAGGAATACCCATTTTCAACGGTCAAGAATGGAGTCTTTTTATGGGAATTTCAATACATATCGTTACTCATTAGAAAACGCGTATGGACATTTCATTGAACACTTCGCGTGCATAGAAGTTATATAGTCTTTTATAGCTCAATTCCTAGTTATATCAACACATCAACCTTCTTCACTTACTCTCCTTCATCTCCATAACACAATTACTAACTCAACAACTCCATACTACATTCTTAGTTCATTCAAAATAGTTCAACAACATCCAACAACAATACTCAAGGTTTCAAGAACTTATTCTACAAAATCGTTCGACAATCATTCGTCTAATCATTTGGATACTCTGAAGTACAAGAATATCGGGTTGATATTTACCCCAAGCTACAAGAATTAATTCAAATCCAAAATTGCTTCACTCCCAAGAATCCTCCAAAATCACTACAACGAGGAGAAAAATGATAAGATGATGATCATGAGATTTCTTACGTTAGATTTGTGTAGTTTACCTTTGATTTTGCTTTAGGATCATATGAGATCCTTAGGATATGTCTAAGGAGCTGTTTAGGGTTAAGAAATATAAGAAAATGAAGTCTTGGTTGAGTTAGCTTGTTGAGAAAAGCAAGTCACAATCGGGTAATGAATCTTTTCCAGAAGGACTGAAAGAGGGCTACCGAATGAAAAGGGGTTGAACTGAAGGGAATAGATAATCCGTGTGGCCCTAGCAAAAATGAGGATCCTATGTCTAGTGTCAAAAAAGGCATTAGCAAGGTATGTCCACATGGACCTTGCTGAACTAGATTCCCTGCTAGCCAGAACAGCTTAGAAAGATAAAGGAGCACAAACATGGGATGTTTGAAAATGAACAGATAAGCTAAGCCACTACTTATGTTCTGCATTCGGTTGTGCCGGTGCACAAAGCAAGCACACAAGAACTGCATAAATCTTTGGTATGTCTATCATAAAACTTAATATAAAGCTGAAAACCTTCCCCACCGCCTCAAGGTACGGCTAGTACCTCAATATACGATCAAGATACAATCCGTACAAAAATGTATAGTCCTTACATTGGACCATACCTCATCTACAGATCTTGGCAAAAACTTTGGACATTGTACGGCTACCATGTCATATTTATACTATTTGCACCTCAAAAGTACGGTCTGTACATGCCATGAAATAGACAGAACTTTGTCGAACCTTAACGAAACACTCTCTTTGATTCATTTATGATACACCCCAGCCTTGGGGGGTCGCCGGTACTAGGCGCCCTAAAGCCCGAGTAAATTAACTATAGCACCTGAATTTCACAACTCGAATCTTGGGCCGATAAGGCCGCCAAGTAATAACAACATGATAAAAATATGACGACAACTTGCAAGAAGAAAAGGCCAAACAACAGCATATATACATAATTGAGGCTGACAAGGTCGTTACAAAGGTACTGACAACTAACAAGAAGGTCGACAAGGCCAAACAAAATGAATATACACTAACCACTAGTTTGCAAGCCTCTATGAGTTCTATAAAACATCAAATGGTCAGGACACAGCCCCGCCATACCCCAAAACACTAGAAATATATACATTAGTACCTGCCAAGTTTGTATAGCAACTCCGAAGAAGTGGAGTGAGACTACCAACAGCTAGAAATAGGTACCCTACCGAGGAGGTACAATATCCTATCTATCTATACATGTGGGCATGAACACAGCGTCCCAAAAAGGAACGTTAGTATGCAAGATGTACTGAATATGTAAGATAGTTAAAGCAGGTGAATCAAAGATGTAATACCAGAAAAAAGAGTACAGAATCAACCTGAAACTCAGAAAAATGCCATTGAGGGCACACAACTGATATAGCCATGAATATATGCATGTAAGCAAAATTAGGTCACTCTATAGGGTCATATAGTATAGTATAATGTCCTTCTATGGGGTAATCTCATCACGAATTGTCCGATCATATAGGACCCGGTAATATCTGCCTAACTGATCAGTGGTATACATATAAAGGTGTATGCCCGATCGACTATAGAACGATGTGATAAGAAAATAGATTCATACATACATACATATATATATATATATATATATATGCAAGACCGACCTCAAGGGACATCATGAGAAGATCCATGAACGTTTCAAGAATAAGGAACAAGCATGTGTTCAACAACCAGGAGTAGAATTCTTATTGAGGGACATTTCATTGTATGTCGTTGCCACAAAGATCATGCCAAAAGAAAGGAAGGTTAAGCCTTACATACCTTATCAACATAGCTATTTACGTCCAACGACCCCTCGTACTTTCTATGGACAATTATCTAGATTATACGAAGGATTGATATCAATATCGAGTTCATATCTTATAGGGAAGTTCATTTAAACATTTTATTGAACAACTTATGTGTGTAACTTTATAGTATCATTTGTAGCTCGAATTCTTCATATCCTATCACAACAATCTTCATTACCATTCCTACTCCTCACCATAACTCTATCCATATCCTCACAACTTCTTTTACTAGCTCAAATCATATAAAAATAGTCCAGACAACATGAGTTGGCCTCAAGGCTCATAAACACCAAATTCTCCAGGAATTCCCTAAAGAAATCTTAACTCAATACTTGCAAAACCCTAATAATAAGCTTAAGAATATAAGACTTACCTCAAATCCTCCAAGAACACACTGATTCTTAACTTAATTTAGCACAAAGATATCTCTAAAATCATCAAAACAAGGAAGAAGAGAAGTTAATGATATTCATAGGATTCTCTACGTCGAACTTCCATAATTTAGCTTTAGATGTAGGTCAAGGGTGTTAGGAAACCTTTGAGAGAGATGGAGGAGTGTATTAGGGTCTGGAACAAGTGTAGAATGAATCCACAAGTCGAGATACAAAATATATATATGAAAAGGAATTTCCACCGCCCAGATATACGGTACAAATGTACGGTCTGTGTATTTGGACCGTATGTCCAGAGCTGAAACTTGAAAAATGTAGGAAAGATAACGGCACAGACTCCAAATTGTATGGTCCGTACAATGATGTATAGTCCATACATTTAGACCATATTTCTGGAAAAAAAATTGAATTTTGCCGAAACGTATTCTCGTTGATCCGTTTAACTTCTATACACCCCGATACTTCTATAAACAAGTTGTAAACCCTCATTACCCTTCTGTAATGTGACATATCTTCTCGAGATGCCGGTGGTAATCGATGACATGACTAGATATGAAACTACAAGGCATAACATTCTTCCCTCTTAAGAATATTCATCTGTGAATGTTCAGAAATACTCTAACTCTCACAATTTCTAAAAATTTTGGCAGAGTTTCCTCTGTAAACAGGACTTTCCAAACCTGTCAAATAGCCCAAACATATATCCATTACCTCACGGGGCTATATCATAACACAATAATATCATATCATCCCCACACGACCGTCTATTTACATAAAAGAATCAAAAGGGTTAGACATAACTCACCTCAACTTTCTCCTATCGATATTTGGGTTGCACCTTCCATATCTATCTCAACAATGACACCTAAATCAAGATGTAGAAGTTAAGCTCTGTAACTAAAATATAGAATAAGGGAATCGTATCACACGAGTATCAATTTAAACCTGAAGCCTAAAATAAATGAGGGAATAGGACTTCATATCCTCTTCGGCCTCCCATGTCATTTCCTCGACGTTATTATTCCTCCAAAGTACTTTAACCAAAGCTACTTATTTGTTCCACAAATTACAGATCTGTCAATCTAGAATAGCAATAGGGATTTCCTCATATGATAGATCTTTTGTGACCTGAACATCCTCAATGGGGGTGATGCGGGAGGGATCATCCAAGCACTTATGAAGCATAGATATGTAGAATATTGGATGAAATGCTTCTAACTCCTTGGAAAACTCAAGCTTTTAATCCATTGGGACGATTCTCTATATGATCTGATACGGTCTGACGTATATGCGGCTAAGCTTGCCTTTCTTGCCGAACCTCATCATGACTTTCATAGAAACACTTTCAGAAACACCCAATCTCCCATAGCAAAATCTAAGTCTCGATGTCGGTTATCTAAATAGGACTTTTGTCGACTATGAATCATTAAAAATTGTTCCTATACCAATTTCACTTTCTCTACTGCATGTTGTACCAAATAAGGCCTCAATAGCTTTGTTTTACCAACTGATAAGAGACCTGCACTTCCATGCATACAGGGCTTCATATGGTGCCATCTAGATACTAGAATAGTAGTTGTTATTATAGGCGAACTCAATGAGTGGTAGATTATCTTCCCCACTTCCTTTGAAGTCTAAAACACAGGCTTACAACATGTCCTCGAGCATCTGAATAGTACACTCAGCCTACCCTTCTGTCTGTGGATGGAAAGTTATGCTAAGGCTAATCTGAGTACCCTATCCTTTCTAAAAGGACCTCCAGAAGTTAAATGTAAAATGGGCACCTCTGTCATATATAATAGAAATGAAGTCGGATTATATCTCAAATATATAAACTAGTTTAATACTCAATTGAATAGATAGTGCTTACAGGTAAGAAATAAGCCGACATTGTAAGTTTATCCATGATAACACAAATGGAATCGAACTCCTACGAGAATTAGGTAATCTTTTAATGAAATCCATGTTGATTATCTCTCATTTTCATGTTGGAATCTCAATATTCTGAAGTAATCCTCTAGGTTTCTGATGCTCAACCTTAACATGCTGGCAATTTGGGCACTGAGTGACGAATTCTACAATATTGTTCTTCATATCGTTCAACCAGTATATCTACTGAAGGTCATGATACATCTTAGTAGAGCCAGGATGAATAGAATACCTTGGCTTGTGAATCTCTACCATAATTTGTCCTCAAAGTCTTCCAACATCGAGCACATATTGACCTTTATATTTAAGAACCCCATCATTTGATATCTTGAACAACTACTTCTTCTGATTCCTTCTCTAATTCTGACTAATTCTAGATCATCGAATTTTTGTGCCTTTACTTCGGCCACCAAAGATGATTCGGCGACATTCTGGACTATAGTGCCCCTGTCACCTACATCAAGCAATTGCACACTCAAAATAGCCAGTCAACATAGATCTTTAGTCATCTCCAACTTGTCAACTCTCACATGCCTTAGGTTGCCCATATACTTATGACTCAATATATCGGCTACAATATTCACCTTGCCAAGATGATATAAGATATCAACATCATAGTCTTTCAGCAACTCAAGCCATCTCCGTTGTCTTAGATTTAATTCCTTCTGTGGGAATATATATTGTAAGCTTTATGGTCTATAAACAAATCAACATGAACTCCATATAAGTAGTGGCACCATATCTTCAATGCAGATATAACAACCGCTAACTCTAGATCATGAGTCGGGTAATTCTGCTCGTGCTTCCTCAGTTGTCTTGAAGCATATGCAAAATATTTACCGTGCTGCATCAGAATAGAGACCAACCCAATTCTAGAGGCATCACAATATACCACATAACCCTTTGATCCTTCAAGAAGTGCTAGAACACGTGTCAATATTAATCTACTCTTTAACTCCTAAAAGCTCCCCTTGCAAGTATCCGACCACTGAACCTTAGCTGTCTTATGTGTTAACTTTTCCAAGGGAGAGGCAATAGAGAAAAATTCTCTATGAACCTCTAATAATAACTGGATAAGCCTAAGAAACTATACATATCAGTAGGAGTTGTGGTCTTCGGCCAATTCTTTACCTCATCGATCTTCTAGCTCACAACTTTAATACCCTAATATGATACTATACTCCCAAGAAAGGCCATCGAATTCAACCAGAATTCATATTTACAAAATTTATCGTATAGCTTACAATCTTGGAGCGTCTGCAACACCGCTCGCAAATGATCCGCATGCTTTGCTTCTGATCGAGAATATACCAGAATGTCATCAATAAACACAATTACAAAGATATCAATAAACGGTTTGAAAACCCAATTCATTAGATCCATGAAAGTCGTTGGTGCATTGGTAATATCAAAGGACATAACGAGAAACTCATAGTGGCCATATCTCGTCCAGAAAGCTATTTTCAGAATATCTTTTCCTTAATTCTTAGCTGACGATATACAGACCTAAGGTTGATCTTTGATAAATACTTAGCACCCTACAACTGGTCAAACAAATTGTTGATCCTGGGAAGTGGATATTTGTTCTTGATAGTTACCTTTTTCAGTTGATGATAATCCATACGCATCATCAGCGAACAATCCTTCTTATAGACAAACAATATAGGTGTGCCCTAAGGTGAAGTACTGGGCCTAATAAAGCCATTTTCTAACAAATCCTTCAACTGTGCTTTTAATTCTTTTAACTCAGTAGGGGTCATCCTATACAGAGGAATATATATAGGTTGGGTATCTAGAAGCACGTCGATAGCGAAATCGATTTCCCTTTTGGGACAAATGTCAGGAAGTTCATCAGGAAATACTTCAGGGAATGCATTAACAATAGGGACTGATTGGATAGTTGGAGGCTTTGCCTTTACATCCAGTACTCGTACTAATGATAGACATATCCTTTCGAAATCATCTTCTGAGCTTTAAGGTAGTAAATAAACCTCCCTTTAGGAGTTGCGACATTGCCCTTCCATTTGATAATGGGCTCACCTGGAAAATTAAAGCGAACAACTTTTGTCCAGCAATTCACGTAGCATAAAAAGAAGCTATCTGGTCCATACCCATAATGATATCAAATTCTACCATCTCCAATTCATTTAAGTTAGCTAATGTATGATGATCATAAATTTTCACATCACAACCCCTATATACCCGTTTGATAATTATCGACTCACCTACGGGTGTAGAAACCTCAAATGACTTACACAATGATTTAGGTTCTTTACCATACTTGCCAGCAATAAAAGGAGTAACATACAATAAAGTATAACATGGATCTATCAAGGCATACACATCAAGTAAAAGATAAATAATATAACTGTAACCACATCCAGAGATGACTCTAGGTCCTGTCAACCCGATAAAGCATAAATACGCTTCTGATGACCTCCTGAGCTAGACGTTTTACCCCTGCCTCTATCTCTACCAGACGACATTTATGTACCTTCCCGGTAGGGTACACAGATGAAGAAGATGTTGTTGCATACCTTGTCAGCTATGTCATACCACCTCAACCTCTCATTATATAAAACTGTATAATGTGACTAGGCTGCCCATACGAATAGCACACATCTACACCCTAATGGCATTGCCTAGAATGAGCCCTACCACACCAATCACAATAGGGTAGTGAAGGTCTCATCTAACTAGATTCGCCTCTATAATGCAGGCTTGATATCTGTGAACTCTGACCCTAACTAGAATAAGTGGTCTGATCACGACGCTGACCCTAAAACTGCAGTGGTATACTAGCTGTCGGATAAGATGGGTGCCTAAAGAACTATGTCTTGAACCCACCTCTGAAATCTCCTATATCACCTGTAGATTGGGCCTTCTTATATTGATCCCTATCCCACTTTTGATTAACCCACTGCTACCTCTTACAATCCTCTAAATTCTGAGCATAGGCCTGAATGCGAGCGATATCCATATTTGGATTCAAAGAGGTTGTAGTACATTTATGAACTAGGTGTGGTCCCAAGACACCCACGAATCAATATACTCGGTCACTCATCCCAACCACAACTATAGGAGCATCCCTAGCCAAAGAGTTCAACTACATACTATACTCTCAGGCATTCATATTACCCTGCTCCAAAAATAGAAACATGTCTTTCCTAGCTCGACGAAGCTCAATAGGTAAACACTACTGCAAGAATGCCTCAAAAACTCTCTCCATAATGTTGATGGGGCATAGGGTCCCCTAGACTACTCTTAGGTCTCATACCAAGTCACAATAATATCCTGCAATATATAAGAGGCAAGCTCTACTGACTTAGTGTCGATGGCATGCATAAATCATAAGGTACACTACATCTAGTCCAGAAAGCTCTATGGATATGCATTTAGATTAGTACCTATAAATACCGAAGGGTCCAGGTTGATGAAATCTCAAACTCTCATGCTGATAGCTCTATCAGTAGAACTGGGGGTCTGACATTAAGCCTGAGAGGCCACTAGTCGAGTCAATAGTTGTACAATACTCCGCATATCTAAATCCTAATCATGAGCAACTAAGGGAGGAACTGGGGGGTACGTCATCTCCCATAGGCTCCTCTAGAGGTAGTGAGGTGGTGTAACAACCTGGTTAATAGTTATGTGCATTTTGACTATTTTACCCCTATTGACCCAATTCCTAAAGCTATCGGATGATCCTAGTGGAAGTTGAGAAATTAGAACCTTTAAGTGAGACCATTTGACCAATAGTTGACTTTTGAGTAAACTGACCTTTTTTGGAATTTCGTTATTTCCGTGAGGTCTGGAGGGTTGTTTATGACTTGGTGGGATAGTTGGTTCAGTTCCAGAGGCCCTTGGGAGTGTTTTTATTTATTGGTTGGAAAGTTGGTATTAGGTCGTTGGGGGTTGACTTGAAGAAATAGATCTCCGATGGAAATTCTAAGACCACGAGTGAGTCCATAGTGTATTTTTACATGTGTATGAAAATCTAGTTTGTGTCGGGAAGGTATTGAGTGGTTGTCGGATTTCGGGTTGAAACTGAGAAAAGTTGAAATCTGCTGGTGTTTGGTGTATTCGCTGGGGCGAGCCTCAGTGTACCTCAACGGATATTGTGATAGCTGCAGCGGATGACGAGATGCTACGGTGAAAGCCTGGTTTGATTGGGGTCGTGAGCGCGGTCAAGTGGCTAATGGTGCCGGCTCCACTGAAGCGGACTTGGATCGCTGCAGCGGGTGATGGGGAAACCAAAATCTTTTTAAGTGTGAATTAAACCTTTCCTTTCCCCCATTCTGAAAATATTTCTCCAAACTACTCTTAGGGCGATCAAGCATTCTTAGGTGGATTCTTCTTGGAGTAAGCTTCTTAAGCCTTGTATTATCTTCCTTTACCTTTCTTAAGTTGATTTAATGGTGGAAAAGACCAAGAATATAGTAGAGAATATTAGTTCTACCTAAATATTACATTTTATTATTAGGCCTAAATGTGAGATAAATTGATGGATTTTTCTAATCTAAGCTTAGATTTCACTAATTAGAAAGTATTAGGCTTGAATCTTCCATTATTGTTGATGGATTTAAATGTTGGAAAATTAGGGTTCATACCCAAATTGGAGGTTTTCACTTAAATCTAGAAATTTGCCTAATCTTGAGTTATCTTAGCAATTGATTAGTAGGATTGAACTCCTAGAACGTTGAATTGCATATTTCACTTTCAAAATGACCATTTTACCTTTGTGGGCCCATTCCCCTATTTTTCCCCTAGTCGTTTGGGATTTCAGGAATAGTTTAATGTTATGGTATTTTCTCAGTTTCCATTTCTAACCTAGATCTTAATAATGGCTATACTTCGAACACTATCACGATCCTCAGAAAGGCAAAGCTTAGGTGTGACCATTTGTGACTTCGCTCGGCATCCAGGTAGGTTATGACTTACCTTCTGGTTACACATCGGTTAGCAAAGTATATGTATATTTAGTTACTATTAAAGAAAACATGTACGCCTTCGGGTATGAAGTTTGGATGGATTTCTTAGGTTTAGTACTGTTGACTGATTTATGGGCTTATTGCCTTTTTATGATTTATTGGCTTGCTGCCTAGTGTGATATCAGATTTGCATTTAGTTTCCCTATCATCCTTTTTATATAGTTGCCTCTCACTTATCTTGTTATTATTATGGATAAAGGAAAGGACTTGACTTGATACTGATATTGTGCTATGTGTCCATCTGTGGCACGATTGGGAATTGATATGATACACTTGATATGGTCATTTGCATTGCATTCATCTTCATTTCCATAATATATTGATATTATTTGTGATTCATGTGACTGTGATAAGTGAGAAGGAAACACTAGTGATTCTTGTGACATATTGATAGCATAGCCATCTCTGAGTTGTGTGCGGAATGGCTAGCAGTGTGGTCAGTGGTACAGTCATCTTCAAGTTGTGTGTGTGGAGTAACTGGTACATAGACTTCATGGGTACCCCATGGGTCATGACTATCGGGATATCACGATATTCCGCCTGGAGCATGTGTGTACAGATATTACATTTGGGCATTGTATTGAATTGCATTGCATATTTACTCATCATTACATTCACATATTACCTGGATTCTGACTTGATACTCTGTACTTGGGTTGTTTATTCTTGAATTGTGATAGTGTTGTACTTGATTACGAACATGTCTATTCTTCAGTTTCTTTCTTATATATATGTTAGCTAACTGTTGTCGGCCTATGATACCTACCAGTACATAGTGTTTGTGTTGATACTACCTTATTGCATTCTTTTTTAGTGCAGAGCACATGACCGGTTACACATCCACTTCTCGAGATTAACCCCAAGGTTGTTGTCGAGTGTTCTGGGGTGAGCACTGCTTGATGGATCCGCTGCTCGGAGACTCCTCTATTATTACTTGTCTTTTCTTTTATTCTGAGACAGTATCGTATTTTGAGACTTGTACTGATTAGTGGCTCTTGTATTTCTTTAAAGCATTTCTTAGGATTGTATTAGTATTATACTTTAACACATATGATATTTATTATTAGACTTCCATTTATCTTGTTCTATTTATTTATTTTTTGTTGAATTATTGATTAAGGGATGGGTCCGCCTACCGAGGTGGAAAATGGTAGGTGCCCGCACGACTTAGTGATTTCGGGTCGTGACAGGTGGAGTCCTGGAGGCTCAAGATACGGCCTCATCCTGATGCTCTTGCTTCCCTATGTTAGCGGCAGGTACCTTACTAGCACCCTCACCCGCCTCAACATCTAACCTCCGAATAGCCTCATGTCGTCTAGTAGTAGCAGGCATCGCCGAAAGTATAAACATGATGGGGATTAGAAATTAAACATGATGGGGATTAGAAATTAAACATTTATGACTCAACGATATCGCACGATCTAGATCTGGAAAGAAGGTAACCACCCTAAATGTCCTGTAGCTTCCCATTTATAAGTGTGGTGCACAACACACCCATAAAAAACTCTACTAGACACGGCTTACTGATTCCCTAAGACAGAAGTGCTCTGATACTAACTTTGTTACACCTCAGCCTTAGAGGGGATGGCCGGCACTCGGCACCTTAAGACACTGAGTACCGATCCACCTCACCTACACTTAGGGTGTGACATGTATATTATAGAATGTTGGCGTCGATGGATCTCTTGGAGTAAGATTTGAAAAGATGTTTGAGGTATGTTGAAACTTACTCCTCTCAAAGTTTTTCCTTAAATTCATATTGTTCAATTGATTTATGAAAAAATGATTTATTGTGAATCCTAGATTGTGGGTGCGAGCTGGTTGAGATTTCACCATATCTTGCATTATAAATTATACAAGTGTTATCATTACCATTTTTTGTGAAAAATGAAACTTTATGTTTTAAAAGCTCAATTTGATGGAAATGGATTTTTTTGCATCTTGAAAGATTTGTATCTCATTTGTTAAATGCTTTAACATGGATTGAGAAGGTTTTACACTTGACTTTTGTTGGATCAGTTATGAACACCATGATTTGATAAAAATAAATTTCTTTGACGCTTTTTATGCTAAGACTATATTTGGAAATGTCAAATATTTTGGTAGTTACTAGTAAAGACCATCGAGATTGGTTCAAATATTATATTTGTTACCATGGAACTACATGTGTCGGTGTAAGAACACATTCCAAGGCTATGCTAAGGTTTGTGGATAAAGTCCCCATTGGGAGAAAAATGATAATTGCTTAAGGTAATGAGGTTAAGTCAACTACTGCAGAAAGCTGCCTGGACAAGTAGGATCAAATACTTGTGACTTGGTTGATCACCTAGTCTTGTTTCTATTTATGTCGGTGTCGATATAGTGATCCTGATAAATAATGAAATCTCACATGATATTGATTAAGGTGTAATGCTAGAAACAGGGACTTTAAAATGTGTTGTACTATGATATTTTATTTCACTTTCTAACTTGAGAATTGATATAACTGCTTCCTTCTTGTAACAACATCTGTGCATGTCACTTGATTTCTTAAATCTTATCTCATTTTCCGGGGAAACGATTGTATGATACATACTAGGCATGTGAAATTTATGCCTTTTGGACATTCAACTTTTGATTTCAGGATTTAGTTCATTCCATAATCTTTTTCTCAAATAGGTCCTACACTTGGCATAAAATAAGTAATATGGAATTCAGCCCCTATATTGTAATAAGTAAATTTTGCAAGTCACTTGTTGTTTTCTGTCATTCACTACATCCGAGTCTTTCAAATTCACATTGGGTCCTGAAAGACAATGCATTAATCATTGAGAACTAGAAATTACAAAACTATGCATACTATTTTTGTTGTATGTAATTCTTGCACTACTGGTTTGATCTTTATCCTCAGAGATCAAACCTTTTGGTTCAAAATAATTGTTATCTGAAGTAAATCGACGTTCTTGATATAATATCATATCCGTATCATCAGCTTCTTCAATCTGATTATCTGTCTATATGGTAGTTTTCCCATAAGGTACGGTAACATGTCAATCAGGGGGTGTTCACCTTCCTATTTGTGGTTGTTAACTAAAAATATATATGTTGAATTGCATATTTCACTTTCAAAATAATCATTTTACCCTTGTTGGCCCTTTTTCCCTTAGTCGTTTGGGATTTCAGGAATAGTTTAATGTTATGGTACTTGCTAGTTTCCATTTCTAACCTAGATCTTAATAATGGATATACTTTTAGCACTATCACGATCCTCGGAAAGGCAAATCTCAAGTGTGACCATTTGTGACTCCGCTCGGCATCCACGAAGGTTATGACTTACCTTCTAGTTAGACTTCGGTTATCAAAGCATGTGTATATTTAGTTACTGTCGGAGAAAGCATGTACGCCTTCGGGTATGAAGTTTGGATGGATTTCTTAGGTTTGGTACTGTTGACTGATTTGTGGGCTTGTTGCCTCTTTGTGATTTATTGGCTTGCTTCCTAGTGTGATATCGGATTTGCATTTAGTTGTCCTACTGTCCTTGTGATATAGTTTCCTCTCACTTTTCTTGTTATTATCATGGATAGAGGAAAGGACTTGACTTGATACTAAAATTGTGCTATATGTCCATGTGTGGCACGATTGGGAATTGATATGATACACTTGATATGGTCATTTACATTGCATTCGTCTTTATTTCCATGATATATTGATATTATTTGTGATTGACGTGATTTTGATAAATGAGAAGGAAACATCAGTGATTCTTGTGACATATTGATAGCATAGCCATCTCTGAGTTGTGTGCGGAATGGCTAGCAGTGTGGTCGGTGGTAGAGTCATCTCCAGGTTGTGTGTGTAGAGTAACTGGAACATGGACTTCATGGGTCCCCCATGGGTCATGACTGCCGGGATGTAGCAATATTTCGCTCGGAGCATATGTGTACGGAGATTACATTTGGTCATTGTAATGTATTGCATTGCATATTTACTCATCATTACATTTACATATTACCTAAAATTATGACTTGATAGTCTGTTCTTGGGTTGTTTATTCTTGAACTGTGATAGGTTGTACTTGATTGCGAGTATGTCTATTCTTCAATTTTTTTCTTATATATATGTTAGCTAATTGTTGTCGGTCTATGATACCTACTAGTACATAGTGTTTGTACTGATACTACCTTGCTGCATTCTTTTGTAGTGCAGAGCACATGACCGGTTACACATCCATTTCTCGAGATTAACCCCAAGGTTGTTGTCGAGTCTTCTAGGGTGAGCACTGCTTGATGGATCCGCTGCTCGGAGACTCCTCCATTATTACTTGTCTTTTCTTTTATTCGGAGACAATATCATATTTTGAGACTTGTATTGATTAGTGTCTCTTGTACTGCTGTAGACCATTTCTTAGGGTTGTATTAGTATTGTACTTCCGCATCTATTATATTTATGATTAGACTTCCATTTATCTTATTCTATTTATTTATTTGTTGTTGAATTATTGATTAAGGGATGAGTCCATCTACCGAGGTGGGAAATGTTAGGTGCCCGCACAACTTAATGATTTCGGGTTTGGACATGTGGAGTCCTGGAGGCTCGAGATACGACATCACCCTAATGCTCCTGCTGCCCTATGTTAGCGGGAGGTACCTGACTGGCACCCTCACCCGCCTCTATATCTAACCTCTGAATAGCCTATTGTCGTCTAGTAGTAGCAGGCATCGCCGAAAGTATAAACATGATGGGGATTAGAAATGAATCATTTATGACTCAACTCTATTGCACGATCTAGATCTGGAAAGAAGGTAACCACCCTAAATATCTGTTAGCTTCCCATTTATAAGTGTGGTGCACAACACACTCATAAAAAGACTCTACTAGACACGACTTACTGATTTCTTAAGACAGATCTGCTCCGATACTAAGTTTATCACACCTCAGCCTTGGGGGGATGGTCGGCACTCGGCACCTTAAGACACTGAGTGTCAGTCCACCTCACCTAGACTTGGGGTGTGACATGTATATTGTAGATTGTTAGCATCAATGGATCTTTTGGAGTAAGAATTGAAAAGCGATTCGAGGTATGTTTAAACTTACTCCTCTCAAAAGTTTTTCCTTAAATTCATATTGTTCAATTGATTTATGAAAAAAAAATTATTGTGAATCCTAGATTGTGGGCGCGAGCTGATTGAGGTTCCACCATATCTTGCATTATAAATTATTCAAGTGTTACCATTACCATTTTTTTGTGAAAAATGAAACTTTATGTTTTAAAAGTTCAATTTGATGGAAATGGCATTTTTTGCATCTTTAAAAATTTGTCTCTCATTTGTTAAATGCTTTAACATGGATTGAGAAGGTTTTACACTTGACTTTTGTTGGATCAGTTATGAACACCATGATTTGATAAAAAAAAATTTCTTTGAGGCTTTTATGCTAAGAATCTATATTTGGAAATGTCAAATATTTTGAGAATTACTAGTAAAGACCATCGAGATTGGTTCAAATATTATATTTGTTACCATGGAACTACACGTGTCGGTGTAAGAACACATTCCAAGGCTATGCTAAGGTTTGTGGGATAAAGTCCCCCATAGGGAGAAAAAAATAATTATTGCTTAAGATAATGAGATTAAGTCAACTCGTATGGCACTGCAGAAAGTTGCCTGGACAAGTAGGATCAAATACTTGTGACTTGGTTGGTCACCTAGTCTTGTTTCTATTTATGTCGGTGTCAGTATAGTGATCCTGAGAAATAATGAAATCTTACATGATATTGATTAAGCTGTAATGCTAGAAACATGGACTTGAAAATGTGTTGTACTTTTGATATTTTATTTCACTTTATAACTTGAGAATTGATATAATTGCTTCCTTCTTGTAACAACGTCTGTGCATGTCACTTGATTTCTTAAATCTTATCTCATTTTCCGGGGAAACGATTGTATGATACATACTAGGCATGTGAAACTTAGGCCTTTTGGACATTCAACTTTTGATTTCAGGATTTAGTTCATTCCATAATCTTTTTTTCAAATAGGTCCTACACGTAGCATAAAAGAAGTAATATGGAATTCAGCCCCTATATTGTAATAAGTAAATTTTGCAAGTCACTTGTTGTTTTCTGTCATTCACTACATCCACGATAAAATTATTTGTCCACAACAGCCAAACATAGTGTTGTTATTATAATGACAACCTTACATTTCAAGTTGTCTCATGTAGGTAAGGTCATCATCTGATCAAAATTCATAGAGGATTCGTGTAGACAGATGAATGAGATATTATATTAATTCTTGAGTGTTTGAGTCTTTCAAATTCACATTGGGTCCTTAAAGACAATGCATTAATCATTGAGAACTAGAAATTACAAAACTATGCATACTATTTTTGTTGTATGTAATTCTTGATATAATATCATATTAGTATCATCAGCTTCTTCAATCTGATTATCTGTCTATATGGTAGTTTTCCCATAAGGTACGGTAACATGTCAATCAGGGGGTGTTCACCTTCCATTCAGTTTTAAAATGGAAGTAGTCATCATTGTCCAAGGGAATAGCTTGGTTCTTAGTAAGGCCTTGAGTGTTCTTAATTTTCTCAATTTTTTTCGTAGCAAGACCACTATCCCTATTATCGTTAACACTTTCTTGATTGCTCTTTTTTTCTTTATCAATTTAATTAGTAGTCTCTTTATTAGGATTTGGAGTCCTCTCTAATTTTGTGGTATCTTGCATATCTATATTTGTACTATCCTTTATTTCAGGAGACTGATTGCTTGGAATTAACTGAGTCTCCTTGGTGCATTTTTGCTGATGAAATCTTTAAAATGGAAGTAGTCATCAAAGTTTTGAGATTGTTCATTTGAAGTGTTGGGGTTTCGTTGATGAGTCAAAGGAGGAAAAGATTGCCGAGATATATTTGGGGATCTGGTGGCGCTGGAGGCTTACCGGACTGATGCCCAGAGAGATCGAAGGTAAGCATGGTGCTCAGGAATCCGACCATTGGAGGAAGAAGATGACGGTTAAAGATGAGAAAGATATCAGAAAAAGGAAAAAGAGGAGATATGGAGCTTCTCTCTCTATCTATTTTAATCCTTTGGGTTGTTTCATTATTCATGTATTCTCATTTTATCACTTAACCATGGTGAATCAATATGTATACTCACCTCAATCGTATCACTAGACCATGATAAATTAATGTAGGATAGTGTAGACATGAGGTATGGACAAGTTATTTCCATAAAATACTGCTATAATCTCACGATAAATCTAAATGGAACCACATGGAAAGTGAGAATTGATATACCCGACCACAACTAGCATAGAACTGAGGCATAGTTGTTGATGTGTCATTCTGAATCTCTTTTTCTTTTAATGAAAACTAGAAAAAAGACAACAAAGGGGCAATTGTCTTAGGAAATAAACTAGGCTTAAAGTTAGTAACTCAAGATAGTTAACCTTTGGCGTTGCAAGCTTATATATGGATTGTGAGATTATCTGTCATTGCAAATTAACGACATCAGTGCATTCATTGCTTCTTGCTGCAAAGTAACTCTGAGTTGATAAGCCAACAGGTTCATATGTCATATATGTGCATTGTTATATGATAGAAGTTTTGCATTTTGGATGACAGGTAACAGCAATAGGGATGGAAAGCGAGCTAGTTGATAAAGATCTTGATGGATCTGCTTTTGTTTATGGATCGTTGGGCTTTGTTGACAAAGTTCTATGTGGAGTGTTTTTGTACTTTCTCGAGTCATATGAGAGTATGCATCTTGCTACCCTCTCTCTGTCTACTATGTCCGTGCACGTCTAAAAAATAGTTTTCTTGTGTCCTTTCTTGATGTTTTGCTTTGATTATGCTAAAGATTATATATACTAATTTGCAAGACTTATCCAATAACTTAAACATTATAAGTTCCTTGCATGTTGAAAGTTATAATGTATCAAAATCCTTGTAAAAGATTTCCCATTGAGATTTAGTTACAATGATTTGCTAGCAACCACAGGTAAAATGTTTTCGTTTCCTTCTATCATTTTCTGCAAGATATTGTTCTTCTCTGTTAAACTTAAAGAGTCTTTTTTCTTTGTCTCTCATTCTCTTAATGAAGGGGAGTCTTGGCGTAACGGGTAAAGTTGATGCCATGTGACTAGGAGGTCACGGGTTCGAACCGTGAAAACAACCTCTTGCAGAAAAGGCTGCGTACAATAGACATTTGTGGTCGGGCCCTTCTCCGAACCCCACGCATAGCGGGAGCTTAGTGCACCGGGCTGCCCCTTTTTCTCATTCTCTTAATGTCGGTTTTTTATGCGCGACAAGTTTGATTCAGGTTAATGATAAATTAACTTGAGCTTTGTTGTCAATAATGCAGGTGCAGATCCTGTTGCCTGTGATCCAGCATATCCTTGTTTCTCCATTACACGATTTTCTCTAGGTTTCATTCCAGGGATTTCTGCCTTAATTGGAGTGGTAGTCGCATTCTTCATAAGATTCCACACATCCCATCCTAAGGCATTGACAGAACCGCTCTTGGCATAGCTCTCAACGAGTAAACTTGCAATAAATTCAGGTATTTTATTAATATGGTAAGGGCAAAATATGACTGGTGCATATGCCAGTAATTCTAGAGTCTGCAGAATGTAGCATGGCCAATTAGTTCTGAATTCAAGTTTGAGCTGTATTGTCAGTGATGTACTTGTGAATAGTCATTGTTGTTATAATCTTAAGAAAATAATATTTTATGGTTGCCAATTAGTCCTGAATTCAAGTTTGAATTGTATATTCAACTAGATTACACCTGAAGATTTTGAATGGACAAATCAAAAAGCCATATATACCCTTTCCTATTTTTACACCCATACTATTCACCCACCCTTGTTACGACGGGATACGATTGCATCACGATATTTAAGGCAAACTCATAAATTGTTGTACCGAGTAATTGTATCATAATTTTTTACCGTAAAAACAGATGTATATGTATGAGCTTCTTATCAATCAATATACTTCTTCCCCCACCCCACTTTGGAAGTTGGGGAGAGATGAGAAAATAGTGGTAGAGAACTCTTTATTTTTATTTACAACAAAAAAAGGGAGAAATATGAAAACTTAATTCCTTTAGGGGTCGTTTGGTAGTTGGTTAGGATTATGCAGGTATTAGTTACGCAGGTATTAGTAATGCAAGTATTAGTTATGCAAGTATTAGGTATGCAGGATTTATTTATGCATAAATTATTTTTTTGAATGTTAGTTTGTTATATTAAAAGTTAATAAATATTGTATATACTTTTAAAATTAACATATTTATTTACAATTAAAATTAAAAAAATAAAATATTATATTAAAGTATTTGTTTAGAAAAGGAAAGTATTTAAGTGGGAAGTGATAAGGGTAATATTGTCATTTCAACTTTTTATTCATGTATTAATTATTCATGTATTAGTTATTCCATCTTCTACCCCGCATAAATAATACATAGATTCTCTCAGTTATACATGTATTAGTTATGCGGGATTTTAAATTGTAAATCAAATGTTGTACTAATTTTATACACGAATAACTTATTTCTTGACTATGCTACCAAACACAATATAAGTATGCATAAATTAGTACATGAATAAGGTGTCTCTTTACTAGCTACTAAATGTGGTATAAGTTATGTAAAAAATTAATACATGAATATAGTGCTTCTTTGCTAGTATAAGCTCAAGATTTAAACTTTTGGATTCTGTAAAATGCATGCTTCTTTCTCTTAATCATATGTGAGGAAGAATATTTTATTTATTAACTCAATGAATTTCTGAATGCTCTTTACAATCTCCAAACAATGAAAATAGTTAGTAGCACCCTTATTTATGATAGCATGAAACCTACTTTAACTCAAACTAAAAATATATTCCTATATAAATTTGACTATAAATCCTAACTAGACACGAAATTAAAATATCAAATCGTAACCAATTTTGGTTTTCTACAATTTTGAATTATTTTTTCCAACATTCTCCCGTAATTCAAAGTTGTATATCCAATTTTTTAGCGCAATTGTCACCATCTTCCAATATTTATAGCATTGGTCTCCAACCTCATTGATACACTTGTCACCAACCGACAATTTTGTTGAAGATCTTCCAAATGTCGAAGTATTTTCTCTTCAACTTTCAATTGTCTATGCACTTTGTCACCAATAACCCACTTCTCTAATTTTTAAAGAAGATTGTTCCTTCCTCTTGTTCATATTTGCTTGCACCTTTTAAAATCTGATATTCTTATCAGTCCTTCTCAACATAATTATTTTTCGTGTATATATCATTTGTCCTGCGTTTGCCTACATAATCATTGGCTAGAAGGGCAACACATATTGGCTAGTGCCGCCCGCTGACACTGGAAGCTCTTTGATTATCTACCAGGATTGTAGAATCTCGGATACCAATTTGAAATAGATTATTTTATTTATGAACTCAATGAATCTCTTAATGCTCTCTACAATCTCCACACAATGAAAATAGCTAGCAGCACCCCTATTTATTATAGTACGAAACTTACTTTAACTCAAAATAGGAAAATCTATTTCTATCTAAATTTAACTATAAATCCTAACTAGACATGAAATTAAAATACCAAATCCTAACCAATTTTAATTTTCTACAACTTTAAATTATTTTTTTCCAACAATATGACATAAAACTTTGGTGTAACATCTCACTATTAATGAGTGTCACATGCTAGGCACATGTTAGTTAACTCAGTTAGTTATAGGGTAGTTACCTAGAGTGGTTAAGTTAACTACTTCAGTTAATTAGTTAGTGAGTAGTTAGTTGTTGATATAAGCATTGTATTGTACTCTTTCTCATTCATTTCGATATATGAAATTTCTCCTTCTTCCTCCTAAAATCTATATGGTATCATAGCGGGTGATGGAACATTAGAAAAACAGTTACCAGAATCTGGAAATCACCAATTCTAGAAGAATCCATTATCGTCAATGAACGATGAGTGAAATTCAACACTCACTAGCATCGATGACTAGAGATTCACAATCAACAAATGGATATTGTGACGATCGATCATAACCATCACACTATATGTGCATCCATCGTATTTTCATTTATTGTATCCCTTCTTCTTATGAACCTTTCTATCATAACTTTCTAAGAAAGTATCCTTTTTTATCTCTTTATTTTTTTGGACACAAAATTTTCAAACTTAAGTTGAATTCATGTGTATCTACTATAAGGTTATCAACAAGAATTCGTTCAGCTTTGTCTTGTTTTTTTTAGTTTAAAAGATATTACCTTTTTTGGAATCTAAGTAAGTGGCAGTATTTGAGTTGGTTTATTTTTCATATTAATCTTGATCTTATTTTTCCCTTTTGACTTTTATAACTATTTTCCAATCTTCTTCATTTGCAAGAATTCTCTACATTCGTCAATTTACGATCGGGTACCTTGTATACTTCATTGTTCTCTCTAATAACCTCCACCTGCATATCATGGGCTCGTTGCTATCAAGCATGCATGCACATTTCCTTAGTTGAAGGTGGAATACTCTACATTCTGCATCGTTGTGCCCTAGAATTTTGCAATATCCACAGAATTCTCGAATAGTTTCATATTCTATCTTCAGCATTAGAGTCTCTATTTCCCGTCTCATTCTGAAGTCACTAGTGCCACATCTAGTAGAAGCTTAGTTTTTTTGAATTTCTACCTTTATCGTAGCAATGGTAGGCCTCGATTTCAAAAGGGTTACTCTATCCGTGATTATAGGATATCAATTGGGCTACTATTCCTCATAATGCATCCCATTGAATGAAGTGTCATCATAATCCAAATCGATGCAAGGGCTGTTTTCATTTGCATGTTCCAAGTAGGGACAAAATTCCTACTATAGATGTTTTTGTGATCTTCTTCCAGATCGAAATATATGAAAATATTGTGCATGTTATACGCTCCTATCTGAACTGTCCGTTTCAGAGGAATAGCATTCAAAAAGTCTTCTCTAATGCGATCAACTGAAGGTCTGATTCTCAAGAATTTGTCTACCACCGTAAAACGAAAAGTATCTGCAAATAGGTCATGTTCTTATTTCGAGAAGGTTACTACTAGTTTTCCTTGTACAATTTCATAAGGTATGTGCATTAATCAACTCTTTTTCTTGTCCCAAAGCTCGCAGATCCTCTCAAAGCTGATGCAAAATTTCGAGGAGCATCAAAGTTTTGAGATTGTTCATTTGAAGTGTTGGGGTTTCGTTGATGAGTCAAAGGAGGAAAAGATTGCCGAGATATATTTGGGGATCTGGTGGCGCTGGAGGCTTACCGGACTGATGCCCAGAGAGATCGAAGGTAAGCATGGTGCTCAGGAATCCGACCATTGGAGGAAGAAGATGACGGTTAAAGATGAGAAAGATATCAGAAAAAGGAAAAAGAGGAGATATGGAGCTTCTCTCTCTATCTATTTTATTCCTTTGGGTTGTTTCATTATTCATGTATTCGCATTTTAGATTATAATATATGAGGAGTTCAATCCAAAAAATCATTAGGGATGGGCATTTCTTTTTACCCTCCGTCTGAGCTCCTACCTTTTTACTCCTAAGTTCTCTCAGAATATTTAGGGTTAGAGGTGGAGGGTGTTTACCATCAGGAGTGGACATAACTTGAGCTAACTTGGCTTTAGTTAACAATTAAAAAAAACTAACTCCGAACCACGACTTGTACCCGTTGGAAGTCGATGTATACTCTACTGAAATGCTGCCAATATTACAATTCAAAAATGAAATGTATTCACACCTTATATTTTACTGAAAGTGTCACGACCCAAACCGGAGGGCCGCGACGGGCACCCGGACCCTACCCACCGGGTACCACTAGCCATACATTTAACATTTACCAGTAATTACCCGCGGCCACAATGGCCGTCACTCAGTACTCTGCTGACATAGATAAACATAGAAACAGTAAACCAGAAACCCATCTTATATTTTTATACAACAAGGCCGACGAGGCCATCCCTAACTACTACACACAAAGGATATCTATCTACAAGTCTCTAAGAGTAGCAACATCAAAGGTCGGGACAGGGCCCCACCATACACTTATACACATGCAAAAATACACCGCACCAAAATTAGACCGACACTCCGAAACAAGGGGAGTGCTCCAAAATCCGCTGAGTCAGCAATCTACTAACGTGGATCATCGTCCTGTCTACGTGAACCTGCGGGCATGAAACGCAGCGTCCCCCGATAAAAGGGACGACAGTACGATTGATGTACTGAGTATGTCAGGCATGAACAATAGTATAACAGGGATATAACATCAACTAAAACAGAAAGCTGACCAGCAGTAAATGCCTCTGAGGGCCCAAATACATATGCCTAAATGTTATACACAATGAAAATGCGATATGTATATATATATATACATATATTGCGGAACGTGCAACCCGATCCAAAATATGTTAGTGTTGCGGAACATGCAACCCGATCCAGGCAAACTAACATATATTCGTCCTCGTATGCTTAATCATTCTTTTCACAGGCAAATAATGTATCATACATCAGTACATCTACATGAGACTTCTCACAGTCCTTAAGCATTAATTATAATACTAAGAGTTAGAACTCACCTTATGCTTCTTTTGGAACCTCGACGTTAGTCTGGAATAGGTGTGGATATTTGTGCATCATCTCCTCTTCCGCCTCCCATGTCATTTCTACTACGTTCCTACTCCGTCAAAGAACATTCATGGAGGCTACTTCTTTAGTCCTCAGCTTGCGGACTTGTCGATCTAAAATAGCAATAGGAACTTCTTCATATGATAAATTCTCTATAACCTTCACATCATCAATCGGTACAATCCAAGAAGGATCTCCAACACACGCTCTCAATATGGAAACATGGAAAACTGGATGAACAAACTCCAACTCCGAAGATAAGTCCAATTCATAAGCTACTTGACTGATTCGTCGAATTATACGATATGGCCCAATATACCTTGGAATGAGCTTTCCTTTCTTCCCGAATCTCATTACACCCTTCATAGGTGAAATCTTCATGAAAACCCAATCATCTACCTGGAACTCCAAGTCTCACCATCGCACATCTGAATACGACTTATGACGACTTTGAAAGGTTAATAGCCGTTGTTGGATAAGCTTCACCTTCTCTATGGCTTGGTGTACTAGGTCAGGCCCAAATAACTCTGATTCGCCTACAGTGAACCATCCGATATGAGATATACATCTCCGTCCGTACAAATCCTTGTATGGAGCTATAATGATGTCATGATAGTTGTTATTGTACGCAAACTCAATAAGGGGTAAATGATCATCCCAACTTCCCTTAAAATCCAATACACAAGCTCGTAGCATATCCTCGAGCGTCTGAATCGTTCGCTCGGCTTGCCTGTCTGTCTGAGGATGGAAAGTTGTACTAAGATTAACTTGAGTGCCTAAACCTTTTTGAAATGACTTCCAGAAGTTAGCTATAAATTGTGCACCTCGATCATATATAATAGATATAGGCACACCATGAAGGCGAACAATCTCCTTGATATACAACTTCGCGTAATCCTCGGTTGTGTAAGTAGTTTTCACCAGCAAGAAATGAGCTGATTTGGTCAGTCTGTCAACAATTACCCAAATAGAATCAAACTTACGGTAAGAGCGAGGTAAACCGGTAACGAAATCCATATTAATCATTTCCCATTTCCACATCGGAATCTCAATGTTCTAAGTCAAGCCACTGGGTTTTTTGTAACATCCCGTACTTTCGGGTTACGGTTTAAATCGCTAAGCGTATATAAAATCGCTAGGCATGTGTAAATAGACCCAAGCGTTGGGAAATTTTATGTTATATTTACTTATTCTAATAAAGAGATTTGTATATAAAAGGATTAAACCCCGAAATAATGTTGAACGTAACAAGTGTGACGACGGGGGGCGGAAATAAATTTGATGTGTGCACAAAGAAGTTGTGGACTAGTGTCATATTACAAATTATGACATTGAATATATGAAGGTCTTATGAGTTATTAAGATTTAAGTGAATTAGGATCACGGAATTAATTATGTGTATGATTGATAAATTATGCGGAGGATTAAGTGACATGTTCATGTTGTGCAAGGTGGCGTGAAATGAGGGAATGTCACCGCTAAGGTTTGGCTGAGTGGAGAGCATAATAATGAGGGGTCATTTAATGCTTAAGGATTCATTTTCATGATTGGGATTTATATTTGGCTTTGGATACTTTTTAAAATGTTCAGCATACTTAACAGGTCTCATTTTAGTAACATCTCACTTTGCTTTGTTTGAGAATTCTTAATCGACCAAAGAATCAGTCTCTATTTCATTCACTTTAAAAAAACAAATTTTGCTCATTTATGTGATCCCATGTTATGCTCGGCCAAAGTTCCTCGTTTGGTGAAGGTTTTTTTCCACATATTCGATGTATGTTAAGAAAAATTATTTCTTTATTTTGGCATGTTCTATGTAACGAAATATAACTGTGATATTGCTCCATAATTTATTCTACTCCTAGTAGTTAATAATATTCATGTTATTGATTCATATGCTAAAAGCATGTCTAAATATGTTCCTAAGTACTTATTGAGGCATACGGAAAAAGGTGTTAACATTCACCGTGTCAGCCAAAGGAGTAAGGATATTATTGTCATCCGATAAATTTAGGAAATATTTTACTGATATTCATGCATTTTCATTTGCATTGCATTCATATATTACCCTGGACCACTGGTGCTATGCACATTACTATATGGTAAATATTATATATTTAGGGTATATGGGGAAAGGGAAAGGCGTTATATACGCACACCACCTGCAGCTGGTACAGACTATCACAAAAGAGCCCGAAGAGGCTAATATGATGTGAAGCCTTTAAGGCTTATTCGGACGGGTTGCACAATCCACAACACTAACATATATATACCGCACTTGCATGATGCATATATTCGTTAACCATTACATGGTATGATACCCACAGAGGCTGTCATGGTAAGGAAATTTCCTGATGAGGCCAATGAATATGGACACTGCATTGTGCATAACATGTAGGCAAGTATATTAGGGCCCTCAGAGGCAGTTACTGTTAGTCAGTTGTTTATGTTTCAATTATTTATATATTCCTGTTATGCTGGTATTTATTCCTGACATACCCACTACATCAGTCGTACTGACGTCCCTTTTGTCGGGGGATGCTGCGCTTTATGCCCGCAAGTTCACATAGGCAAGGCGACGACCCACATGAATAGGTTACAGATTTTAGCGCATTATTGGAAGCACTCCTCTCTTTCCAGAGTGTCGGTCTGATTTTGGTATGATACAATTTTGTGTGTCTATATGGGTATGGCGGGGCCTTGTCCCGACCGGTTGATATTGAGTACTCTCTTAGAGGCTTGAAGACAGGTGTCCTGTGTGTAGTAGTCTTGTATGGCCTTGTCGACCTTGGTATATGTATATATAAGGTGGTTACCTGGTTTTTCATAATTTTCTTTCGGCTTAGTCCGTAATTAATTACGATTAGATGTTCATTGTAATAATGGCGGTACCTGGCGGGTGGAATCCGGGTACCCGTCGCGGCCCTACAGTTTGGGTCATGACAAACTTGGTATCAGAGCATGTCTATCCTAGGGAGTCTAAAAATCGTGTCTAGTAGAGTCTTGTTTATGGGTATGTTGTGCACCATACTTATAAGCAAGAGGCTGCCTAACATTTAGGGGTGGTTTACGTTCTTTTGTTTCATAAATCGTGCTATAGAACTGAGTTATAAGTATTTCACTATTAATCCATTTTGTACTTATGATTCTAGTGATGCCTACCGCAAGGAAGAAATCCAAGAGTATGAGGGAGATGAATACGACTGCGGGCGAAGGTATCAGTCGATTGCCACCCATTAGCGAGGGCCAGAGTGAGACCCTCGGTACGACTCTTTCATATGGTTCTCCCAGTACATCACCATCGGAGGAGATTAGTGGAGCTGCAGCACCCCTAGTTCCTCCACATGATACTCCATACGTGGATCTTAATATCCAGAGTGCGGTTCAGTTATTGACACGATTGGTGGCTGCTCAAGCCCAACGTCAGGTTCCCAGTCCTTCTGATAGTGCTGCTAGCGCAAGAGCTCGGGATTTCATCAATATATACCCTCTGGTATTCATATGAACAGACTTGAACACGGACCCGCAGAATTTTCTGAATCAGGTACAGCACACTTTACGGGTGATGGATGCTACAGATACCGAGTCGGTAAAGTTTGCTTCTTATAGACTACGGGATGTCGCAGTAACATGGTTTGATTCATGGGAGCAATCTAAGAGACCTCGTGCGGTGCCAGCAGAATGGGGCACTTTTCAGAGGCTTTCTTACAACATTTTCTACCAGTCGAGCTTTGACGGGCCAGATAGGACAGGTTCCTACGTCTTGAACAGGGCAGCATGAGCGTTCGAGAATATAGCTTGCAGTCTAATTCCTTGGCTCGATATGCTCCTACAATTATAGTTGAAATGAGTTACCGGGTATACAGGTTCTTTACTGGCTTGGGGCCACACATGGTCAATGAGTGTACTACGGCTTCTTTAAATCCGAATCAGGATATTTCTCACATCCAGGCTTATGCACAGAACCTGGAGGATCGCAAGAGGCAACAGTGGGTCGATCGAGAGACTGATAGGGTCCAGCATAAAAGGGCTCGGTCTGTAAGTGGAATATAGGACTTCGAAGGTGGGCCCAGGCCACATCCTTACAAACGACCATCTTACCCAACAGCTGGTGCATCATTGCCATCTTCAAGATCGAGGGCTGATGGGTATATTCAAACGGGACCAGGCTAGAATTTATGAGCACCAGGCTCTTATTATAGAGGGAATTCTATGCAGATGAGGCCACTATTGGCTCGACGTGGGTAGTGCGGTGGGACCCATACAGGGATATGCGAATAAGAGGGAAGAGTATGCTATTCTTGCAGGGAGCGTGGTCATATAACGCGAGATTGTCTGACAAAAGGTGAAGGTGTTAAAGCCCAGCCGGTCAGATCTGCAGCAGCTTCATCCCAATCAGTACGCCCGTTAGGGCAGGGTCAGCAGACGTTATCTGGTCGAGGAAGAGGGAGGGGCCAGAACCGTACTTATGCACTAATGGGACGACAAGATCAGAAATCCTCACCTGATGTCATTACATGTATGTTATCGGTCCTTTCACATAATATGTACGTGTTGTTAGATCCAGGCTCAAATTTATCATATATTACTCCTTTCGTTGCCTATAAATTTGGTATGGATCCTGAGTTGATAAGGGATCCATTTGTGGTATCTACACCGGTTGGTGAATCGGTAATCGCTATACGGGTCTATCGAAATTGTGCAGTATTAGCTTGCAGTCATCAGACCCTAGCAGATTTAGTGGAATTAGAAATAGTTGACTTCGATATTATTATGGGCATGGATTGGTTAGCTTCATGCTATGCTAATGTTGACTACCGAACAAAGATTGTTAGATTCCAATTTCCAGGCGAGCCAGTCCTTGAATGAAAAGGTAATATGGAAACACCAAAAGGTAGTTTTATTTCATACCTTAAGGTAAGAAAGATGATCTCCAAAGGGTGTATATACCATCTTGTACGGGAAAGAGATGTCGATTCTGAACCACCTAGTCCTCAATCAATTCCGATGGTCAATGAATTTCTTGATGTATTCCTAGACGTACTTCCAGGCCTTCCTCCTGAAATGGAAATTGAGTTCGGTATAGATGTGTTGCCAGACACTCAACCGATATTTATTCCTCATTATAGAATGGCTCTAGCTGAATTGAAAGAATGGAAGGAGTAATTAAATGATTTGCTCGAGAAAGGCTTTATTAGGCCTAGCATATCTTATTGGGGCGCGCCGGTATTGTTCGTACGAAATAAAGATGGCTCATTACGGATGTGTATCGACTATCGGCAGCTAAATAAAGTTACTATCAAGAACAAGTACCCTTTTCCCCGAATTGACGATTTCTTTGACCAGTTACAAGGTGTGAGATGTTTCTGTAAAATTGACCTAAGGTCGGGGTACCATCAGCTAAAGGTTAAGGAGAAGGATATTCTGAAGACGGCCTTCAGGACAAGGTATGGGCACTTCGAGTTCCTGGTAGTGTCATTTGGACTTACAAATACACCTGCAACATTTATGGATCTAATTAACCGCGTGTTCCGCCCATTCCTGGATGTATTGATGATAGTATTTATAGATGATATTCTAGTTTACTCTCACTCGGAAATAGAGCATGTGGACCACTTGTGGATAATACTACAAATGCTCCGGGACCATAAGTTGTATGCAAAGCTATCCAAATGTGAGTTTTGGCTGAAGTCAGTGGCTTTTCTTGGTCATATAGTATCAGACGAGGGTATAAGAGTTGACACTTAGAAGATTGAAGCGGTGAAGAATTGTCCGAGGCCTACGACTCCAACAGAGGTTCGCAACTTTTTGGGCTTAGCCGGCTATTATAGAAGGTTTGTAGAAGGATTTTCTACCATATCAGCGCCACTAACGAAGTTAACACAAAAGGCTATAAAATTCCAGTGGTCCGATGCTTGTGAGCGGAGTTTCTAAGAGTTAAAGGATAGATTAACCTCAGCACCAGTCCTTACTCTCCCAGAGGGTCCAGAAGGTTATGTTGTGTATTGTGATGCCTCGGGAGAAGGTTTACGATGTGTGCTAATGCAACATGGTAAAGTGATTGCATATGCTTCAAGGCAATTGAGGAAATATGAGAAGAACTATCCGACACATGATTTAGAGTTGGCCGCAGTAGTCTATGCACTGAAGATTTGGCGGCACTATTTATATAGTGTTCATGTAGACATTTTTACGGATCACAAGAGTCTGCAATACATATTCAAACAAAAAGAGTTGAATCTGAGATAAAGAAGATGACTTGAATTATTGAAGGATTATGATGTGGACATCTTATATCACCATGGAAAAGCTAATGTTGTAGCAGACGCGCTCAGCCGTAATTCAATGGGTAGTTCGATGCCAGTGCAAGTCAAAAAGAAGGGATTGGTAAGAGAGCTTCATCAGTTAGCTAGTTTGGGAGTCCGACTAGTGGATTCGGAGGATGGTGGGTTTGTGGTCCAGAATGTATCAAATTCATCACTTATATCAGAAATTAAGGAACGTCAATGAGAAGACCCTAGTTTGAAGAAGATAAGAGAGAGCATTCAATAGAAGAAGACCACCACCTTTGAGATTGACGAACAAGGAAGTCTCAGGCACCAGGGTCGTCTATGTGTTCCAAATGTAGGAGGATTGTGGGATAGAATTATGATAGAGATTCATTGTTCACGGTACTCTATTCATCCAGGATCAACTAAAATGTATCATGATCTCAAGAGCATTTATTGGTGGAATGACATGAAGAAGTGCGTAGCAGAGTTTGTAGCTCAGTGCCCTAATTGTCAGCAGGTAAAAATAGAACACCAAAAGCCTGGTGGCTTGTCTCAGAACATTGATATTGCGATATGGAAATGGGAAATGATTAATATGGACTTCATTACGGGATTACCTCATTCCTATTGTAAATTTGATTCTATTTGGGTAATTGTTGATAGACTGACCAAATCAGCTCATTTCTTATCGGTGAAAACTACCTACACTGCCGAAGATTACGCGAAGTTATATATTAAGGAGATTATTCTACTTCATGGTGTGCCTGTCTCTATTATATCTGACCGGGGTGCTCAATTACAGCTAACTTATGGAAATCGTTTTAGAAAGGGTTAGGCACCCGAGTTAAATTGAGTACCACTTTCCATCCTCAGACAGACGGTCAAGCTAAGCGGACCATTCAAACGCTCGAGGACATGTTACGAGCTTGTATGTTGGACTTTAAGGGAAGTTGGGATGATCACTTACCCCTTATTGAGTTCGCGTACAATAACAACTATCATGCCAGTATTAAAATGGCTCCATATGAGGCCTTGTACAGACGAAAATGTAGATCTCCTATTGGATGGTTCGAGGTAGGCGAATCAGAGTTATTTGGACCTGACTTGGTACATCAAGCCATAGAAAAGGTAAAGCTTATCAAATAATGGTTGTTAATAGCTCAGAGTCGTCAGAAGTCATACGCAGATGTGCAACGGCGAGACTTAGAGTTTCAGGTAGACGATTGGGTATTTTTGAAGATTTCGCCGATGAAGAGTATAATGAGATTCGGGAAGAAAGGAAAACTTAATCCAACGTATATTGGTCTATATCGCATAATTCGACGAATTGGCCAGGTAGCATACGAATTGGACTTTCCTTCAGAGTTGGAGTGTGTTCATCCAGTCTTTCATGTTTCCATGTTGAGAGCATGTGTTGGAGATCCTTCTCGTATTGTACCAATTGAGGATGTGCATATTACAGAGTATCTGTCATATGAAGAAATTCCTATTGCTATCCTAGATCGACAAGTCCGCAAGCTGAGGACTAAGGAAGTAGCTTATGTAAAAGTTCTATGGTGAAATAGAAATGTGGAAGAGATGACATAGGAAGCGGAAGAGGAAATGACGCGCAAATATCCACACTTATTCCATACTAATGTCGAGATTTCAAGAGAAGCCTAAGGTAAACTCCAATTCCTGTCATGATGTTTAACGATTGTATATTCGGGCTACGTAACGGGGATTAGATATGTTACCCCAATATTCGAGGACGAATGTTTCTAAGGGGGGAAATATGTAACATTCCGTACTTTCGGGTTACGGTTTAAATCGCTAAGCATATATAAAATTGCTAGGCATGTGTAAATAGACCCGAGCGTTGGGAAAATTTATGTTATATTTACTTATACTAATAAAGAGATTAGTATATAAAATGATTAAACCTCGAAATAATTTTGGACGTAACAAGTGTGACGATGGGGATCGAAAATAAATTTGGTGCGTGCACAAAGAAGTTGTGGACTAGTGTCATATTACAAATTATGACATTGAATATATGAAGGTCTTATGAGTTATTAAGATTTAAGTGAATTGGGATCACATAATTAATTATGTGTGTGATTGATAAATTATGCGGAGGCAGGTCACTTAATTAATTAAGTGACCGTGCATGTTGTGCAAGGTGGCGTGAAATGAGGGAATGCCACCGCCAAGGTTTATTTGAGTGGAGAGCATAATAATGAGGGGTCATTTAATGCTTAAGGATTCATTTTCACGATTGGGATTTATATTTGGCTTTGGAAACTTTTTAAAACATTCAGCATACTTAATAGGTCTCATTTTAGTAACATCTCACTTTGCTTTGTTTGAGAATTCTTAATAGACCAAAGAATCAGTCCCTATTTCATTCACTTTAAAAAAAACAAATTTTGCTCATTTCTGTGATCCCATGTTACGCTTGGCCAAAGTTCCTAGTTTGGTGAATGTTTTTTCCCACATATTCGAGGTATGTTAAGGAAAATTATTTCTTTATTTTGGCATGTTCCATGTAATTAAATATAACCGTGATATTGCTCTATAATTTATTCTACTCCTAGTAGTTAAGAATATTCATGTTATTGATTCCTATGCTAAAAGCATGTCTAAATATGTTCCGAAGTCCTTATTGAGGCATACAGAAAAAGGTGTTGACATTCACCGTGTCAGCCAAAGGGGCAAGGATATTATTGTCATCCGATAAATTCAGGAAATATTTTACTGATATTCATGCATTTTCATTTGCATTGTATTCATATATTACCCTGGATCACTGGTGCTATGCACACTACCATATGGTAAATATTATATATATAGGGGATGTGGGGAAAGGGAAAGGCGTTATATACGCACACCACCTGCAGCTGGTACAGACTATCATAAAAGAGCCCGAAGAGGCCAATATGATGTGATGATGTGATGTGATGCCTTTAGGGCTTATTAGGACGGGTTTCACGATCCGCAATACTAACATATATTTGGACGGGTTGCACAATCCACAACACTAACATATATATACCGCACTTGTATCATGCATATATTCGTTAACCATTACATGGTATGATGCCCACAGAGGCTGTCATGGTAAGGAAATTTCCCGATGAGGCCAATGAATATGGACATTTCATTGTGCATAACATGTAGGCAAGTGTATTAGGGCCCTCAGAGGCAGTTACTGTTGGTCAGTTGTTTATGTTTCAATTATTTGTATATTCTTGTTATGCTGATATTTATTCTTGACATACCCAGTATATCAGTCGTACTGACGTCCCTTTTGTCGGGGGATGCTGCGTTTTATGCCCGCAGGTTCGCATAGGCAAGGCGACGATCCACGTGAATAGGTTACAGATTTCAACAGATTATTGGAAACACTCCTCTCTTTCCAGAGTGTCGGTCTGATTTTGGTATGATTTAGTTTTGCATGTCTATATAGGTATGGCGGGGCCTTGTCCTGACCTGTTAATGTTGTGTACTCTCTTAGAGGCTTGTAGACAGGTGTCCTATGTGTAGTAGTCTTGTATGGCCTTGTCGGCCTTGGTATATGTATATATATAAGGTGGTTACCTAGTTTTTCATAATTTTCTTTCGGCTTAGTCTGTAATTAATTACGATTAGATGTTCATTGTAAGAATGGCGGTACCCAGCGGGTCGGATTCGGTGCCCATTGCGGCCCTACAGTTTGGGTCGTGACACTTTTGGTGCTCTATTTTTAGCTGTTGACAATTAGGACATTGTGCTACAAATTCCGCCACGCTCCTCTTCATGTCGTTCCACCAATAAATATCCTTAAGATCATGATACATTTTGGTGGATCCCGGATGAATGGAATATCGTGAATAATAGACTTTCATCATAATTCTATCTCATAATCCTGCTACATTTGGAACACATAAATGGACCTGGTGCCTGAGAATACCATGTTCATCAATCTCAAAGGTCATGGTCTTCTTCTGTTGAATGCCCTCTCTGGCCTTCTTCAAACTAGGATCTTCTCATTGACGTTACCTAACTTCCGATATGAGGGATGATTCTGACACATTCCGAATTACAAGACTGCCATCCTCCACATCCATTAATCGGACTCCCAAATTAGCTAACTGATGGAGTTCTCTTACTAACTCCTTCCTTTCGACTTGCACCGGAGTCGAGCTGATCATCGACTGACGACTGAGCACGTCTACTACAACATTAGCCTTACCAGGATGACATAAGATGTCCACATCATAATCCTTCAATAATTCAAGCCACCTACTCTGCCTCAAATTCAACTCTTTCTGTTTGAATATGTATTGCAGACTTTTATGATCCGTGAAAATGTCTACATGAACACCATACAAAGCCTAGGACAGACATGCTCTGATACCAAGTTTTGTCATGACCCAAATCGGAGGGCAGCGACGGGCACCTGGACCCTACCCGTCGGGTACCACTAGCCATACATTTAACATTTACCCGTAATTATCCACGACCATAAGGGTCATCACTCAGTACTCTACTGACATAGATAAACATAGAAATAATAAACCAGAAACCCATCTTATATATTTATACACCAAGGACGACGAGGCCATCCCTGACTACTACACACACAGAATATCTGTCTACAAGCCTCTAAGAGTAGCAACATCAAAGGTCGGGACAGGGCCCCGCCATACCCTTATACACATACAAAAATACACCACACCAAAATTAGACTGACACTCCGAAATAAGGGGAGTGCTCCAAAATCCGCTGAGACAGCAACCTACTAACGTAGATCATCGTCCTGTCTATGTGAACCTACTGGCATGAAACGCAGCGTCCCCCGACAAAAGGGACGTCAGTACGACTGATGTACTGAGTATGTCAGGCATGAACAATAGTATAACAGGGATATAACAACAACTGAAACAGAAACAGCTGACCAGCAGTAAATGCCTCTGAGGGCCCAAATACATATGCCTAAATGTTATGCATAATGAAAATGCGATATGTATATATATATATATATATATATATGTTTCAGAACGTGCAACCTGATCCAATATATGCTAGAGTTGCGGAACGTGCAACCCAATCCAATATATGTTAGTGTTGCGGAACGTGCAACCTGATCTAATATATGTTAGTGTTGCAAAACGTGCAACCCGGTCCAATATATTATATGTATATATGCATGAATGACAATGAAACATTCTTAACTTATCAAATAGGACGTGTGAGCAAGTAGCTCAAGTAAGTAGGATGAATAAATAGTAGCTCAAGCACGTAGAATGTCTAAGAAAGTAGGTGAAACTAGTAGGTAGTTTATCTTTGTCCGACATCTTATTCGTTTATGAATCTCATTTACTTTAAAAGGGGTGGATTTTACTAAAACCATAACCAAAGTTCATTATGAATCAGTCATTAGAACAAGTAGTCCTACCTTAAGTGAGATGCAAGGCCCTGTAGAGACCAAACATAAAATTCTTAGAAATGATAACACTATCAGATTCTATGACAATCTTAAAGCCTTTCTACGACAACAAACTTACATAAACTAAATTCTTCCTAATTTCAGGCACATGATAAATTTTCCCATATATGAAATTTAATTCCACACTGCCTTTGCCTTCAACTTTGACTTCAACATCATTGTCCATAAAAACACCTTCACATGTCTTGAATTCTTCATAAGTATTGTATAAATTATTGGTGTCGTAAACATGAATGGTAGCGCCAGAATATACCCACCATTCTTCTGATTTTGAGGCATCAACAATAATTACTTTTATTACTATTCCAATTTTCAAATTTAATACCTTAGAAACTAAATCGATAACAGTTTCCTCAATCATGCTTGCCTTTTTAGAATTTTCTGAGATTTCAAAATTCTTTTCCTTCTTTTAAAACTTGCAGTCACGAGCAAAATGGTCTTTCTTGCCACAATTAAAGCTAGTAACTGGTTTTATAGCCTTTTTCTTAATTTTTTTATTGATTTTAAGACCAGAGCTAGAACCTTTGAAATACTATCTCTTATATCTAACTACTAGTTCATAAAGCACCGTCTCTTAAAAATATTTTAAGAAAGAGTCTGTTGAGTAACTCCCAGCACCTAGGCCATTTATCCCGTCGAATCCAGTGAGGAAAAAGGGAGGCAGAGCCAGGGTGGGTTGAGTATCTCCAGTGATCTTAAAATTCTGCTAAGAGGTATATTTTCAGACTACGTGTTTCTAATTATGATCTTGATAAGTATAGGTCTCTGCAATTATCATGTTAAATATTGATAGAATGTTATAGAATTTTATTTAAAAAATGAATTTGAAGTTGATAATACCTGCTTCCGTACTACATGCTTATTATTTGATAAACTTACATGAAACAATGTTATTATACCATATATATCGTAGATATAATTGCAAAAATATTAATTAAAAAAGTAGTATAAAACAGTAGATAATAAACTTACAATTTTATTTCAAACAAGGCATTTGTACAAGAGAGAGAGAATTGCAAAGAGAGAGAATTTCAGGAAATTTAAAGTGGGGGTCAAATTTCGGATGCCCTTCCATTACATTTTGAGAACCTTATATAGGACTCTAGAAATTTAAAGTATCATCCTATCTTTACAAGTAGACGATAGAGATTCATGATTGGCCTTTCGAATGACTTCTGCTTTTTCAAAGGGTCAAGTTACTTTTGCTTTTGTGAATAACTTTTGCTTTCTCGAAGGGTCAAGTGTCCTTTTCTGTTTATGTGGTGTCTTCTGTTTTATCAGATTCTTTTTACTTTAGGAGATATGCATGTGTTATTCCTCTGGGGTCCAGCATGTCACCGTTGTCTGGTTCACTAGTGTTGGAAGATGCAGATTCAATCAGTTTCATTATTTGATTCTATTCTGTATTATCTTCTAACTTTGACAGAGCTTCTAGTAATCTCCTTGTCATTTCTTCTTTAGAGACTAAATTGGAGGCTGAAGCTTCTCCCTTGATTGCTGAAGATGATGGACTCCTTCGATCCTCTTTGCGCTTTGGACTCCACCCTTTGATTTGTAATGTTTTGCTGAGATACTTAATTCGATCCATTTGATGAATATCAAAGGACCAATTGATAATATATGATATTCTTTTATGTATAAAAAACTTGCACAACTTAATGTGTTCTGCTAAAGTTGATATCTGTTGTTCCTCTAGGAAACTTGCATACTGATTTTGGAAGCTCGGGGATACCACCTATAAATTTCCTACGAATAGGCTCCACCATTCATAGAACCACCAAGGGATGATCTTATCTTTTAATTCACTGGAATACTTTACAAACCATGCGTGGGTATATGGTCGGACGTATAGGAAGTTAAACCAAGCGTCCTTATAATCATACAAATTAAAGGTTTGGGGTTTATGTGTTCTTTATAATGGAATTGGTGTATGTAGGTGATCTACATACCACTCAAAGGGACTCAATATCTTTTTAATTGTGAATTTTGAATATTCAATAGCTTCTGGATTATCTTTGAAATAACTATGTTCAATTTCTATTGACTATGTGTCAATGAGAATGAACTCATAATATCTCCTGGTTTTGGTTGGGTCATGTGTATCTATGTACTGAAAATTGGTGTAACGGGGTTTTAGAGTTCTTCTACCCTGAAGCCCTCATATTTCTTATCAATCACCATTATTGGAAGGATCTATTTTACCATGAATTCCCATTTTGGTACGGGACTGTTGATGTTGTTTTGTGCTTCTTCCTTCTTTTGAGAAGTTGTTGGTTTTACTGCCTCTGAATATATTTCAGGGTTCTGCATTTTAGGGTTTAGGGTTTCTTGGCTTAAGTGAGATGCAAGGTCCTGTAGTGACCGAACATAAAACTCTTAGAAATGATAACACCATCAGATTCTATGACAATCTTAAAGCCTTTCTAGGACAACAAACTTACATAAACTAAATTCTTCCTAATTTCAGGCACATGATAAATTTGCGCATATATGAAATTTAATTCCATGCGGCCTTTGCCTTCAACTTTGACTTCAACATCATTGTCCATAAAAACACCTTCACACATCTTGAATTCTTCATAAGAATTTGAGTTTCTGGGCTTAGAAATGCAATAATACTCGACGTCGGCCATGATGATGTAATGGGTGTCGATCATAAGCCTAGTTTTCATAGACCGGGTGAATTTCAAACCAATCATAGACCGGTGACATGATTCTAGAAAATTTGTGTTTCAAACGAATTTGAGTTTCTAAGCTTAGAAATGCAATAATAAGCGACGTCGTCCATGACGAAGTTATGGGTGTCGATCACAAGCCTATTTTTAAATCTATTGAGACTATACACTGATTAATATGATAAAATATATGTTTCATTTATTATATTTTTAAGGGCGCACAAAGTTAAGAGCAATGCAAAGTTAAAAATGGACAAGCAAAAGTGAGCGGAGGCCCCATACCCAAAGTTCATTATGAACCAGTCATTAGAACAAGTAGTCCTACCTTAGGTGAGATGCAAGGTCATGTAGAGACCAAAGAGGAGGGATCACTTGTAATGGTGGGTAGATTCTGGCACTACCATTCATGTTTTCAACACCAAAAATTTATACAATACTTATAAAGAATTCAAGATGTGTGAAGGTGTTTTTATGGACAATGATGTTGAAATCAAAGCTGAAGGCAAAGGCATCGTGGAATTAAATTTCATATATGGGCAAATTTATCATGTGCTTGAAATTAGGAAGAATTTAGTTTATGTAAGTTTGTTGACTAAAGATGAAGTAATAGGTGTCAATAAAAACCCTGTTTTTCATGGACCGAGTGAATTACAGGCCAATCAGAGACCGATGATAGGATTCTAGAAAATTTGTGTCTTATGGTCTAAAACAAGCCCTCAAGATACAGCATAATCACAAGCAAGGCAAGGCAAAGCAAGAGAAACGGTCAGATTCAGACATGGAATTAAAGCAGTATGGACAGTATGAACATGTTGATAACAAAATCAAATACATCATGGTAACTCATTAAAGGAGCTATATTACTCTCTTAAAAAGTTTCCCCACCTTAGTTTTGAAATGCTTTCCTTCGTACCAAATATCTATCTTAAATTTTGCACATCAAGAACCTGCACCAAACAAAACTAAGCTACAATGTAAAACATGTTGTCTCTCTCATTAGTGTCAGGTAAATTCACCATGTTGCATATTCCTACTACCACAATCATTAGTCAGCTACATGTAAGGTATTCTAATTAGTCAAATGACTAAAACCATCGATCGATACCATTTTTTTGGGCGGATCTTTTCATCATCTAACAACCCTGAATAGGGTAGGAATATAGATGGTATATTAACATTGTTGCATGTAAGTTTATCAAATAATAATCATGTAGTACGGAAGCAGGTATTATCAACTCAAAATTGATTTGTTAAATAAAAGTTTATAACCTTCTATCAATATTTAACATCAAAATTGCAGAGACCTATACTTATCAAGATCATAATTAGAAACACGTAGTCTGGAAACATACCTCTTAGCAGAATTTCAAGATCACCGGAGATACTCAATCCACCGTGGCTCTGCCTCCTTTTTTCCTCACTGAATTCGACGGGATAAATGGCCTAGGTGCTGGGAGTTGCTCAATAGACTCTTACTTAAAAAAAAATTAAGAGATGGTATTTTATGGACTAGTATGGTTCTAAGTATAAGCTTTCAAAATATCTATTCTTTGGTATTATGATATTATTCTTGATATTGGTTATAGACTAAAATGGGGTTTAGCTAGACATAAGAGAGAGTATTTCAAAGATTTGAAGTTGTTGTATTTCGAAAGATGATCTCAGAAGTTATAATGAGGCTCTTTATATAAATAACCTCTTTGATTGCTTACATTATTGCTATGCTGCAAAAGTCTAAAAGTAAATAGTAGTTGGATACAAAAGTCTAAAAGTAAATAGTAATTTGCAGATTTTTCTTCAAAGTTGTTTGTCTTTGTTTCCATTTTTTCAATGTTGTCAGCTATCATCCTTGTCATTGATTCTTTGTGGGTCCGGCGGCTTTTACAATTTGTTGAGGTCGGTTGCTTTCTTCCACAAATATCATTGCAAGCTGTCTTTTTATAATAAGATGATTTTTTTTCTTTGATACTCCTATAGAATAGGAACGGTATCGTTTCAATTTTTTCAATAGATACTCCAATAGAATAGGAATGGTATCATTTTAGTTTTTTCAATAGATACTCCTATAGAATAGGAACGGTATCTCTTTTATTAGTATGATGGTAATATATGATAATATATGGGCTTGCTGTAGTTAGACTACATTGGGCCATTTTATGCGAAAGGATTAGAGGATCCTTCTTTTTTCATAGTAGTATGAGTTGTATTGGTATCATTTTTTGTACTGATAACATGCCTTTTCCTCTGGCCTATCAGAAGCTTGTATTGTTCCACAGTTTCACTGGAGTGATTGTGTTTTAGGTTTATGATCCGGTCATGCATATTGTAAGTTGCATGGTATCTTGAGATAATAAGTCGTTGTTGTAGTATAGAGTAATAATTTCTTCAATTTCTCCACTTTTGGAATTTCCAATAATGTTAGCTTTACTTGCTTCTTAACATATCTTCAATTTTTATTTTAATGTTAATAGTCCAATAGCTCTTTTGGCACTCAGCCATTCTTGAAATTTTTCCAGGGTACATGGTATTTTCATCTTGAGATCTTCATCATCTCCACTAATGTTGCTATTTCTTCCAGTTTTGAACAATTGGCATATTATAATAGATTTTCCCGTTACATATGTTGAGGCATCAAATAGTTGTATACCATAGATACCTTTTTCAAATGATTCCATCATTGCTTGAGCAGACTGTGCTATAACAGTAGGAATTTAGCAATATTGTATAAAGTTTCATCTACTAGTATTTTATCTATAAAACCATAAGTAAATAGTTTTGCAACGATATCAGGGTTAGATTTTTCATTACATAAAAATCTTTGGCATTTGCTAAGTTTTGCACTTCGTAAAATATGAGGGTTAGATTTATAGTTATAAAATTTATTTATTTGTTCGTAAGCTGTAATATATTCAGGTGCAAACTTCAATTTATCACTCATTGATACTGATGTTGGATGTTGATTCATTTTTTTAATTTATTTGCCAAAATCCACTTTTACAATCAAATTTACTGAATCATTTTTTATTTCCTAATCTATTGATAAGGTTTCTTTTGTATGGTAAAAAATATCCATCAAATTTTGTCTTTTTGTTTAGTTCTCTATAATCAATCACCATTCTAGCCTTTCCTCTTTTTTGTTCACTATGTTTTCTAACTAAAAAGGTTGGGCTACTATGTGGACTTTTACTCTCTTGTATCAATTTTAATTCTAATAATTCTTTTAGTTGGGTTTTGAACTCTTTTTGATCTGTTGGGCTATACCTAATAGGTTTAGATCTAACTATATCATTGGAATTTATTAACTTGATTTCAGCATATATTTTCTCTTTCTCCCATAGTTGCATTGGGTGTTCTCCAAAATTTATTTTTAATATATTGAGATTTTTTTCTCTTAATAGTTGTAGGTTACTATTTCTATTTGATCTTATGTTACATATTCTTAGTGTGTGTATTGGTAGTACTCTCTTTAGTATTATCCATTTATGACAAGACGTTTGTAAGCTAAAAGTATTATTATTTATCACTTGTATTTTAAAGTAATCTAGGAAATTGTTTCGTAACAATACTTGTTGTTTCATATCATTCAGTTGGTATAGTACTGGTAGTCTAAATATTGTCTTTCCTAATATTATTCTCATATTTTCTGCTATTATATCAAATTCTTTTGTTTGTTCGTTAAAGTCTGATACTCTTGTTCTATGTGTTTTAGATCTCTTCCATCTGTGTGATTCTACTCCACTGTCAATAAAGATCTATTGTTTTATCATTTTATTAGGCTTGTATTCTATATGAGCTTCTATATAGATTGCTATCATCTAATTATCATTTTATTCCAAATCTATCTTTCCTAATCTTTGTTGAAGCTCCTCATCTTGTTCTATTTCTCTTACTTCCTGTAGTAGTTTTTTCCATCTTATTTCACTCAATCTTTCTCTTATTCTGCTAAGGTTTTTAGTAACATTTTTGTATCTATCATTATAATATTTATTTCCTGTTTCACTAGTAGTCGCATTTGTAATAAGCTTATGGCGAACATGCATTTCATATTGTATCCAGTAATTTCTTTCCTCTAATAATTTTCTTTTTTCTTCTTGTAATTCCATTTAGTCAGAACTACTTTCGTTTTCTGAGTTTTGGTTAATAAAGTTAATAGTTTCTAATTCTGATTCACTTTCTTTATCAGATTGACTGACATAAAAGTCTTCATATTCATATCACTTATCATTATCTTCTTTTATTTATTGTAGACTCATTATAAATTGTGTTGTATTTATATATTTTACACCTTTTTCTTTAGCTTTGGGCATTTATTAGCATAATGTCCTTTTCATTGCATTCCAGCATTTACATTCTTTAAGTTTTTCTCTTCTAATGGTTTTATATATTTTCTTTTCCTAAACTTTCTCTTATATTTAAATTTTTTCCTGATTTTATGGGTATTTTATATTTTTTAAATCTCTTTTTCCTATAAGGTTTTTGATTTTGTCTATTGTAATTATTATATATTTTATATCCCTTGTGTTAATATCTTTTATTTTTATGACTTTTCTTATATTTCTTTCTCTTCTATTATCATCACATCCAAATACTATTCTTCTTTCTGTAAATCCACATATTTCTCTTAATCCTATTTTCTTATCTTGTTTAATCTTTTGTTGCATTCTATATTCTTCACATTTTCGCATTAGGTATGCTCTTAGTACTCCTATTCTCTCTCCTAATGTATTTTCTTTTGGTTCTAGATGGGTATATTCTTTTGATATCTCAGTATTATAAGATATTGGTAAGTGGTCATAATAGAGTTGTTGATATATTAAACCTTCTTGTGATAAAAATCTTGCTTCATAAAAGAACTTACTAAAACCTATTGTATATTCTGGTAATTTATTAATTTTACAACATTTCATGTTATTTAGATTCATTATTATCTCAGATTTTCTTTCTGCAAGTACGTTTTCTCGTGCTACTAACCATTTTTCTCCTAAAAATTCTCTTTTTAGTATAATATCAAATATTATTAACATAGATTTCCAATCTCCTGCATGGCTAAATACTTCTCCTCTAAATTGGTATGTTATAGATTTTATCCAATAAGCTACCTTTTCAATTAATGTTTTAGATATCAAGTCATACATATATTCTAGGTTTTCTGTTTGTGTAGAGTTCATTAATACTATATACATTCCAAGGTTCCAATCATTTATTCTTCTTCCTATTTCTTGTTCATCATAAACATTATCTAAGTCTAAAAAATAGCCATTGTAATTTACACTTTCTGCCATTGATCCTACAAATTCTTTAAATTCAGCTTGTTGTCCTACTGGTATATGAGTTGGTAATATAGTTCATTTTCTTGTTATTATTTATAGATTAGGGTCTACTAATTCTTCTTCATGATAATCATTTGCATCTTCATTTATTATATCATCTGTTTCTATTTCTGATTCTATAGGCCTATTAAATTCATCTTCTATATCACTTTCAGGTTCATCTTCTATGATTGCATTTACGCTTTTCATCTTTTGTAAGGCTTCTATTATTTGGTTGTTTTCTTTTACTATTTCCGAGTCTTCTTCTTCTTCTATGAATTCTGCTACTTGTATCTCTTGATTAGCTAATTCAATGTTGCTATCTTTGTCGGTATCATTCTCAGTTTTTTCATTACTAGTTGTACTTTCATCGCTTGTTTTAATAATTTTTCTTTCTTTCTTTTTTCACTTTAACCCTTTTTATCTCTTCTCTAAGGATTTGTATTTCTTCCTTTAATTATCCTAATTTTTTCACTTAATTCTTCTTTCACTTCATTCAATTCTTCTTTTGTTTGTTTTAACTCTACTGTGGTTTCTTTTAGTATTTTCTTTGTATCTTTAAATTTGTGTTTATATTTTTTATATTTATTATACCATTCTTCATAATTGTGTAATCTTAATTTGGTATTTTTGTTTTCAATTCACATATTTTTTGTTCTTATTTATCTAGTTTTAGGTGTAAATATTCGTTGGTTGTTTTTTCTGTGTCTTTTAAGTAAATGTTTTCACCTTTTGAATCGTTATTACTGTCTGGTGTAGTTTTTTCTTCATTTTTTATTGGTTCATACTTGTATCTTTCTCTTTCTATTCTATTTTTCCCATGGTTTTTTAAAAATGAAAGTACACTAGGTTTTTGGTTTTCCATTAAAATTTTCTTTTTTTATTTAGTATTGCTAAACTACCTAATATTTTTTCTACTTTCTTTGACAATTTTTGTTTTATTTTACTAATATCTACCATTATAGGTTCTTTACTTCTTCTCCAAGCATCTATTGGTACAATTTCTGGTTGTTGAGTTGTAGTGCTAATTATTGTGTTTTCTTTGCTTGTAATAGGTTCATTTTCTCCTTCTACTTGTTTATCTTTACCTTTATTTTTTTCTTCTACTAATATGTTAAGTTTTTCCAGTATTATTTTAAATGTTGGTACTTCAGATACATTCCATAATTTTATTAATTCTTCTCTTATTACTTCTTGCATTTGTGTTTGGTTTTCTTTTATTTCATCCATCATTATCAATGTATTTTTAATTTTTTCTTCCCATAACGCATTAATTTTTTAGGTAGGGTTAGTCAGGATTATTTATTCTCTTTTTCCATCCGTTTCCCATATCTATCCATATTTTGTCAAATTTTTCACATTGTTGTTCTAACTGTTTATCTTTTCTTCTAGTTTTATTTCTTTTGCATTGTATTTTAAGTATTTGAGTTGTGAAAATATTTCTTTTGAATAAAGCTATTTTTATTATTTTTAATTTCTATTTTTTCTCTATTACTTCCCTCTGTACATTCATATTTTACTTATAAATCTAGTTTTTCCTTGATCCATTACTTCAATTTCTTCGTTGTTAATTTTATAATATATTAAAGTTAAAAAGTCGATTCCTAATAATAATTCATTATAAATATCATATTCTATTACTCCTATATTTATTTTATATTCTAGGTCTTGTATTTTGAATTTTAAATTAATACTTTTAGTAATTATTATTTCTCTTTCATTTTCAGGATAATTATAAATTTGTGGTTCTATTAAATTACAATCATTTTCGTTAAGTTTACTTATATGTATAAAACTTTTAATAGCTCTTGTATTTATCTCAACTACACAATCCGTTGTTATCATATCATTAAATATTATTACTTTAATCTTTAATCTATTACTGGGTATGTTTATTAGATCTAATATTATGGGTTGTATGATTCTTAAGCTATCTTGTCTTGATATCATTGGTTCTTTTGTGATACTCAATCTAGATCATTCAATATTTGGTACTAATCTTTTTTATGGTGTTAGGGTTCAAGTACTAAAATCCATAAATATTTCTTCTGGTATGGTTATCTTAGAATTTTCTTAATGTTCTATTTGTTCTAATATTTCTTGGTACATTTTTGGTACTAAAATATTCATTTCATGTTGTTTTTTCACATGGTAATTTCCGGTTACGGCATATATTATTTTTGTTTCTATGCTTATAACTTTACTTCCTGGTGACATATTTATTCCATCTAGTTTGTAATATAGTGTTAAGGCTAAGTCTTTATGTTCATCTTTTAATGATATACTAAAATCTGGTTGTACTGTAAATTTTAGCTTTTGGTTTATTAAATTTCCTTTTATTACTGATATTAAAGTATCTTGTAGATTACCTAATATTCTATCATCTAATATGTATATTTGTATAGGTGTATCTATGTTCTTCTGAAAATATGCTTTTATGGTAAATTCTACTCCTCCAAAGTATATATTTATATATTTTTTAGCTTCTTTCGTAGATAGTTTTGCTAACTCTCTTTTTATTACTTCATATGTTATCAAGTTTATTTTTGTTCTTCCATTTATACTAGTTGTGTCTATTATATTTTCATGCTTTTGTGCTATATATCTTATTTCTTTATTTCTTTCAAACCATTTTATTTTAAATATTTTCTTAATAGATAGTTCCTCTTTTTCATCTTGTATTTCTGATATATTTCTGGTTTAAAGCTTAATATTTGTGTCATTCCTCCTTCATATGTATTCATTTGGTAGTATATTTCGTTAGATTCTTCAACAATCTCTTTTCCTTTATCCATATTTTAACATGTTGATGTACTTATAATGTTCTTCTATATAATCTTGTAAGTCTTTTAATTCGTTATCTTTTCTGATTATTTCTCGTAATTTTTCTTCTCTCAGTTTCATATTTTCTTCCTATTTTTGTCTTAATCGTTCTTTTTTTAGGGCTATCATGTTTCTTAAAATTGTAATAGTATTTTCTTGTTCACTTACTTGTTGGGAATATTCTTGTAGATATTGATCTTTATCTTTTATAAGATCTATGCTTATTCTACAACTTACTACATGTTGGTTTATATCTCTATTATATGTAAGGGTTTTTCGGCTATCATCCTAAGTTCTCTTAACTTATTTCGTTGTTCTATTAGTTTCTTTTCATCCATAATGTTCTATTGTCATTCGTAGGTCTGCGTTCATCAAATCTGCTATTACCTGGTTTTGTCTAATTATTTCAGTGTTGAGATCTATTAATTCTCTATATATTCTTATAATATCATCCAAATTTGTACTTATTTCTGCTAATTCAGTCTCTGCATCTATCATATTATAATCTTTCAGTCTTTTTATTGCTAATTTTTTTTCCTTAATTCTAATAAATCACTATAATATTTTAACAGTATTTCATTTTGGTTTCTTCTCTATATTAAGAGGTGTTTTAGTACTTTAAATAAAAAAATTTATTTAACATTCTGGTTTGGCTAAATTCTGGACGTTTCTTCGTTGTATGCTATATTCTTTTATCAAGCTCTGATACCATTTTTATGGGTGGATCGAAATTTGACCCCCACTTTAAATTTCTTGAAATTCTCTCTCTTTGCAATTATCTCTCTCTTGTACAAATGCCTTGTTTGAAATAAAACTGTAAGTTTATTATCTACTATTTTATACTATTATTTTAATTAATATTTTCACAATTATATCTATGATCTTTTCTATGGTATTAAAGTCATGTTGTTAAACATGAATAGATAAATTCATACTACTGTCTTAGAGTAGTGTTGTCTAGAGGTCATGTCCGTTTGATTCATTGTTACTGTTCATCTCCATCTCTACCTAGTTATTATTCTCTGTTTAAAACTTGTATTCATAAGTCTACAGTATAGGGTTATTATTCTCTTTCACATAGTTGAGGTATCCGAATAATTCCCGGATTAGACGTTGGCTAGCCTGAAACTACCGTTGGATTAGCTCGTATGCCAAGAAGCTAGAGCCAGACCCGGTTTGGTGATCCAGACGGCAAGATTACTTAGGAGAGAAGATACCAACCCATTACCGACAACTAAGAATAACCGAGGTTAAACAAAGAGTAATCGCTAAGGTCAAGATAGAGTAAAGAATAGTACAAAGTATCAATAGTCCCTGACCAATAGAACAATAGATCTAGGATAGTAGTCTTTCCGCTGAAAGCAACACCTCTCCCTCTTAAAGAAAATATTGACCTATGAGTACCCATCCTTCCTTCGAAACAATCAGTGATGAAAATTTTTGTAGATGGATAGAGTTAGAACAAAGAGCTCAACTTAAAGCTAAGAGACCACAAGTATTAAAAGAATTAAATTATTAGATAATAAACTTACAGTTTTATTTCAAACAAGGCATTTTTACAAGAGAGAGAGAATTGCAAAGAGAGAGAATTTCAGGAAATTTAAAGTGGGGGTCAAATTTCGGATGCCCTTCCATTACATTTTGAGAACCTTATATAGGCCTCTAGAAATTTAAAGTATCATCCAGCCTTTACAAGTGGACGATAGAGATTCATTCTTGTCCTTTCGAATGACTTCTGCTTTTTCAAAGGGTCAAGTTGCTTTTGCTTTTCTGAATAACTTTTTCTTTCTCGAAGGGTCAAGTGCCCTTTTCTGTTTATGTGGGGTCTTCTGTTTTATCATATATTTTTTACTTTAGGAGATATGCATGTGCTATTCCCCTGAGGTCCAGCATGTCACCGTTGTCTGGCTCACTGGTGCTGGAAGATGCCGATTCAATCAGTTCCATTATTTGATTATGTTCTGTATTATCTTCTAACTTTGACAGAGCTTCAAGTAATCTTTTTTTCATTTCTACTTTAAAGACTGAGTTGGAGGCTGAAGCTTCTCCCTTGATTGCTGAAGAGGATGGACTCTTTCGATCTTCATTGGGCTTTGGACTCCACTCTTTGATTTTTATTGTTTTGCTGAGATACTTAATTCGATCCATTTGATGAATATCAAAGGACCAATTGATAATATATGATATTATTTTATGTATAAAAAACTTGCACAACTTAATGTGTTCTGCTAAAGTTGATATATGTTGTTCCTCTAGGAAACTTGCATAATGATTTTGGAAGCTCGGGGCTACCACCTGTAAATTTCCTCCGAATAGGCTCCACCATTCATAGAACCACCGAGGGATGATCTTATCTTTTAATTCACTGGAATACTTTACAAATCATGTATGGGTATATGGTCGGACGTATAGGAAGTTAAACCACGCATCCTTATAATCATACCAATTAAAGGTTTGGGGTTTATATGTTCTTGATAATGGAATTGGTGTATGAAGGTGATCTACATACCACTCAATGGGACTTAATATCTTTTTAATTGTGAATTTTGAATAATCAATATCTTTTGGATTATTTTTGAAAAATCCATGTTCAATTTCTTTTGACACTGTGTCAATGAGAATGAACTCATAATATCTCCTGGTTTTGGTCGGGTCCTGTGTATCTATGTACTGAAAATTGGTGTAACATGGTTTTAGAAGTTCTTCTACCCTGAAGCCCTCATATTGCTTATCAATCGCCATTATTGGCAGGATCTTTTTTACCATGAATTCCCATTTTGGTACGGGACTACTAATGTTGTTTTGTGCTTCTTCCTTATTTTGAGGAGTTGCTGGTTTTACTGCCTCTGAATATGTTTCAGGGTTCTACATTTTATAATTGTCCTTTGTCTGTACTTGTGATGCCGAGGGTGAAGCCTTAAAAGGCTGAACTCTTGTTCTTCTGTATAACGGCTCCTTTGAAGGAGACTGAATTGTACCTGTTGGTAACTTGGGAAATTCTGATAATGCCGAGAATTTATTCTCAAAGCTAGGTGTCATGGGGTAAGGAGTTTTGGGTTTTTCTTGTTTAAAAGGCTGCTTTATTTTTTTACTTTGGCTTAAATTGAAATGGATGCCTCATCGGCCTTATTCCTGGAAGATTGGGTCTCATGGTTCCCCTACAAAAATTCTCTAGTTAAGAAATCTCGTAGAGAATTATTTTCTCCCTTAATAAAGTCGATTTCAAAATCAAAGCTTGATAATAGTGCTTGCCATCTGGCAAAAATTTGTTTTGAAACAAGATTTTTAACATCTTTGGCTGCTTTACAGTCAACCCTTAATAAAAATTATTTATTAATTAGGTCATCCTGAAACTTTGTGATACATAGCACTATAGATAAAATTTCCTTTTTGTAGTAGTATAGTTTTTTTGAGCCGTATTCCAGACCCCAGACGTGAATCTTACTAATTGTTCAGTAGATTTGGGAGATGTTTACTGTTTAATAATGCCACCATAACCAATGTCAGAGGCGTCTGTTTCGACAATCATAGAGGCATCAGGATTTGGGATTCCTAGACAAGGGAGTTTTTGGACTATTTCTTTTACATGCTTAACGGTTTTGGTTTGTTCTTCAGACCAAGGGACTGGGTTTTTTCTGAGTCATTTGTAGAGGGGTTTACATATTTTTCTAATATCTGGGATGAAGTACACTACATAATTTATACATCCTAAAAATCTTTGTAACTGGGTATTATCTAATAATTCATTTGGGAATTTGTTTGAGAACTCAATGGTTCTACGGATTGGTTTGTAGGTCCCTTGATAAAGGTCATGGCCTAGGAACCTTATAGAAGTTTGAAAAAGTTTTACCTTCTTGGCACTGACTGCCAAACCATTTATTTTGATTACCTTTTAAAAGGTGTTGATATGTTTAAAGTGTTGGTCGATAGTTTCTGAAAATATAAGGACATCGTCTATATAGACAATGGAGAATTGACTGTAGGGGTTGAATACGTTATTCATAATATTCTGGAATTCTGAGGAGGCGTTCTTGAGCCCAAATGGCATTACATTCCACTCATATTGTCCAAAAGGGACATTGAAAGCAATTTTATATTTATCTTTTTCATCTATCTGTATTTGCCAGAATCCTGACTTCATATCAAACATACTATAGATGTTAGCCTTGTAGGTTCTTTTTAATAGGTCTCTTTTATTAGGTATCGGGTACCTAATCCATTTTAACATTTGATTAAGAGGCTTGTAATTAATAACTAGCCTTGGGGCTCCTCTTTCCTTTTCGGCACTGTTGTTGACATAAAAAGCGGGAGCAACTCCATAAAGATTTGGAGGGTCTAATTATTTTCATCTGTAATAAATCATTTATTTCCTTTTTACAGTATTCCATGAGCTTATGATTCATTTGAATTGGTCGAGCTTTGGTAGGGATTATCTTTTCGTCGAGGTTATCTAGATAGAGTAATTGTATCGTATGCCTCTTTCTTTCCCAAAAGGCATTAGGTAGCTCTGAGCATATTTCTCCTTCAATTAAGGATTCTACGGTTTTAATCTTTTCCACCATTTTCGGGGTTTTTAAGGAGGATTCAATCTTTTTTATTTGAATATCTTCTTTGAGATAATTAATCTGGTTGGATAAAAGTTGAATTCGAAAGATGGTTTTATGTTTGACATAATTACTTTCGTTTACCAGAAGGGGATTTAAATAAGGAAAGATAACTTCTTTTCCTAGTGTGGTGGTATAGATACCATCTAATTTTGCCGTATAGGGATTTATCTGGGTCGTGAAAGGGATACCCAGAATGACTTCTTCAGTTATATTTCTTGTAATAACAAAGTCATTGATAAAGCAGACTCTGTTGTTACAGACTTGGGCTTTTGTAAGCTTGTACTTAATTTTTAATTTTTCACATTTGGCTGAATATAGTTTTGAAGTACTTTTTTCTAAGTACTTGGTTGGGATTAATCCTTCTGCAATAAAATTTTGATCTGCCCCAGTGTCAGATAGGGCTATCTTATTAAGAATAACATTCTTATTAACAACAAGTTTAATGTGAACATGATAGCTCAGGGCTTTTACTTTTGAAATAGTTTTTAATCCTGATTGCTCTTGAATTGAAAAATCTTCTTCTTCTTTGGAGCTGGCCTCTGCTATTCCTCTAGAGGTTGTGGGTGCATAAATATCCTCTAAGGTATTTTCCTCTTTGATTAATTTATTGGCAAAAGACTCTAATTCTATAGAACTGAGTTTGTGTTTTACTTCTTTAACCTCTTGTTTAAGTTGGGATACCTCATTATGTAAATCTTGCAGAATGGTGTTCGTTTTAGCTGATTTGAACTTATTTAAGACTTGTTTCATATTGAAAGGTTCTACGACTTTCTTGCTTTCTTTATGATTAATAATAAGCTTCTTTAGCTCATATAATTATTGTTTTCTAATGACTTCATCTTCTATTTGTTCTATCATATCGAAGAAGAATTCTTGACAACTTTTTGAAATAACACTGATTGATTTGAAGTCACATGTACAGAAGGTTCTTGTGCAATTACACTCATTGCTGGAGTTGGAGCTATCCGAACTGTAATCGACGTTCAGTAGTTCTTCGTCACTATAGTCTTCAGTTTCAGAGGACTCACTAGAGGACTCCTCAAGGATTGTATATAATTTCTCCTTTATTTCAGGATTTACTTCTAATAGGTTTATTTTATCCTTCTTTTTATTAGGTACTTTACAGTTATTGGCCATATGGCCTGTTTTTTCACAATTTCAACATTTTCTCTTTTTGGGAAATGTTTTTCATTTTGAAGATATCTTGGGTTTAGATGATCTCCTCTTGTAATGCTTATACTCTTTTTTTTGAAGAGGTACTGGGTTTCTTATGTTTTTTATATCTTTTGGTAGCTTCTCTGGAAGGAGCAATTATCTTTGTGTAACCGAAATCCTGACAGAAGCTTCCTAATTCATTTTTAGAGAGTCTTCCCTCTTTCTTTTACTGGTGTTTCAATTTTAAGTCATTAGATAATTCTAATCATGTGAGATTTATTAGACTTACAATGTCTCCGTATGTTAAGCCGCTGTAAGGTATTTCTCCATCGAATTTATTTCTGATGGTTCTTACCTTTTCTACAAAAAGTGTCGATAGGCCACTTATAAATCTTTCCTTCCAATAATCATGGTTACAATCATCTCTGATCATAACCTTGTTGAGGAAGATGTCTTTATACCACCTAAAGTCGTGGAGTTTGGGACAAGTTAAATTGTTTAGGATTTCTGAACTTTTCTCTTGGAATAGCTTAGGTTCTCCTATAAAGTGTTTAGCAATGCAATAGATAAGGGTAGTTTTTGCATCTTCTTTAGTTTGTTGTTCTATAGTTGCATCTATTTTAACAACATGTATTACAGCAGTAGCATTTATTATAGTCTGTATGTGTTCTTCGGCGAGGTAATTATCCCACTAGTTTCTCAACATCCTAGTAAATCCCGACACTATTACAGTAGCGCATTGTTTATCGCTATTTTCTTTTATTTTATGGGTTGTTATGTCTATACCCATTTTGTGTAATTAACTGTAAATTTGGCCTTCTGCTAAGCCATCTATGTTCCATTCTGCGATGTTGTTTCCTGAATGTGATGTATGAGACAAATATTCATTTTCTTCATATTGCATATCGGGAAAGGTTGGTCGGTGATAATAATTTTTTCTGTTATTGTGATGGGATAATCAATTAATATCGTATTCACCATTAGTGAGTGTTTTAAAACGGTCTTCCTTGTTGGTTAAAATTTGTCTTAATTTAAGGTTTATTTTGTCTAACATTTTATAACTTATTTCTACCGTTTACTTTAAACTTGGGTAATTACTAGCTGAGAATTCTGGTATCTTGAATACAGGGTTAGTTTCTTTGATCTTTCCCTTCGAAGATTTCGGCTTGTCTTTAAAGATTGATTTGTTGTTAGATTGATTAAGTTGGGTTGAGACCACATGTAATAATTGGTTTGTATAATTATTTTGTTGGATAAGCTTATCGATGTCGTTATTTTTTATGCTTCCAGTAGTGTCTTTTATTTCTCTTTTGAAGGGGGAAGCTTCTATAACTTCGCCTTCTACGGGGATACTTATTTTTTCTAACGGAGGGGTTATTGAATCTATTGTTCTGGTATGACTGTACCACTTGTTTGCTAGCTTGTTTAAGGATTTAGGTTCATTTCCTAATTGTCCCGTGATTTGGAACCACTTAAAGAATTCTATATTACAATTTAATCTTTTCATGTCAACAATCCACTATTTTCTAAAAGATAATCTTTGATTTTCTGTATACATCTCCACATACCATTTTTTTTTTAACGGTATGTTCTGGGCTTATCCACAGTTCTCCTTGGAGTTTGAAATCTATTATAAAATTGTTTTTTATTCGAACCATTCTAAGTGATCCCTCCTCTTTGGTCTCTATAGGAACTTGCATCTCACTTAAGGTAGGACTACTTGTTCTAATGACTGGTTCATAATGAACTTTGGGTATGGTTTTAGTAAAATCCACCCCTTTTATTTTCCATTCTATTTCATTGAGCAAGTTTTCCTCGTCGTAATTCTCAATCTCCTCCCGAGTTTTGGAAGAAGATGGTCTACTGAAAAAGTATCTTCTCAAAGAAGACTCAGATCTTGACTTTAGGAATTTTAGGTCAATCGACCCATTGGAATATTGAATTATCTGTTCAATGTTTGAAATTTCTTAGGTTGGTGATGGAGTCAAAATGTCATTCATCCTTTGATAAAATTCGTTCCAATTGAGCATCTTTGGTAAAAAGATATTGCTATGCTCTTTGTTGGCTTTCATGAGCTTAGTAACTCCTTTGTTACTAATTAGTTTAACTTTTGGAGCTAACGTTATTTTCATTAATCTATAATAGATTCTGTATATGACAGCTATTTCTTTAGTGTTTACTTTGATGTTCATATTTTTAGTTTTGATATTTACTGTCAGAGTGTCCATAACATTATGATCATTTATATCGACTGAAAAGTTTGGATAACAATTAAAGTATACTGGACCTCTGGCTAAATTACTTTGTAAAACCCCTAATAGGGAGTCTTCAAAGTTTAGTTGGCTGGCGTCTCTTAATAAGAGACAGATAGGGGTGTCTATACCTAGACGGTATAAAGGTTTGACAGCTACATGTACAAGTCCTAAATGGAGAAAATTGTAATCTCGCTTATAATTATTTATGTCTTGTGCCGCTAATAGCTTAATAATTTCTTTTGAATTATTGATAGCTACTGTGGACTCACAAGTTTTGATATTATAGTTTCTTATAAAATCGAACCTTCCGGTTTCGTATATTGATTTAAAAGATTCTTTTAGTCTATTCCAATTTTGTAAATATCTTTCTACTTTGGCTATCTTTGTAGCCGAAGTAGAGAGGTTCTCACTGTTTAATATTCTTTGATTTTCAAAGTTGTTCATTATAGTTGTGATGAAGATATACTTAATATATATTATGTGTTATCTAACTGGAACTGTCTAGTGGATAAACTGTAACTAATGTTTAATACTTTATCATATAAAACCAGTATTTTATTAATGATTACTTGGCTAACTATTGATTGAGTGGGAGGATCTAGTGTCTCTGTGGGTACTAAAGATTTCTAATAATTTAATTCTTTTAATACTTGGGCTCTCTTAGCTTTAAGTTGAACTCTTGGTTCTAACTCTATCCATCTACAAAAATTTGCATCCCTGATTGTTTCGAAGGAAGAATGGGTTCTCATAGATCAATATTTTCTTTAAGAGGGAGAGGTGTTGCTTTCAGCGGAAATACTACTATCCTAGAGCTATTGTTCTATTGGTCAGGGACTATTGATACTTCGTACTATTCATCTTAACCTTAGCGATTACTCTTTGTTTAACCTCGGCTATTCTTAGTTATCGGTAATGGGTTGGTATCTTCTCTCCTAAGTAATCTTGGCGACTGGATCACCAAAACGGGTCCGGCTCTAGCTTCTTGGCGTACGAGCTAATCCAACGGTAGTTTCAGGCTAGTCAACGTCTAATCCGGGAATTATTTGGATACCTTAACTATGTGAAAGAGAATAACAACCCTATACTGTAGACTTATGAATACAGGTTTTAAACAGAGAATAATAACTAGGTAGAAATGGAGATAAACAGTAACAATGAATCAAATGGACATGACCTCTAGACAACACTGCTCTAAGACAGTAGTATGAATTTAGCTATTCATGTTTAACAACATGACTTTGATACCATAGAAAGGATAGTAGATATGATTGCGAAAATATTAATTAAAACAGTAGATAATAAACTTACAGTTTTATTTCAAACAAGGCATTTGTACAAGAGAGAGAGAATTTCAAGAAATTTAAAGTAGGGGTCAAATTTTGATCCACCCATAAAAATGGTATCAGAGCTTGATAAAGGAATAAAGCATACAATGAAGAAACGTCCAGAATTTAGCCAAACCAGAATGTTAAATAAAAGAAAATTTTTTATTTAAAGTACAAAAACACCTCTTAATACAGAGAAGAAATCAAAATGAAATATTGTTAAAATATTATAGTGATTTATTAGAATTAAGGAAAAAAGAATTAGCAATATAAAAGACTGAAAGATTATAATATGATAGATGAAGAGACTGAATTAGCAGAAATAAGTACAAATTTGGATGATATTATAAAAATATACAGAGAATTAATAGATCTCAACACTGAAATAATTAGACAAAACTAGGTAATAACATATTTTAATGCAGACCTACGAATGACAATAGAACATTATGGATGAAAAGAAACTAATAGAACAACGAAATAAGTTAAGAGAACTTAGGATGATAGCCAAAAAACCCTTACATATAATAGAGATATAAACCAACATATAGTAAGTTATAGAATAAGCATAGATCTTATAAAAGATAAAGATCAATGTCTACAAGAATATTCCCAACAAGTAAGTGAACAAGAAAATACTATTACAATTTTAAGAAACGTGATATCCCTAAAATAAGAAAGATTAAGACAAAAAGAGGAAGAAAATATGAAACTAAGAGAAGAAAAATTATGAGAAATAATCAGAAAAGATAACAAATTAAAGACTTACAGGATGTTATAGAAGAACAGTATAAGTACATCAACATGTTAAAATATGAATAACGGAAAAGAGATAGTAGAAGAATCTAATGAAACCTACTACCAAATGAATACATATGAAGGAGGAATGACACAAACATTAGGCTTTAAACCAGAAATATATAAGAAAATACAAGAGGAAAAAAAGGAACTATCTATTAAGAAATATTTAAAACAAAATGATCCTTATATAGGCCTCTAGAATGTAAAGTATCATCATGTCTTTACAAGTGGACGACAGAGATTCATGCTTGTCCTTTCGAATGACTTCTGCTTTTTCAAAGTGTCAAGTTGCTTTAGCTTTTCTGAATAACTTTTGCTTTCTCGAAGGGTCAAGTGCCCTTTTCTATTTATGTGGGGTCTTCTGTTTTATCAGACTCTTTTTACTTTAGGAGATATGCTTGTGTTATTCCCCTGGGGTCCAGCATGTCACCGTTGTCTGGTTCACTAGTGCTGGAAGATGTCGATTCAATCAATTTCATTATTTGATTTTGTTTTGTATTATCTTCTAACTTTGACAGAGCTTCTAGTAATCTCCTTTTCATTTATGCTTTAGAGACTGAGTTGGAGGCTGAAGCTTCTCACTTGATTATTGAAGAGGATGGACTCCTTCGATCCTCTTTGGCCTTTTGACTGCATCCTTTGATTTTTATTGTTTTGCTGAGATACTTAATTCGATCCATTTGATGAATATCAAAGATCCAATTGATAATATATGATATTCTTTTCTGTATAAAAAACTTGCACAACTTAATGTGTTCTGCTAAAGTTGATATATGTTGTTCCTCTAGGAAACTTGCATACTGATTTTGGAAGCTCGGGGCTATCACCTGTAAATTTCCTCCGAATAGGCTCCACCATTCATAGAAACACCGAGGGATGATCTTATCTTTTAATTCACTGGAATACTTTACAAACCATGTATGGGTATATGGTCGGACGTATAGGAATTTAAACCAAGCGTCCTTATAATCATACCAATTAAAGGTTTGGGGTTTATGTGTTCTGGATAATGGAATTGGTGTATGTAGGTGATATACATACCACTCAAAGGGACTCAATATCTTTTTAATTGTGAATTTTGAATATTCAATAACTTTTGGATTATTTTTGAAATAACTATGTTCAATTTCTTTTGACTTTGTGTCAATGAGAATGAACTCATAATATCTCCTGGTTTTGGTTGGGTCCTGTGTATCTATGTACTGAAAATTGGGGTAACAGGGTTTTAGAAGTTCTTCTACACTGAAGCCCACATATTTCTTATCAATCTCCATTATTGGCAGTATCTCTTTTACCATGAATTCCCATTTTGGTACGGGACTACTAATGTTGTTTTGTGCTTCTTCCTTCTTTTGATGAGTTGCTGATTTTACTGCCTCTAAATATGTTTTAGGGTTCTGCATTTTATAATTGTCTTTTGTCTGCACTTGTGATGCCGAGGGGGAAGCCTTAAAAGGATGAACTCTTGTTCTTCTGTCTAACGGCTCCTTTGAAGGAGACTGAACTGTACCTGTTGGTAACTTGGGAAATTCTGCTAATGTCGAGAATTTATTCTCGAAGCTAGGTGCCATGTGGTAAGGAGTTTTGGGTTTTTCTGGTTTAAAAGGCTGTTTATTTTATCCTCTGACTTAAGTTGAAATGGAGGCCTCATCGGCCTTATTCCTGGAAAATTGGGTCTCATGGTTCCCCTGCAGAAATTCTCTAGTTAAGAAATCTGGTAGAGAATTATTTTTTCCCTTAATAAAGTCGATTTTAAAATCAAAGCTTGATAATAGTGCTTGCCATCTGGCAAAAATTTGTTTTGAAACAAGATTTTTAACATCTTTTTGTAAAACATCTTTGGTTGTTTTACAGTCAACCCTTAATAAAAATTCTTTATTAATCAGTCATCCTGAAACTTTGTGATACATAGCACTATAGATAAAAATTCCTTTTTGATAGTACTATAGTTTTTTTTAGCCGTATTCCAGACCCCAGACGTGAATCTTACTAATTGTTCAGTAGATTCGGGAGATGTTTTCTGTTTAAGAATGCCACCATAACCAATGTCAGGGGCGTCTGTTTCGACAATCATAGAGGCGTCAGGATTTGGGATTCCTAGACAAGGGAGTTTGTTGACAATTTTTTTTACGTGCTTAACGGTTTTGGTTTGTTCTTCAGACCAAGGGACTGGGTTTTTTCTGAGTCATTTGTAGAGGGGTTCACAGATTTTTCTAATATCTGGGATGAAGTCTACTATATAATTTATACTTCCTAAAAATCTTTGTAACTGGGTATTATCTAATAATTCATTTGGTAATTTGGTTGAGAACTCAATGGCTCTACAGATTGGTTTGTAGGTCCCTTGATAAAGGTCGTGGCCTAGGAACCTTATAGAAGTTTGAAAAAGTTTTACCTTCTTGGCACTGACAGCCAAACCATTTATTTTGATTATCTTTAAAAGGTGTTGATATGTTTAAAGTGTTGGTCTATAGTTTCTGAAAAGATAAGGACATCATCTATATAGACAATGGAGAATTGACTGTAGGGGTTGAATATGTTATTCATAATATTCTGGAATTCTGAGGAAGCGCTCTTGAGCCCAAATAGCATTACATTCCACTCATATTGTCCAAAAGGGACATTGAAAGTATTTTTATATTTATCTTTTTCATCTATCTGTATTTGTCAGAATCCTGACTTCATATCAAACTTACTATAGATGTTAGCCTTGTAGGTTCTTTTCAATAGGTCTCTTTTATTAGGTATCGTGTACCTAATCCATTTTAATATTTGATTAAGAGGCTTGTAATTAATAACTAGCCTTGGGGCTTCTCTTTCCTTTTCGGCACTGTTGTTGACATAAAAGGCAGAGCAACTCCATGGAGATTTAGAGGGTCTGATTATTTTCTTCTGTAATAAATTGTTTATTTCCTTTTTACAGTATTCCATGAGCTCATGATTCATTTGAATTGGTCGAGCTTTGGTAGGGATTATCTTTTCGTCGAAGTTATCTAGATAGGGTAATTGTATTGTATGCCTCTTTCTTTCACAAAAGGCATTAGATAGCTCTAAGCAGATTTCTCCTTCAATTAAGGATTGTAAGGTTTTAATTTTTTCCACCATTTCCGGGGTTTTTAAGGAGGATTCAATTTTTTGATTTGAATGTCTTCTTTGAGAAAATTAATCTGGTTGGATAAAAGTTGAATTCAAAAGATGGTTTTATGTTTGACATAATTACTTTCGTTTACCGAAAGGAGATTTAAATAAGGAAAGATAATTTCTTTTCCTAGTGTCGTTGTATAGATACCATCTAATTTTGCCGTATAGGGCTTTATCTGGGTCGCGAAAGAGATACCCAGAATGACTTCTTCAGTTATATTTCTTGTAATAACAAAGTCGTTGATAAAGCAGACTCGGTTGTTACAGACATGGGCTTTTGTAAGCTTGTAATTAATTTTTAATTTTTCACCTGTAGTTGAATACAGTTTTGAAGTAGTTTTTCTAAGTTCTTGGTTGGGATTAATCCTTCTGCAATACAGTTTTGATCTGCCCCAGTGTCAAATAGGGCTATCTTGTTAAGAATAACATTCTTATTAACAACAAGTTTAATGGGAACATGATAGCTCAGGGTTTTTACTTTTGAAATAGTTTTTAATCCAAATTTCTCTTGAATTGAAGAATCTTCTTCTTCTTCGGAGCTGACCTCTGCTATTCCTCTAGAGGTTGTGGATGAATAAATAGGAATTTGCCTCTTTGATTAATTTATTGGCAAAAGACTCTAATTCTATAGAACTGAGTCTGTCTTTTACTTCTTTAACCTCTTGTTTAAGTTGGGATAACTCATTCTGTAAATCTTGCAGAGTGGTGTCTGTTTTAGCGGATTTGAACTTATTTAAGACTTGTCTCATATTGAAAGGTTCTACGACTTTCTTGCTTTCTTTATGATTAATAATGAGCTTCTTTAGCTCTATTAAGTATTGTTTTCTAATGTCTTCATCTTCTATGTGTTCTATCATATCGAAGTAGAATTCTTGACTACTTTTTGAAATAACATTGATTGATTTAGAGTCACAGGTACAGAAGGTTCCTGTGCAATTACATTCATTGCTGGAGTTGGATCTATCCGAACTGTAATCGACGTTCAGTAGTTCTTCGTCACTATAGTCTTCAGTTTCAGAGGACTCACTAGAGGGCTCCTCAAGGATTGTATATGATTTCTCCTTTATTACAGGATTTAATTCTAACAGGTTTATTTTATCCTTATTTTTATTAGGTGCTTTACAGTTATTGGCCATATGGCCCATTTTTCACAATTCCAGCATTTGCTCTTTTTGGGAAATGTTTTTTGTTCTGAAGATCTCTTGGGTTTAGATGATCTCCTCTTGTAATTCTTATACTCTTTTTTTGAAGAGGTACTGGGTTTCTTGTGTTTTTTATATCTTTTGGTAGCTTCTCTGGAAGGAGCAGTTATCTTTGTGTAACTGAAATCCTAACAGAAGCTTCCTAATTCATTTTTAGAGAGTCTTCCCTCTTTATTTAACTGGTGTTTCAGTTTTAAGTCATTACATAATTCTAATCCTGTGAGATTTATTAGACTTACTATGTCTCCATATGTTAAGCCACTGTAAGGTATTTCTCCATCGAATTTATTTCTGATGGTGGTCCTTACCTTTTCTACAAAAAGTGCCGATAAGCCGCTTATAAATATTTCCTTCCAATAATCATGGTTACAATCTTCTCTGATCATAACCTTGTTGAGGAAGATGTCTTTATACCACCTAAAGTCGTGGAGTTTGGGAGAAGTTAAATTGTTTAGGATTTCTAAGCTTTTCTCTTGGAATAGCTTAGGTTCTCCTATAAAGTGTTTAGCAATGCTATAGATAAGGGTAGTTGTTGCATATTCTTTAGTTTGTTGTTCTATAGTTGCATCTATTTTAACAACCTGTATTACAGCAGTAGCATTTATTATACTATGCCTATGTTCTTCGGTGAGGTAATTATCCCACCAGTTTCTCAACATCCCAGTAAATCCCGAGACTATTACAGTAGCGCATTGTTTATCGCTATTTTCTTTTATTTTATGGGTTGTTATGGCTATACCATTTCATGTAATTTACTGTAAATTTGGCCTTATGCTAAGCCATCTATGTTCCATTCTGCGATGTCGTTTCCTGAATGCGATGTATGAGACAAATATTCATTTTCTTCATATTGCATATCGGGAAAGGTTGGTCGGTGATAATAATTTTTTCTGTTATTATGACGGGATAATCGATTAATATTGTATTCCCCATTAGTAAGTGTTTTAATACCGTCTTCCTTGTCGGTTAAACTTTGTCTTAATTTAAGGTTTATTTTGCCTAATATTTTATCACTTATTTCTACCGTTTTCTTTAGGCTTGGGTAATTACTAGCTGAGAATTCTGGTATCTTGAATATAGGGTTAGTTTCTTTGATCTTTCCCTTCGAAGATTCCAGCTTGTCTTTAAAGATTGATTTGTTGTTAGCTTGATAAAGTTGGGTTGAGACCACATGTAATAATTGGTTTGTATAATTATTTTGTTGGATAAGCTTATTGACGTCGTTATTTTTTGGGCTTCCAGTAGTTCTTTTATTTCTCTTTTGAAGGGGGTAGCTTCTATAACTTCGCCTTCTACGGGGATACTTATTTTTTCTAACGGAGGGGTTATTGAATCTATTGTTCTAGTACGAATGTACCACTTGTTTACTACAGTGTTTAAGGATCCAGGTTCATTTTCTAATTGTCCCGTGATTTGGAACCACTTAAAGAATTCTATATTACAATTTAATCTTTTCATGTCAACAATCCATTATTTTCTAAAAGATAATCTTTGATTTTATGTATACGTCTCCACATACCATTTTCTTTTAACGGCATGTTCTGGGCTTATCCACAATTCTCCTAGGAGTTTGAAATCTATTTTAAAATTGCTTTTTGTTCGGACCATTCCAAGTGATCCCTCCTCTTTGGTCTCTACAGGACCTTGCATCTCACTTAAGGTAGGACTACTTGTTCTAATGATTGGTTCATAATGAACTTTGGGTATGGTTTTAGTAAAATCCATCCCTTTCCTTTTCCGTTCTATTTTATTGAGCAAGTTTTCCTCGTCGTAATTCTCAATCTCCTCCCGGGTTTTGGAAGAAGATGGTCTGCTGAAAGAGTATCTTCTCGAAGAAGACTAAGATCTTGACTTTAGTAATTTTAGGTCAATCGACCCATTGGGATTTTGAATTATCTGTTCAATGTTTGAACTTTCTGGTTCTATTTTAGGTTGGGTGATGGCATCAAAATGCCATTCATCCTTTGATAAAATTTTGTTCCAATTGAGCATCTTTGGTACAAAGATATTGGTATGCTCTTGGTTGGCTTCCATGAGCATAGTAACTCCTTTGTTACTCATTAGTTTAGCTTTTGGAGCTAACATTTTTTTCATTAATCTATAATAGATTCTGTATATGACAGTTATTTCTTTAGTGTTTACTTTGATGTTCATATTTTTAGTTTTGATATTTAATGTCAGAGTGTCCATAACATTCTGATCATTTATATAGACTGAAAAGTTTGGATAACAATTAAAGTATACTGGACCTCTGGCTAAATTACTTTGTAAAACCCCTAATAGGGAGTCTTCAAAGTTTAGTAGCCTGGCGTCTCTTAATAAGAGACAGATAGGCGTGTCTAAACCTAGACGGTATAAAGATTTGACAGCTACCTGTACAAGTCCTATATGGAGAAAATTACAATCTCGAACATACCTCGATTCGCTAAAGTAGGAACAACGTGGCTGCTACGAATTTCCAGAGCACAACATAGAATTGAATGATGCTGCTCTTTGTTTAAGATGTTACAATTCCTAATTTCCTACTATTTTGAAAATGGGTGTTGTATCTCTTCCCCTAAAGTGATCTATGTTGTTTATCTAAAAAGGGTCTCGGTGGGGTTTTCAATTTAGAAGTAAAATGCATTGTTTTGTTTCTGTTGCATTAATAAAAAAGGGGTTGGAGGGGCTTTACATAAATGTTTCACGATTTGTCCCCCATCGCTGGCCAATTACGAGCTGCCACCATTAGTGTACTTAGGCTTAGTCATTAGGTAGATTAATTTTGAAGACTACAAGTGCATAATCCCCACTTAGTCTTGTTCCCCTACCAAAATTAATTAATTCCAAAATTAATTAATTATACATACAATTAATTTTGTGATCCAATTCACTTAAATCTTAATAATTTATAAAACTTTCATATATTCAATGTCATAATTTTATGATATGACACTAGTCCATAATCTCTTTGGAGATACACAACTATTATTATCAATCATCATCGTCACACTTGTTATGTCCAAAATTATTTCGGGATCTTATCCTTTCATATACTAAACTTTTTATTAGCCTACGTAAATATAACATAAATTCTCCGAGGTCCGAATCTACTTGCCTACGTTTAGATGCCTAAATCATCGTCCAAAATTACGCGAGGTTACACAAAGTGCCTCCAATTTAGTTTTTGAAGACTAAGCTTGAAGTATTTTGATCCGAAGAGGTGAACCAACTAGCTAGCTGATAAAATGAAACTCAAGGAATATAATACAAATAATCATTTGGATAAAGAAGAATATGGGTTACCCATAGGAGTGGGTGCAAATCTTTATAGTTTAATTAACATTTCATTGTCTTCAAGTCTTTCCCACCAAATGGTCCAAAAAATGAATAGAAAAAACAATTATTTTAATAGAAAAATACAATTGCTTCAACCAACCCCATATGGCCACTGCCTCTGTAGCACACGTCGCCTGTTTCACCAATATCTGCTTCTTCGTGAATATAATAATAATGGTGGATGATTTTCCAAATAATAAATTAGCAGCCCATATTATACCTGTCGCTAAGAAGTGCAGTATAAATGGAACGAAAGCTAGAGAGCAACTCAACTTTTCCCTCCACGATCTTTAATTATTTTTTCCTCTTTTCTCACTTGCACCTTTTGCTCAGCAGTCATAGTGAGTCAATTGGGTCTTGTTATATCTACTTTGAAGTTTTTCATCACCTAAGTAATGACTAGTCCCTCCGTCATCTCAATTTAAGTGTGTTATTTTTCTTTTTTATCTATTCTAAAAAAATATTTGTTTTTATATTTAATAATTTAACAACACAAACATCATATACATAAGTTTATAATCACAAGATTTAAAAGATATTTTAGTATATTATATACATCTTTAATTTTAGACGATAAAATTTATTTCTTTATTTCTTAAACTGTGTGTATAGTCAAATTAAGACACTTAAATTGGGAGAGAGTATTTACTTTAATGCTAAGGTTCAGTTGTAGGATGCATTTACCAAAATATATGAATTGGTCTTTGGTTGATCAGTTTGATGGAGGCTACTATATTGCTGTTCTTTGATTTTCTCAAAGTAGTGAAAGCCCTTTTTGTTTATTTTAGTGTATCTCCAATTTGATTTTTTTCATATGTGTCAAAATGGGTGAAGTAGTTGGAGAGTGATGGCGACATTTAATGTTACTGTTAATGTCAACTTTGTTTCCAAAGATTTTTATCAGATATTTTAGGTGATAGATTTTCTTGTTCCCTCCCGCAAGGGGAAAAATGGAAAGAACAGTTGCATTTCTTCTTTAAAATATGAAACAATGATTGATCATTGTAAACGTGCCCAAGTTGCGCACTTTTGTCGGATAAAATACACTACTTTTGGAGAATCCGACATGCATCCATCCATATTTTTGAAACGTTCCAGCAACATAGAACATACAAACATAAGAATGCATACAAAGGGAATATATGGTATATATTTTTCTCTCGCTGAAGATGATGGCTCTGAAAGATAGAATAATTTCCCTTGGGGATTCCTTTCATTATTCACAATATATATAGCTGTACAAAGGTTGATTCCTAATATGGTATGAATCCTAACTTACCTTACAAAGGTTGATTTCTAATACAATTAGAATCCTAAGTTACCTTAAATATACATCTATCATAATTACAAAATATACAGAGAATATTCGGAGAATATTCGCTAATACTCCCCCTCAGACGGAGCGGGAGGAGGCCGAACGCTAAGGTTTGGATCTAAGTCGGTGAAGAGCTGTCGCGGTAGTCCCTTTGTGAAGATGTCTGCATACTGATAAGAGGAAGGCACGTGTAAAATTTTGACCTGACCACGGGCAACCTTCTCTCGCAAAAAGTGGATATCCATCTCAATATGCTTAGTCCGATGATGTTGGACCGGATTATGAGACATATAGATGGCAGATACGTTGTCACAATAGACTATAGACGCCTTGCGGAGTGGACACTGGAGCTCTAAAAGAAGATTTCGGTAGGGGTCTTGTTTTGGAGTGTGCTAGTTGATAAAATATTAAGAAGGGATTCTACCATTTTGACAGCATAGACCCAAAAAGGCGGTGGTAGGCAGGCATGAAACAGAAGTGTGCGAACCATGTTATTGATGGTACGTATAATTCTTTCAGCCTTTCCATTTTGGGAAGAAGTATAGGGACAAGAAAAACGGAAAACCATGCCTTGTTTAGAACAGAAATTGTGAAATGTCGAGTTATTAAATTCACGTCCATTATCACATTGGAATGATTTGATAGATTTTTCAAATTGTGTTTTAATGAATTTGTGAAACTCGAGGAATTTTGTAAAAACTTCATATTTGAATTTCAGTGGGTAAATCCAGACAAAATGTGAAAATTCATCCAAGAATACTAGATAGAATTTATGACCCAAAGAGCTAACAATCGGAGATGTCCACAAATCAGCATGAACAATATCAAAGGGAGAAAAAGTAACACTGTTTGATGACATAAATGGAAGACGAGTATGTTTGCCTAGTGGACAAGAAAAACAGTGTTGGACAATTTTTCCATTATTACATTGAATATGCTTAGAAGTCCTAAGAAAAGTAAAAATTGGGTCTCCGGGGTGCCCGAGTCTGTTGTGCCAAGTGGAGGGAGAGATTGCCGCAAGGGATAGAGGTGATTGCGGTCTGACAGCGGAAGATCGAGTGAATGGGTAGAGGTCTCCCACACTATTGTGGCGTGTAAGAATTTTCCCCGTATTGAGTTCTTTCACAGAGAAACCAAAAGGGTCAAATTCGACAGACACAGAATTATTGCTAGTGAATTTTCTAACAGAGATTAAGTTTTTAATGATGTTAGGTGTGTATAGGACGTGGTTTAGGGAGAAAGGCGAGTGTGTATGTTTGGTGTATGTGTTACCATAACCTTCAATTGGAATGTGATGACCATTGCCGACAGTAATAAATTGAGAACACTTTAACCGACGTAGTTGAGATAGGTTACCTGATGACCGGGTGAGGTGAGATGTGGCTCCGGTGTCCATGTACCAATTGTCGTCGGGCTGTTGAAGGTTCACGGTGGTGTAGGCCTGGCCCAAATCGCCGAGACGAGGGCCGCCGCCGCAGCTTGTTCTTCTTGTTGCCGCAGCTTATTATTGCCGCCGCCGCCGCAGCTTTGCCGCCGCCGCGATTGTTGTTGCCGCTGCCGCCGCAGGCCGCCGCCGCTGTGTTGTTGTTCTGCTGCCGCCGCTGCAGTCTTGCCGTCTTCTGGTCTTTGCAGGCCGTCTTTATTCTTCTGCCGCTGCCGCCGGCAGTGTATTCTGCCGCCGCCGCGATTATTCTTGCCGCCGCAATTATTGCCGCCGCCGCATTGTTGCTGTTGCCGCCGGTGGATCGCAACCAGGTGGTGCCGCCTTCAGCCGGACATCTTTGTGATGGTCGGTTGCCGCCGCACGTGTTGCCATCTCGTCAACGGCTAACTCCTTTTGATTATGTTCCTCTTGTTTAGCACGTCTAGTTTCTTCCAACAATAGTTGTGAACGTGCCTTGTTGAAACTTGGGAGAGGGTCGGCTTGTTGAATCATTGTTGCGAGTGTGTCATATTCACTTTTCGGTAAACCCGCAATAAGTTGAAGCACCATCTTGGTTTCTGAAACAGAAGTCCCGACGTTGGATAGTTGATCGTTTATGAGTTTCAGTTGTTTACAATATTCGGACATGTTGTTAAAATTCTCGAGGCGGGTATTGTTGAATTGCTCTTCCAAATACACAACCCGATTATTTTTATTGTCCTGAAAGATTTCTTCTAGCCGGACCCAAAGTTCACGTGCCGTAGCACATGTTTTCATGATAGTGCATAACAGATCTTTGGAGATGGTGCCGTAGATCCATTGTTTGACAATGACGTCAAGACGACGCCAGATTGAGTCTGTAACATCGATGGGACGAGGAACAGATTCGTCAATGTGATCGAGCACGTTGTATGCACATGCATGAATGTAGAATAGTTCCATTCACATGGAATATTGACAGTCTTCTTGGTCAAGAATTATAGGGATAAAATTCTTGATGTTGTTAATGGCGAATGCCGGATGAAAAGAAGATACTGAACGTTGAGAGGGGTTTTCAAGTGTGCAGTGGATGAAATGGAATTTGTGGGTGAAGACATGGTTGCCGCCTGTCGAGGGAAGAGAATTTTCTGGTTTAGCCGAAATATGGAGGAAGAAACCAGAATTTTTTTTTTCTGTGAAAGCAGAAAAAATTTCTGATTTCGGCCGGGAATGAGGATTTAGGTTTTAGGCTCTTGATACCATGAAAGATAGAATAATTTTCCTTGGGGATTCTTTTCATTATTCACAATATATATAGCTGTACAAATGTTGATTCCTAATATGGTATGAATCATAACTTACCTTACAAAGGTTCATTCCTAATACAATTAGAATCTTAAGTTACCTTAAATATACATCTATCATAATTACAAAATATACAGAAAATATTCGGAGAATATTGGCTCACCACTCTTTCTCTTTATTTATTTAATTTCTTTTGAACTGCACAGACCGATATGCTAAACTGAACCATTCCCCAGAATAATGCAATAAATTACTGGAAGAAGACACGGCTTAAATCTATGCCTTAAACAGTACATAAATTAGCTCGGTACAGACTACTCAAGAAAGACTTTTTGTTTAATTTCTTTTTGAGTCACCATGTTATGTTAACATCCCAATTCTGATTAGGATGTCTCGAGAAGATTAGCAAGGCGTGGTCTCACATACTTGAATGCTCTTTCTTTATTCTGTTCAAACAATCCTACGCCCCAAATTAAGATTTGGCTCTTCGCGTTGGCCAGCTAAATTTCATATGTTTATGAACCAAAATTCTTAAAATTCATTATGAAGTTACATCTGATGTGGTGCAGGTCTCAAATAATTGCAACAGGCCAGCGAGACGTGGCATTTGATAGATCATGGCGGATGATATGGCTGATGATGAACCAAAGGCCCTTGGAAGGTGTTCTGTCTTTACTTATGGTGTGGGCCACATGCTGAATGATATAACATCTGCCTGTTGGTATACATATCTCTTGCTCTACTTGACAGATATTGGATTGTCCCCAAGGTTAATTTCTACTTTACACTCATTTATTTGTTATACGTGTCTTTCTTCTTCATTCTTTTCTTTCCTCTTCCTGTGTTATAAGGATGCACCAAAAGGTATTTGTTAACATGTGTTGTAGCTGGTCTGATTGATAACAAGGTGGTAATTTCTTCTTTAATTCAATGTTTCACTAGTTATGGGATGCCATTGAAATAATCCCCTTGATTATTTTCATTAATTGAAAGGCTATATATAACAGTTACATATTTCCATAATAGGAGAATCCTATTCCTATTCTATTTCTAAAACCTTATTCTACCATAATTCTAACTATACAATTATGGTAAGTGTATAACACTAATTAAGGTAACCTTTACACTACAATATACTACAAATATATATATCATATATACAAGATTGTATTGTCTTCAATCTTTCCGAAATGGGCCCTTTCTTTGAGCCCTTTGCGAAACCCATTTACGGTCGATCTTAGAAAGCCTTCTTTGGGCGATTCGATCCTTTGCTTTGCACTGTGATATACCTTCTTGTATATTGGGTGTATATCACGAGGTATATTGCTCTGTTTAACACACCCCTTGATCATAGCGGGCGATTTTCAACGCCGAGATCGCCCCTAAAATCTTCAAAGAGAACCGCGGTAGACCCTTTGTAAAGATATACGCAATTTGATAACGAGATGGGACATGGCATACGCGAACGTGACCCTCTGCAACCTTTTCACGGACAAAGTGAATGTCCATTTCGATATGTTTGGTGCGTTGGTGTTGAACTGGGTTACCTGAAAGGTAGATGGCACTAATGTTATCGCAATATACCAAGGTTGCCTTCTGAATGGGACAATGAAGCTCCAAAAGCAAATTACATAGCCAACATGATTCGGAGACCACATTCGCTACCCCTCGATATTCTGCCTCTGCACTTGAGCGTGATGGAGTTGCCTGACGCTTTGCCGACCATGAGACCAAGTTGTTGCCAAGGAACATCTGATGGCGAAGTCGACCGTCTGGTGTCGGGACACCCACCCCAATCAGTATCCGTGTAAGAGACAAGTGTGGATGTAGATGAAGGATACAAGTGCAACTCATAGTCCAGTGTCCCATGAATATACCGAATAATGCATTTGATTGTATTCATGTGCTCAACTCTGGGATCATGCATGAATAAACACACCTGCTGAACCGCATACGTAATATCCGGTCTGGTAAAGGTAAGATACTGGAGGGCCCCTGCAAGACTACGATAGCGGGTCGGGTCCTCGTATGGTGCACCTGCTGCGGCACTCAGCTTGGGTTTGCATCAACTGGCGTGGAAGTGGACTTACAGGATGACATCCCAGCCCTCTCTATGATCTCAACAGCATACTTCCGTTGAGACAAAAACAAGTCACCTGAATGACGCTTGACGGCAATCCCCAAAAAATAACTCAAAGGCCCTAAGTCTTTCATAGCAAACTCAGAACTGAGCATGGTCATGATAGACTGGCGCAAGGCATCGGAAGAGGCAGTCAAGATGATATCATCCACATACAATAGAATGTAGGCCAAGGACGAACCACGGCGGTAGATGAACAAGGAATTATCTGACCTGCTGTGAGTGAACCCAATAGTTGAAACAAAGTCAGCAAACCTCGTGTACCAGGCCCTTGGAGACTGCTTAAGCCTATATAAGGACTTTTTCAACAAACATACATGATAAGGACGGTTTGGATCCCTGAAACCCAACGGCTGATGCATATAGACTGTTTCCTTGAGATCACCATGTAGGAAAGCATTCTTGACATCCAACTGATGAATTGACCAAGTCTTGGAAAGAGCCAAGCTAAGCACAGTGCGAATGGTAGCCGGTTTGACCACCGGACTAAACGTCTCACCACAATCTATCCCAACCTGCTGAGTCTTACCATCACCAACAAGTCGCGCCTTATGCCGAGCAAATGACCCATATGAATTCTCCTTATGAGCAAAAATCCACATAGACCTGATAACATTAATACCATATGGATGGGGCACCAACTCCCACGTCTTATTATCAATAAGAGCATTATATTCATCAGTCATAGCAATTTTTCAATTAGGGTCATTTAATGCGGACACAGGATTGCGGGGCAAGGGGAATTTAGAGACATCAGAATGTATTAAAATGTCTTTTAGGTGTAAAAATACCCCGCTGACTACGAGTGACCGGTCTATGACTCGAGGAAGAATTGAGGGAATTTTGGAAATTTTCTGGGCTCGGGACGGGTGGCGGCCGAGCGGTGGGCCTTGGCCCAAATCGATGCTTGGAATTATCATCTGGACAGTTCAGGTGGGCATTGGCCCAATTGCGTCTTGATCCGATGCTCGAAACAGTGCTGCAGATACGATTGGTCGGTACGTGATGGGCCATTTGGAGGATTTTGGGTGCGGGATGTGTCCGAAAAATTCCGAATAATATACGGGGATATTTGGTCATCCAAAAATTATCGACCTAGGCTCTGAGTATGAACTTTCGTAAAAGGAAATTGGGTTTCATAAAAAATGACATGGCGATTAATTATGATTTTCTTGGAGGATAAATCAAAACATTTATAACCACGATGATTCGACGGATAACCCAAAAATACACACGGGGTAGACCGAGCCTGAAGTTTGTTAATTGTGGTGAATGGGAATAACGGATAACACAAGCACCCAAAAATCCGAAGATGAGAATAAGAAGGGTTCTTATTATATAGGATTTTGAGGGGGGAAGAATATGTTAGACCTTTAGAAGGAATTATGGTAAGGAGATATGTGGCCATTTGTAGAGCATGATGCCAAAAATATGGAGGTATGGAGGCATGAATTAAGAGAGTTCGGACAATGTTATTTATGGAACGAATTTTGCGTTCGGCTTTCCCATTTTGTGAAGATGTATGAGGACACGAAAAATGAAAATTGATCCCATTATTAGCACAGAATTCTTGAAACTCCCTATTGTCATACTCTTTCCCATTATCACATTGAATATTTTTTATTTCTCTTTCGAATTGAGTACGAATGAATGCTCTAAATTTGATGAAGACGGAAAACACTTGTGATTTATTCGCAATTGGAAACGTCCACAAAAATCTCGAATAATCATCCAAAAAGAGAACATAATATCGATGACCCAATGAACTAAGAACATGAGACGTCCATAAGTCGCTATGAATAATATCAAATGGCATTGAAGTATGAGAATTGGAGTCTACAAATGGCAACTTAACAATTTTCCCTAATGAACAAGACTGACAAAGTGGAGTACGACTCGTACCCTTACAAGAAATAAAGCTATTTTTATCTAAAACTGATAAAATAGACGATCCCGGATGACCCAAACGAGCATGCCACATGGAAGGAGAGATGACTGCAAAAGCTGATGGCAAGGCTTGACTCGATGGACTAAAACCAGGCATGATAGGATACAGATCCCCCCTACTATCACACCTCATGAGATGACTCCCCGTCTTGAAATCCTTCACAGAGAAACCAAAAGGATCAAATTCAACGGAAACGGAATTGTCAGTAGTGAACTTTCGGACAGACACTAAATTTTTAATCAATTTAGGAGCATGTAAAGTATTTTTCAAGAGAAGGGGTGGATTGGGAGGAGACAACTTTTTCTGACCATACCCTAGAATTGGAATAGAACTGTCATTACCAAAAATTATCCCCCGAGGGGTGCTCAAATTGGAATAAGATGAGAGAGTACCTGATTCGGAAGTCATGTGAGTAGTGGCACCGGTGTCCATATACCAATTTGGGTCCGGTTGAGTTAACCCCAATGTGTGCATCGCGGCCTCGATATCGGTTTGAGTGGGGCTCTTTGCATGATGGGCTTGCGGAGGTCGGGGCCCAAGAATTCTGTCCGTGATGGAGTGGGCCGTGGCTGCGCCATTCTTCTTTGGGCCCGCGGCGATGGGCCTCATTCTTGGGTGTTGGGCTTTGGTGTTGGCGGCCCACCGCCGTTGGAATTGGCTGTTGGATTGTATGAGTGGCTTGGCCCACGGTCCTTGCCCGGCCCATTGCCATGGGCCCCATTTCTGGGCCTAGGGGGTGGTGGGCCTTGTTCCTGGATGGGACCGCGCACGCTTCTGGCGACCACGAACCGCCACCGGAACCGCCACCTTTGCCCCCGCGGTTTTTGTTATTATTCTTGCGATTATTCTTGCCGCCACCATGATTATGGTTTTGGCCCGAATTATTAACAAACCTGAAGAACTAGGAAAGGACGCCACCATGACGACGGGGCTTGCTCTGGTAGCCGCCTTTTTAGCCAGATCGGCTTCTTCCAAAGTAAGCATGGAGCGGGCTTGATAGAAGTCAGGAAAAGGGTTGCTTTGGCGAAGGAGAGTTCCAACACCATTATAGGCCTCCGAAAGACCGGCAACCAACTATAGAACTAGACGATTATTAGTCGGAGTTGATCTGCCAACTCCTTTAGTTTCTTGCAATATGCAGAAACGTTCGAAAATTCGTCCATTCGAACTAGGGAGAATTCCTGCTCGAGTGTGACGACACGTGAATGTTGGTTGTCTTGGAATATGTCACGCAATCTATTCCAGGCAGCCATAGCCATGGTATCCGACTCAATAATCGTCTGTAGAAGATCAACCGAAATAGTGGCGTAGATCCACCGGAGAACGGTAGCATCAAGAGTAATCCATAACTCAGGATCCTCCGCAGGAAGAGGTCTAGCGGGAGGAATGATGTGATGAAGAACTTGATGGGAGATAGCGTGAATTTTAAACAACTCCGCCCACGTCGCATATTGGACGTTTTCCATTTCAAGGACAATAGGGATACTGGTCTTGACGTTAGAAACCATGAGGGCAGGATGATAATTGTTCTTAGACATATTGAAAGAACAAAGAAGGAAGGGAAATTTAAGAGAGGTGTTTTTGAGAGCGGAAGACGAATTTTGGAAGAGAAACCCGAGGGGGGTGGGGTGTCTCGGCCGAAAATCAAAGAGAGGACAAAAGTTGGGAGAGAAAAACTTTTGTTTAGACCTAGTCTCTTGATACCATGAAAGAAATAATCCCCTTGATTATTTTCATTAATTGAAAGGCTATATATACAAGTTACATATTTCCATAATAGGAGAATCATATTCCTATTCTATTTCTAAAACCTTATTCTACCATAATTCTAACTATACAATTATGGTAAGTGTATAACATTAATTAAGGTAACCTTTACACTACAATATACTACAAATATATATACCATATATACAAGATTGTATTGTCCTCAATCTGTCCGAAATGGGCCACTGCTGGGCCACTGCCGAGAGCCCATTTCTGGGCCAGTGCCGAAAGCCCACTGCTGGGCCAGTTCAGTCCACTGCTTTGCCTGTGATATACACTGTTGTATATTGGGTGTATATCACAGGTATATTGCTCTGTTTAACAATAATAATTTGAAGTGATCAAATTATATGATCATCTGTGAGTTGTTTTCATATTTTCAGATTCATTTCTGAATTGACCCTTGCGAATTCACAGGAATGCTGCAACAGTCACAATTACTGGTCAGTTTGCTGATGCACTTACCACCATAATAGCTGGTGATCTGGTACATTCCGTTTTTATTTTCCTTGTTTTCTATACAGAATGATGCTTATATATGCTTTGTGGTATGTCTTGTGGATGCATCTTGTGAAGCTTAATATTTCTGTGCTAGGATTAGTTAGACTTAGCTTGTTCATGCCAGTGCAGATAAGTAAAATATCTGTTTCTTTACCTGCTCAACAGTATTATAGCTCACCATTTTGATCATTTTGAAAAGCTATGTACTTAATTATAAGTACAAAACTTTTTCTCATTTGATCCATATCTAATTCATTTCCTTTTACTGATCAAGCAAAATAAGTTGGAGCATTTAACACTGCAACATTTTTCCTTTCCTTTTATGCCGCAGATAGACAGGTTTGGTCATTTCAAAATATGGCATGGCATGGGATGCCTGTTAGTTGCTCTATCTTTTACATCACTCTTCGGTGGTTGCCTCCCTTGCAAAATTATTGGATCTGATTCACCTGTTGTTCAAACTGTTGGTTACTGCATATCTGCCGTGATCTTCTGCAGCGGATGGTCTTGCACTCAGATATCACACATGTAATCTCCTCTGCTTATCTACTTCAACGTGTTAAGAATCTTTTATGTGCAAATGGCTGGCGTAGTACGGAATGCTCTTATATTTCTCATGTATCTGCCTCTCATTCTACATATATGTTTCTAAGAGTAAAACTAAAAACTTTAGTTGTCATTTCATCCTCAAGAACTCTATGGCAGGATTTTTTTTATCATGAGCTAGAAAATAAGAATTTGTTTTTTGTTTACTATCACGCATATTCTTTTCTCTCTGCTATTTGTCATGTCCACTTTTATCTGTGCTGAAAACCCCAGAATAAGTATTCATGGCTAAATGCTTATTGCAGGTCAATGGTGAATGGTGTCACACTAAACCCAACAAGCAGAGTAGCATGTGTTAGCTGTCGCAATGCTTTTACAATGGTTGGCTATTTTCTATACAATCTGTTGCATGTATTGATAGTTTAGGAGCATGGTATACTAATATTTTTCTCTCTTTTATCATTTGCCTAAACATTATTGGTGAAGATTGCAAGCCTAATCTTATATGCGATCGCATTTTTCGTCTTCAATAAGAAATCTTCTAGCTCACAGGTTGACATTAAGAATCAGGTACTTAATTTCATCAAGTGCTCATCTGTATTTTCAAGTGTTTCCAATTGGGTTAAATATTGATTAAAGAAACAATACATGCAGTACCAATTGATGGCTTATATTTCTATTTTCATTGGAGCAGTCTTCGTGATTACATTTCAGCTTGGAACTAAAGAGCCAAGGTTTGCTACATATTCCCAATCCCCTTTGGTAGTATTAACTTATTGCTATTGCTTGTGGATAATTCTTGGCGTCAATTGTGATATATGTTTCTCTCATAGTGAGTATTAGCGAATATTTTCCGAATATTCTCTGTATATTTTGTAATTATGATAGATGTATATTTAAGGTAACTTAGGATTCTAATTGTATTAGGAATCAACCTTTGTAAGGTAAGTTAGGATTCTAATTGTATTAGGAATCAACCTTTGTAAGGTAAGTTAGGATTCGTACCATATTAGGAATCAACCTTCGTACAGCTATATATATTGTGAATAATGAAAGGAATCCCTAAGGGAAATTATTCTATCTTTTATGGTATCAAGAGCCTAAAACCTAAATCCCTTCTCTTCCTCATTCTCGGCCGAAATCAACATTTTTTCCTGATTTCACAGAAAGAAAAAAAAAATCTGGTTTCTTCCTCCTTTTCTTAGCCAAACCAGAAAATTCCCTTCCCTCGGCAGGCGGCAACCATGTCTTCCCCCACAAATTCCGGTTCATCCACTGACACACTTGACAATCACTCTCAACGTTCAATATCTTCTTTTCATCCGGCATTCGCCGTTAACAACATCAATAATTTTATCCCTATAATTCTTGACCAAGAAGACTGTCAATATTCCATGTGGATGGAACTATTCTACATTCATGCATGTGCATACAACGTGCTCGATCATATTGACGAATATGTTCCTCGTCCCACCGATGTTACAGACTCAATCTAGCGTCGTCTTGACGCCATCGTCAAACAATGGATCTACGGCACCATCTCCAAAGACATGTTGTGCACTATCATGAAAACAGGTGCTACGGCACGTGAACTTTGGGTCCGGCTAGAAGAAATCTTTCAGGACAATAAAAATACTCGGGTCGTATATTTGGAAGAGCAATTCAATAATACCCGCCTCGAGAATTTTAACATGTCCGAATATTATAAGCAACTGAAACTCATAAACCGATCAACTATCCAACGTCGGGACTTCTATTTCAGAAACCAAGATGGTGCTTCAACTTGTTGCGGGTTTACCAAAAGGTGAATATGACACACTGGCAACAATGATTCAACAAGCCGACCCTCTCCCAAGTTTCAACAAGGCACGTTCACAACTATTGTTGGAAGAAACTAGACGTGCTAAACAAGAGGAACATAATCAAAAGGCGTTAGACGTTGACGGGATGGCAACACTGGGCCGCCAAAGAACCACCATCACAAAGATGTCCAAAGAAGAAGAAGAGCGATGGCGAGGTCGTGGCGGTAGAGGTCGCAACAACAAAGGCAAGGGCCGCGGAAAAGGCCAACGCAACCAGTGGCCTGGACAGCAGCAGTGGTCCAACCAGCAGCATCAGTGGCCCAACCAGCAGAACTAGGCCTCGCCTGCATGCCCGCATTCGACCGCAGGGCCCGCCCAGCAGCCTTGGTCGATCAGCCTCTTGGGCCCTGCCCGACTCACCAGGCAGGCCCACCAGCACCAGCAACAGCACCACCTGGTTGCGATCCAAAGAAGAAGCAAGATAGCCAGCCTGGCCCCGGCCGACCGATTGGGCCAGGCCTACACCACCGTGAACCTTCAACAGCCCGATGACAATTGGTACATGGACACCGGAGCCACATCTCACCTCACCCCGTCGTCAGGTAACCTATCTCAACTACGTCGGTTAAAGTGACCTCAATTTATTACTGTCGGCAATGGTCATCGCATTCCAATTGAAGGTTACGGTAACACACACCAAACATCCACACCCACCTTTCTCCCTAAACCACATCCTATACACACCTAACATCATTAAAAACTTAATCTCTGTTAGAAAATTCACTAGCAATAATTCTGTGTCTGTCGAATTTGACCCTTTTGGTTTTTCTGTGAAGGAACTCAATACAGGGAAAATTCTTACACGCTGCAATAGTGTGGGAGACCTCTACCCATTCACTGAATCTTCCGCTGTCAGATCGCAAGCACCTCTATCCCTTGCGGCAATCTCTCCCTTCACTTGGCACAACAGACTCAGACACCCCGGGGACCCAATTTTTACTTTTCTTAGGACTTCTAAGCGTATTCAATGTAATAATGGGAAAATGTCCCAACACTGTTTTTCTTGTCCACTAGGCAAACATACTCATCTTCCATTTATGTCATCAAACAGTGTTACTTTTTCTCCCTTTGATATTGTTCATGCTGATTTGTGGACATCTCCGATTGTTAGCTCTTTGGGTCATAAATTCTATCTAGTATTCTTGGATGATTTTTCACATTTTGTCTGGATTTACCCACTGAAATTCAAATCTGAAGTTTTTACAAAATTCCTCGAGTTTCAAAAATTCATTAAAACACAATTTGAAAAATCTATCAAATCATTCCAATGTGATAATGGACGTGAATTTAATAACTCGGCATTTCACAATTTATGTTCTAAACAAGGCATGGTTTTCCATTTTTCTTGTCCCTATACTTCTTCCCAAAACGGAAAGGTTGAAAGAATTATACGTACCATCAATAACATGGTTCACACACTTTTGTTTCATGCCTGCCTACCACCGCCTTTTTGGGTCTATGCTGTCAAAATGGTAGAATCCCTTCTTAATATTTTACCAACTAGCACACTCCAAAACAAGACCCCTACCGAAATCTTATACCGTAGTCTACCATCGTATGATCAACTACGTATTTTTGGATGCTTATGCTACCCCAACATGGCCTCCACTGCACCTCACAAACTTGCCTCTCGCACTCTGCCATGTGTCCTCCTTGGTCTATCTCCTAATCATCGGGGCTACTTGTGCTATGACATTGCTACTCGCAAAATCATCGTCTCCCGTCACGTCACCTTTGACGAGACAACCTTTCCTTTTTCAAATCTCCGGAAATTTCAGACCACCGATTACATCTTTCTCGATGAACCAAGTCTGTCCCGGCCATCCAAAAATCTATACCAACAGACCACTGTTCCGACAATCTCGCCATCGTCGGCACCACCCCAATGACTCCTGCTCACCCCTACAACCCCTGGGCCGAGTCACCGCACCACCGACATCGCCGCCCATCACTCCAAAGAATCCGGGCCCAAAGACACCGCCCGTAAACCACCCAACACACTGCTCGTAAACCGGCCCAAATTGACCGCACGCTTCATCGTCCGTAATCAGCTGACCAAAGAACCTCCCACCGACCCACCGCCATCGCCGTCCTCATCGCATGGAGACTGCGTGCACAACACGGGATTTTCAAACCCAAGGTTCACTTCAATCTCCACACAAACCTTATCACCCATTCCAAAAAATCCAAAACTAGCAAAGCGGACCCAAATTGGAATGCGGCCATGCGAGAATTTAACGCTTTAACCAAGCGAACACTTGGGATTTGGTACCTAGACCGAATGTGTGAATGTTATCCGGTGTATGTGGCTATTTCGGCACAAGTTGAAGCTTGATGGTGACTTAGAGAGGTATAAGGGAAGACTAGTCGCCAATGGCACTAATCAGCAGGAGGGTATTGATTGTGGTGAGACATTCAGTCCGGTTGTTAAACCGGCCACTATTCGAACTGTTCTCAGTATTTCTATGGGCATGCATTGGCCGATTCATCAGCTTGATGTCAAGAATGCATTCTTTCATGGGGATTTGAAAGAGACTGTGTACATGCATCAGCCTCCTGGCTTTGTTCATCCGGCAGCTTCGCAGTTTGTGTGTCGTCTCAGGAAGTCATTGTATGGATTGAAACAAGCACCCCGCGCTTGGTATGATCGTTTTGCCAGGTATCTTCTGCAGATTGGTTTTGTATGTAGCAGGTGTGATAACTCTCTCTTCACTTTTCACCGAGGTAGCAGCACTGCATATTTGCTATTATATGTCGATGACATTGTTCTTACTGCCTCATCTGACGGTTTGAAGAATGAAATCATTGCTCTACTCAAAACTGAATTTGCTATGACTGACTTGGGCAAGCTAAGTTATTTTTTGGGTATATCTGTAACCAGATCTGCAGCCACTATGTTCCTGTGTCAGCGTAAGTATGCAGAAGAGATAGTGTACAGGGCCAAGATGGCAAATTGTAAAATTATGCCAACTCTGGTGGACTCCAAATCCAAGCTTAGTGCCAATGACGGTGCGCCAGTTTCTGATCCCACTCTATATCGGAGTCTAGCAGGTACTCTTCAGTATCTTACATTCACTAGGCCTGATATTGCATATGCCGTTCAGCAGGTGTGTTTGTTCATGCATGACCCCCGAGAGTCCCATTTTGCCGCCCTCAAACGTATTATCAGATACGTTAAGGGCACACTAGACTTTGGATTACATCTATACCCCTCTGCTCCAACCAAGTTACTTGCCTACACGGATGCAGATTGGGCAGGATGCCCAGACACACGTCGCTCCACCTCAGGGCACTGTGTATTTCTTGGGGATAATCTTATCTCATGGTCCACCAAGAGGCAGGCCACACTATCTCGTTCGAGTGCTGAAGCAGAATATCACGGTGTTGCTAATGTAGTTGTTGAGATCTGTTGGCTCCGAAATCTTCTTTTGGAGCTCCAGTGTCCACTCCGCAAGGCGTATATAGTCTATTGTGACAATATATCTACCATCTATATGTCTCATAATCCGGTCCAACATCAGCGGACTAAGCATATTGAGATGGATATCCACTTTGTGCGAGAGAAGGTTGCCCGTGGTCAAAAATATTACACGTGCCTTCCTCCTATCAGTATGCAGACATCTTCACAAAGGGACTACCGCGACAGCTCTTCACCGACTTCCGATCAAGCCTTAGCGTTCGGCCTCCTCCCGCTCCGTCTGAGGTGGAGTATTAGCGAATATTCTCCGAATATTTTATAATTATGATAGATGTATATTTAAGGTAACTTAGGATTCCAATTGTATTAGGAATCAACATTTGTATGGTAAGTTAGGATTCGTACCATATTAGGAATCAACCTTTGTACAGCTATATATATTGTGAATAATGAAAGGAATCCCTAAGAGAAATTATTCCATCTTTCAATGAGGATACACAGAGCTATATTTGTGTATTTGCTGATTCTTTTGGAGTTTTATATACAATTTGAACACAATTGCACATGTGTAAAACTTGAAAATGGAAGAGAACCGCGTAAATTCTTTTGTGCACCTTCATCTTTCAGAACTAGAAAACTTCTTTCTGGAGAAGACTATTAACGTTATAGTTTTCACTTTATTCTGCAGTCTAAAACAAGAATCTGACGGGAAACGTGTTACAGTTTCTTGGACATACTGGTTGAAGAAAGCCTTATATTACCAAGTACTTAGCATCTATGTGTTAACTAGAGTTGTGACTAATGTTTCACAGGTCAGTATTAACCTGATCTTTTTCGTTCCTACTCAATAAGATTGACCGCTCAAATACACAGTAATGTATTGCTTAAGTCCCCTAACTTTTAGTATCTGTATTTCTTTTTGGCTCAGACCTTCTTAGCTGTTTACGTAATCAATGATCTACGGATGAGCCCATCTTCAAAAGCCTTGGTATGGGCCTTGCCATCAAATTGAAACAGGAATTGCAATTTAAAAAATTGTACTAATTAGTCTTATTCATGTGAACAGATTCCTGCCATCATCTACTTATCCAGCTTCATCGTGTCTGTCCTCCTCCAGGTTATCTTCACCATTCAATTCATATTTGTTACCCAGCCTGTCGTTTCAGCTCATGCATAAAGTATTTTATATTGCTTGTAGGAGCTCAAATGGAGTGGTGAACGGTTGAAGGCCTTGTTTTCCGCTGGGGGTCTCCTTTGGCTATTTTGTGGAGCTGCAGTAATTTTCCTCCCAATAAACATGAATGCTTTTATGTATGTCTTGTCCGTACTTATTGGCATAGCAAACGCCTTGATGATGGTAAGTGAGGTTCTTTCTTTCTTCCGTTTTCGTTTTCCAGATTGATTAGTCAGTATGTATAGTTCTGTTGTTACCTATCTATTGTATGTTAAGAATATCACATGTTGGTACAATTTCTATCAATTATCTCATACAAGAAGTACATCCTGGCAGGAAATTAATCTAACATTTCATAACTTATCTTTTATAATTGTTAATTCAATTTAAACAATTAATACGAAGGTATTCTAGCAGCTGTGGTAAAGCATGGATAAGCTTACCTTCACTTGGTGTTTACACTAAACAAACGAATAACAAAACCTTTCTTCTACATATACTTTTATCACTTAACCATGGTGAATCAATATGTATACCCACCCCAATCGTATCACTAGACCATGATAAATAAATGTAGGATAGTGTAGACATGAGGTATGGACAAGTTATTTCCATAAAATACTGCTATAATCTCACGACAAATCTAGCATAGAACTGAGGCATAGTTGTTGATGTATCATTCTGAATCTCTTTTTCTTTTAATGAAAACTAGAAAAAAGACAACAAAGGAGCAATTGTCTTAGTAAATAAACTAGGCTTAAAGTTAATTACTCAAGATAGTTAACCTTTGGCGTTGCAAGCTTATATATGGATTGTAAGATTATCTGTCATTGCAAATTAACGACATCAGTGCATTCATTGCTTCTTGCTGCAAAGTAACTCTGAGTTGATAAGCCAACAGGTTCATATGTCATATATGTGCATTGTTATATGATAGAAGTTTTGCATTTTGGATGACAGGTAACAGCAATAGGGATGGAAAGCGAGCTAGTTGATAAAGATCTTGATGGATCTGCTTTTGTTTATGGATCGTTGGGCTTTGTTGACAAAGTTCTATGTGGAGTGTTTTTGTACTTTCTCGAGTCATATGAAAGTATGCATCTTGTTACCCTCTCTCTGTCTACTATGTCCGTGCACGTCTAAAAAATAGTTTTCTTGTGTCCTTTCTTGATGTTTTGCTTTGATTATGCTAAAGATTATATATACTAATTTGCAAGACTTATCCAATAACTTAAACATTATAAGTTCCTTGCATGTTGAAAGTTATAATATATCAAAATCCTTGTAAAAGATTTCCCATTGAGATTTAGTTACAATGATTTGCTAGCAACCACAGGTAAAATGTTTTCGTTTCCTTCTAACATTTTCTGCAAGATATTGTTCTTCTCTGTTAAACTTAAAAGAGTCTTTTCTCCATGTCACATTAAGGGGAGTCTTGGCGTAAGGTAAAGTTGATGTCATGTGACTAGGAGGTCACGGGTTCGAATTGTGAAAACAACCTCTTGCAGAAAAGGCTACGTACAATAGACGTTTGTGGTCGGGCCCTTCTCCGAACCCCACGCATAGCGGGAGCTTAGTGCACCGGGCTGCCCTTTTTCTCATTCTCTTATTGTCGCTTTGTTATGCGCGACAAGTTTGATTCAGGTTAATGACAAATTAACTTGAGGTTTGTTGTCAATAATGCAGGTGCAGATCCTGTTGCCTGTGATCCAGCATATCCTTGTTTCTCCGTTACACGATTTTCTCTAGGTTTCATTCCAGGGATTTCTGCCTTAATTGGAGTCGTAGTCGCATTTTTCATAAGATTCCACACATCCCATCCTAAGGCATTGACAGAACCGCTCTTGGCATAGCTCTCAACGAGTAAACTTGCAATAAATTCAGGTATTTTATTAATATGGTAAGGGGAAAATATGACTGGTGTATAGGCCAGTAATTCTAGAGTCTGCAGAATGTAGCATGGCCAATTAGTTCTGAATTCAAGTTTGAGTTGTATTGTCAGTGATGTACTTGTGAATAGTCATTGTTGTTATAATATTAAGAAAATAATATTTTATGGTTGCCAATTAGTCCTGAATTCAAGTTTGAATGGTATATTCAACTAGATTACACCTGAAGATTTTGAATGGACAAATCAAAAAGCCATATATACCCTTTCCTATTTTTTCACCCATACTATTCACCCTTGTTACGACGGGATACGATTGCATCACGATATTTAAGGCAAACTCATAAATTGTTGTACCGAGTAATTGCATCATAATTTTTTACCATAAAAACAGATGTATATCTACTGAGCTTCTTACCAATCAGTATACTTCTTCCCCCACCCCCACTTTGGAAGTTGGGGAGAGATGAGAAAATAGTGGTAGAGAGCTCTTTATTTTTATTTACAACAAAAAAAGGAAGAAATATGAAAACTTGATTCCTTTAGGGATCGTTTGGTAGTTGGTTAGGATTATGCAGATATTAGTTATACAGGTATTAGTAATACAAGTATTACTTATGCAGGATTTATTTATGCAGGGTTTAGTTATACATAAATTATTTCTTTAAATTTGAGTTTGTTATATTAAAAGTTAATAAATATTTTATATACTTTTAAAATTAACATATTTATTTACAATTAAAATTAAAATATTAAAATATTATATTAAAAATTTATGTTAAAGTATTTGTTTAGAAAAGGAAAGTATTTAAGTGGGAAGTGATAAGGGTAATATTATCATTTCAACTTTTTATTCATGTATTAGTTATTCTATTTTCTACCCCGCATAAATAATACATAGATTCCCTTAGTTATACATGTATTACTTATGCGTGGTTCTAAATTGTAAATCAAGCGTTGTACTAATTTTATACACAAATAACTTATTTCTTGACAAGCTATCAAACACGGTATAAGTATGCATAAATTAATACATGAATAAGGTGTCTCTTTACTAGCTACCAAACATGGTATAAGTTATGCAGAAAATTAATACATGAATAAAGTGCTTCTTTACTAGTATAAACTCAAGATTTAGACTTTTGGATTCTGTTAATTGCATACTTCTTTCTCTTAATCATATGTGAGGAAGAATATTTTATTATTTAACTCAATGAATTTCTGAATGCTCTCTACAATCTCCACACAATGAAAATAGTTAGCAGTACCCATATTTATGATAGTATGAAACCTACTTAACTCAAAATAGAAAAATATATTCCTATATAAATTTGACTATAAATCCTAACTAGACATGAAATTAAAATACCAAATCGTAACCAATTTTGGTTTTCTACAATTTTGAATTATTTTTTCCAATATTCTCCCGTAATTCAAAGTTGTATATCCAATTTTTAGTGCAATTGTCACCATCTTTCAATATTTATAGCACTTGTCTCCAACCTCATTGATACACTTGTCACCAACCGACAATTTTGTTGAAGATCTTCCAAATGTCGAAGAATTTTTTCTTCAAATTTCAATTGTTGATGCACTTTGTCACCAATAACCCACTTCTCTAATTTTTGAAGAAGATTGTTCCTTCCTCTTGTTCATATTTGCTTGCACCCTTTTAAAACCTGATATTCTTATCAGTCCTTATCAGCATAATTATTTTTCGTGTATATATCATTTTTCCTGCGTTTGCGTACATAATCATTGGCTAGAAGGGCAACACATATTGGCTAGTGCCGCCCGCTGGCATCGGAAGCTCTTTGATTATCTACCAGGATTGTAGAAGCTCGGATACCAATTTGAAAGAGATTATTTTATTTATGAACTTAATGAATATCTGAATGCTCTCTACAATCTTCAAACAATGAAAATAGCTAGCAACACCCCTATTTATAATAGTACGAAACCTACTTTAACTCAAAAGAGGAAAACCTATTTCTATATAAATTTAACTATAAATCCTAACTAGACATGAAATTAAAATATCAAATCCTAACCATTTTTGATTTTCTACAAGTTTAAATTATTTTTTTCCAATAGTGTGACGTAAAACTTTGGTGTAACGTCTCACTATTAATGTCACATGCTAGGCACATGTTAGTTAACTTAGTTAGTTATAGGGTAGTTACCTAGAGTGGTTAAGTTAACTACTTCAGTTAATTAGTTAGTGAGTAGTTAGTTGTTGATATAAGCATTGTATTGTAAGGATAGCCAGTGGGCCGGATTCGGGGCGGGCGGGTCCCGCTAATGAGTGTTTGTGCTCTCCTATTTGAAATTTTCCGAAAGAAAAAGTGTTTTCAGACGCTGTTGATGACGCTTGAATGTTCAACACATCTCGGGCCATCTTTGATAGTGTCGAAAATGTCTTCTCATTCTCACTCCAGTATTTCAGTAAGTTTTCACGTCCTTCTTCATTGAGAACTGCTTGGTACGGTACAACACCGTGCAAAACTGAGCATGTCAGGCATAAATAACAGCATAACAGGAATATACCAATAACTGAAACATAAACAACTGACCAACAGTAACTGCCTCTGAGGGCCCTAATACACTTACCTACATGTTATGCACAATGCAGTGTCCATATTTATTGGCCTCATCGGGCAATTTCCTCACCATGACAGCCTCTGTGGGCATACCATGTAATGGTTAACGAATGTATGCATAATGCAAATGCGGTATATATATGTTAGTGTTGCGGATCGTGCAACCCGTCCCAATATATATTAGTGTTGCGGATCGTGCAACCCGTCCCAATAAGCCATACATGCATCACATCACATCATCACATCATATTGGCCTCGTCGGGCTCTTTTGTGATAGTCTGTACCAGCTGCAGGTGGTGTGCGTATATAACGCATTTCCCTTTTCCATATCCCATATATATATGATATTTACCATATAGTAGTGTGCATAGCAGCAGTGGGTTCAGGGTAATATATGAATGCAATGCAAATGAAAATGCATGAATATCAGTAAAACATTTCTTGAATTTATCGGATGACAATAATATCTTTGCCCCTTTGGCTAACACGGTGAACGTCAACACCTTTTCCATATGCCTCAATAAGTACTTAGGAACATATTTAGACATGTTTTTAGCATAGGAATCAATACACATGAATATTCTTAACTACTAGGAGTAGAATAAATTATGGAGCAATATCACATTTCTATTTTGTTACATGGAACATGTCAAAAGAAATAAATAATTTACCTTAACATACCTCAATTACCAACTCCTCAAATAATTCTCAACTGAAAATATAAACTCCAACAGTTTGCTACACGTTTTGTTCAAACCATACTGAAATGGTTTGCTACTGCTTTGTACGGTTCAAGGGTAAAATGGTTTGTTGTGCCTTTTTCACTTTAAATAATGAAATGCTCCCTAGATGAATTATAAAGGAAAGGCGGAAAGTTTCAAAGAATCTCCCAAGGCTACAATATAAATCCCAATATGAAAATGGACCTTAATCATGACCCATAAACATCGTGTCTCCACTCTGCCAATCTTGGCGGTGGAGGACTTAATTTGATGACACATGCCACCAACATGCATGGTCACTTAATTAATTAAATAATTTATCAATCACACACATAATTAATTTCGTGATCCCAATTCACTTAAATCTTGGTGATTTATAAGACCTTCATATACTCAATGTCATAATTTTGTGATATGACATTAGTCCATAACCTCTTTATGCACACACCAAATTTATTTTCGATCCCCACCGTCATACTTGTTACGTCCAAAATTATTTTGGGGTTTAATCCTTTTATATACTAATCTCTTTATTAGCATAAGTAAATATAACATAAATTTTCCAACGCTCAGACCTTTTTACACACGCCTAGCGATTTAAACCGTAACCCGAAAGTATGGGATGTTACATCTTTCCCCCCTTAGAAACATTCATCCTCGAATGTTGGGGTAACATATCTAATCTTCATTATGTAGCCCGAATATACAACCGTTAAACATCATGACAGGAGTTGGAATTTACCTTAGGCTTCTCTTGAAATCTCGACATTAGTCTGGAACAGGTGTGGATATTTGCGCGTCATTTCCTCTTCCGCTTCCCATGTTATCTCTTCCACGTTCCTATTTCGCCACAGAACTTTTACAGAAGCTACTTCCTTAGTCCTCAGCTTGCGTACTTGTCGATCTAGGATAGCAACAGGAATTCCTTCATATGACAGTTCCTCTGTAATCTGCACATCCTCAATTGGTACAATCCGAGAAGGATCTCCAACACATGCTCTCAACATAGAATTATGGAAGACTGGATGAACACACTCCAACTCTGAAGGTAAGTCCAATTCGTATGCTACTTGGCCAATTCGTCGAATTATGCGATATGGCACAATATACCTTGGACTTTTCCTCCCGAATCTCATTTCACCCTTCATAGGCAAAATCTTTAAAAATACCCAGTAGTCTACCTGAAATTCTAAGTCTCGCCGTCTCACATCTGCGTATGACTTCTGACGACTCTGAGCTGTTAACAACCATTCTTGGATAAGCTTTACCTTTTCTATGGCTTGGTGTACCAAGTCAAGTCCAAATAACTATGATTCGCCTACCTCAAACCATCCAATAGAAGATCTACATCTTCATCCGTACAAGGCCTCATATGGAGCTATTTAATACTGGCGTGATAGATGTTATTGTACGTGAACTCATTAAGGGGTAAGTGATCATGCCAACTTCCCTTAAAGTCCAACAAATAAGCTTGTAACATGTCCTCGAGCGTTTGAATCGTTCGCTCAGCTTAACCGGCTGTCTGAGGATGGAAAGCCGTACTTAAATTAACTCGGGTGCCTAACCCTTTCTGAAATGATTTCCAGAAGTTAGCTATAAACTGAGCACCTCGGTCAGATATAATAGAGATAGGCACACCATGAAGTCGAACGATCTCCTTAATATATAACTTCGCGTAATCTTCGGCAATGTAGGTAGTTTTCACTGGCAAAAAATGAGCTGATTTGGTCAATCTATCAACAATTACCCAAATAGAATCAAATTTCTAATAGGAACGAGGTAATCCCATAATGAATTCCACATTAATCATTTCTCATTAGGGCACTGAGCTACAAACTCTGCCACGCTCTTTTTTATGTCATTCCACCAATAAATACTCTTGAGATCATGATACATTTTAGTTGATCATGGATGAATAGAGTACCGTGAATAATGAATCTCCGTCTTAATCCTATCCTACAATCTTGCTACATTTGGAACACATAGACGACTCTGGTGCCTGAGAGTTCCCTATTCGTCAATCTCAAAGGTCGTGATCTTCTTCTGTTGAATGCTCTTTCTTATCTACTTCAATCTAGGGTCTTCCCATTGACGTTCCTTAATTTCTGATATAAGGGATGATTTTGACACATTCTGGACCATAAACCCACCATCCTCCGAATCCACTAGTCGGACTCCCAAACTAGCTAACTGATGAAGCTCTCTTATCAATTCCTTCCGTTTGACTTGTACTGGCATCGAACTGACCATTGACTTACTGTTGAGCGCGTCTGCTACAACATTAGCTTTGCCAAGGTGATATAAGATGTCCACATCATAATCCTTAAATAATTCAAGACATCTTCTTTGTCTCAAATTCAGCTCCTTTTGTTTGAATATGTATTGCAGACTCTTGTGATCCGTAAAAATGTCTACATGAACACCATATAAATAGTGCCGCCAAATCTTCAGTGCATATACTACTGCGGCCAACTCTAAATCATGTGTCGAATAGTTCTTCTCATGTTTCCTCAATTTCCTTGAAGCATAGGCAATCGCTCTACCATGTTGCATTAGCACGCATCCTAAACCTGCTCCCGAGGCTTCACAATACACAACATAACCTTCTGGACCCTCTGGGAGAGTAAGGACTGGTGTTGATGTTAATTTATCCTTTAACTCCTGGAAACTCTGCTCACAAGCATCGGACCACTGGAATTTTATAGCCTTTTGTGTTAACTTCGTTAGTGGTGCTGATATGGTAGAAAATCCTTCTACAAACCTTCTATAATAGCCGGCTAAGCCCAAAAATCTGTGAACCTCTGTTGGAGTCATAGGCCTCGGCCAATTCTTCACCGCTTCAATCTTCTGAGTGTCAACTCTTATAACCTCGTCTGACACTATATGACCAAGAAAAGCCACCGACTTCAGCCAAAACTCACATTTGGATAGCTTTGCATACAACTTATGGTCCCGGAGCGTTTGTAGTATTGTCCGCAAGTGATCCACATGCTCTGTTTCTGAGTGAGAGTAAACCAAAATATCATCTATATATACTATCACAAATACGTCCAGGAATGGGCAAAACACGTTGTTCATTAGATCCATAAATGTTGCTGGTGCATTTGTAAGTCCAAATGATATTACTAGGAACTCGAAGTGCCTATACCTTGTCCTGAAGGTCGTCTTCGGAATATCCTTCTCCTTAACCTTTAGTTGATGGTACCCCGACCTTAGGTCAATTTTTAGAAACATCTCGCACCTTGTAACTGATCAAGCAAATCGTCAATTTGGAGAAGAGGGTACTTGTTCTTGATAGTAACTTTATTTAGTTGCCGATAGTCGATACACATCCGTAACAAGCCATCTTTCTTTCGTACGAACAATATCGGCGCGCCCCAATGAGATATGCTAGGCCTAATAAAGTATTTCTCGATCAAATCCTTTAATTGCTCATTTAATTCTTTCAATTCAGCTAGAGCCATTCTATAAGGAGGAATAGATATCGGTTGAGTGTCTGGCAACATATCTATACCGAACTCAATTTCCCTTTTAGGAGGAAGGCTTGGAAGTTCGTCTGGGAATACATCAAGAAATTCATTGACCACCGGAATTGATTGAGGACTATGTGGTTCAGCATTGACATCTCTTACCCGTACAAGATGGTATATACACCTTTTGGAGATCATCTGTCTTGCCTTAAGGTATAAAATAAACCTACCTTTTGGCGTTGCCGTATTACCTTTCCATTCAAGGACTGGCTCGCCTGAAAATTGGAATCTAACAATCTTTGTTCGGAAGTCAACATTAGCGTAGCATGGCGTTAACCAATCCATGCCCATAATAACATCGAAGTCAACCATTTCTAATTCCACTAAATCTTCTAGGGTCTGATGACTACAAGACATTACTGCATAATTTCGATAGACCCGTCTAGCGATTACCGATTCACCATCCGGTGTAGATACCATAAATGGATCCCTTATCAATTCAGGATCCATGCCAAATTTATAGGCAATGAAAGGAGTAATATATGATAAATTTGAGCCTGGATCTAACAACGCGTACACATTATGTGAAAGGACCGATAACGTACCTATAATGACATCAGGTGAGGATTCCAGATCATGTCGTCCCATCAGTGCATAAGTACGGTTCTGGCCTCTTCCTCTGCCTCGACCAGATAACGTCTGCTGGCTCTACCCTAATGGGCTTACTGATTGGGATGAAACTGCTGCAGATCTGACCAGCTGGCTCTAACACCTTCATCTTATGTCGGAAAATCTCGCACTATATGACCACGCTCCCCGCAAGAATAGCATACTCTTCCCTCTTATTGGCACGACCCTGCATAGGTCCCACCACACTGCCCACATCAAGCCAATGGCAGCCTCATCTGCATAGAACTCCCTCTATAATAAGATTCTGGTGCTCGTGAACTCTGGCCTGGTCCCGTTTGAATATACCGATCAGCCCTCGATCCTGAAGATGGCAACGATGCGCCGGCTTCTGGGTAAGATGGTCGTTTGTAAGGCTGTGGCCTGGGCCAACCTCTAAAGTCCCCCACTCCACTTACAGATCGAGCCCTTTTATGCTAGCCCCCATCAAGCTCTCGATCGACCCGTTTTTGCCTCTTGCGATCCTTCAGGTTCTGTGCATAAGCCTGTATGTGAACAATATCCATATCTGGATTCAAAGAAGTTGTAGTACACTCGTTGACCAAGTGTGGCCCCACGCTAGTAACGAACATGTGTACCCGGTCACTCATTTCAGCTATAATTGTAGGAGCATATCGAGCCAAGAAATTAAACTGTAAGTTATATTCTTGAATGCTCGTGCTACCCTGTTCAAGACGTAGGAACCTGTCTTGTATGGCCCGTCGAAACTCGACTGGTAGAAAATGTCGTAAGAAAGCCTCTGAAAATTCCCCCCATTTTGCTGGCGCAGCACGAGGTCCCCTAGATTGCTCCCATGTATCAAACCATGTTACTGCGACATCCCGCAGTATATAAGAAGCAAACTTTACCGACTCAATATCGATAGCATCCATCACCCGCAAAGTGCGCTATACCTGATCCAGAAAATTTTGCGGGTCCGTGTTCAAGTCTGTTCTTGTGAATACCGGATGGTCTAGATTGATGAAATCCCGAGCTCTTGTACTAGCAGATCTATCAGAAGGACTAGGAACTTGACGTTGGGCCTGAACGTCCATCAATCGTGTCAATAACTGAACCGCACTCCGCATATCAAGATCCACGTATGGAGTATCATGTGGAGGAACTAGGGGTGCTGCAGTTCCACTAATCTCTTCCAATGGTGATGTACTGGGAGAACCATATGAAGGAGTCGTACCGAGGGTCTCACTCTGGCCCTTGCTAACGGGTGGCAATCGGCTGGTACCTTCGCCCGCAGCCGTATTCAACTCCCTCATACTCTTGGACTTCTTCCATGCGGTAGGCATCGCTGGAATTATAAGCATGAAATAGATTAGGACTGAAATACTTATAACTCAGCTCTACTCCATACAAGATATATGAGATGAAAGAACAAGAAATATCCATAAATGTCAAATAACCTCATGTTTATCAGTATGGTGCACAACATACCCATAAATAAGACTCTACTAGACACAGCTTGTAGACTCCCTAGAACAGACATGCTCTGATACCAAGTTTGTCACGACCCAAACAGGAGGGCCGCAACGGATACCCAGACCCCACCCACCGGGTACCGCTAATCACACTATCAACACCTATTCATAATTAATTAACGACTAAGGAAAAAAATATTATATAAAATCTTAACTAGAAATCCAATTTTCATACATACATACCCATACCAAGGCCGATAAGGCCACACAAGACACCTAACCACAAGACACCTGTATACAATCCTCTAAGAGTAGCAATATCAAAGGTCGGGACAAGGCCCCGCCACACCCATATATACAAGCAAAAATATACAGTACCAAAATTAGACCAACACTCCGAACAAGGGGAGTGCTCCAAAAACTCGCTGGATCCGCAATCAACTAACGTGAACCGTCACCCTGCCTATGTGAATCTGCGGGCATGAAACACAGCGTCCCCCGACAAAAAGGGACGTCAGTACTACTGATGTACTGAGTATGTCAGGCATAAATAACAGTATAACAGGAATATACCAATAACTGAAACATAAACAACTGAGCAACAATAACTGCCTCTGAGGGCCCTAATACACTTGCCTACATGTTATGCACAATGTAGTGTCCATATTTATTGGCCTCATCGGGCAATTTCCTTACCATGATAGCCTTTGTGGGCATCATACTATGTAATGGTTAATGAATGTATGCATGATGCAAATGCGGTATATATATGTTAGTGTTGTGGATCGTGCAACCCGTCCCAATATATGTTAGTGTTGCGGATCGTGTAACCCGTACCAATAAGCCATACAGGCATCACATCATATTGACCTCTTCGGGCTCTTTTGTGATAGTCTGTACCAGCTGCAGGTGGTGTGCGTATATAACCCCTTTCCCTTTCTCCATATCCCCTATATATATAATATTTACCATATAGTAGTGTGCGTAGCAGCAGTGGTTCTAGGGTAATATATGAATGAAATGCAAATAAAAATGCATGAATATCAGTAAAACATTTCCTGAATTTATCGGATGACAATAATATCCTTGCCCCTTTGGCTAACACAGTGAACGTCAACACCTTTTCCGTATGGATCAATAAGGACTTAGGAACATATTTAGACATGTTTTTAGCATAGGAATCAATAACATGAGTATTCTTAACTACTAGGAGTAGAATAAATTATGGAGCAATATCACATTTCTATTTTGTTACATGGAACATGCCAAAAGAAGGAAATAATTTTCCTTAACATACCTCAATTACCAACTCCTCAAATAATTCTCAACTGAAAATATGAACTACAACAGTTTGCTACACATTTTGTTCAAACCATACTGAAATGGTTTGCTACTGCTTTGTACGGTTCAAGGGTAAAATGGTTTGCTGTGCCTTTTTCACTTTAAATGATGAAATGCTCCCTAGATGAATTATAAAGGAAAGGCTGAAAGTTTCTAAGAAACTTCCAAGGCTACAATATAAATCCCAATATGAAAATGGACCTTAATCATGACCCCTAATCATCGTGTCCTCCACTCTGCCAATCTTGGCGGTAGAGGACTTAATTTGACGACACATGCCACCAACATGCACGGTCACTTAATTAATTAAATGACCTGCCTTCGAATAATTGGTCAATCACACACATAATTAATTTCGTGATCCCAATTCACTTAAATCTTGGTGATTTATAAGACCTTCATATACTCAATGTCATAATTTTGTGATATGACATTAGTCCATAACCTCTTTATGCACACACCAAATTTATTTCCGATCCCCGCCATCATACTTGTTACGTCCAAAATTATTTCGGGATTCAATCCTTTTATATACTAATCTCTTTATTAGCATAAGTAAATATAACATAAATTTTCCAACGCTCGGACCTTTTTACACACGCCTAGCGATTTTATATATGCTTAGCGATTTAAACCGTAACTCGAAAGTATGGGATGTTACAATTTAGTAGGCAATGTAGATTTGTAGAGAGATAAATTGAGAGATAGAGAGATTGTAGGAAGATTTGTGAGAAAGATGAAGAGAAAATTATGTATTTATAGTTGGAAAATTGGGTTAAAGTATAAATATATTAACTTAGGGGTTAAAATATTAAGGGGTAGGGGGTTGGGGGAGGCCAAAAATGGTCGTTTCACAACGGCTAAAATATAAAATGGACGTTGTGCAATGACCATTCTTTGCAAATGGGAGGGGGGTGGGCGGGATCGGGCCAGGGGCGGGACTAGCCCAGGTCATGTCCCTGGTTCGAGTCCCGTGCCCATTTTTTTTAGGGAAATCGGGTCGGGTCCGGGGCGAGGTCGGGTCGGGACCGGCAGACTCGACCCACTGGCCAGCCCTACGTATTGTACTCTTTCTCATTCATTTCGATATATGAAATTTCTCCTTCTTTCTCCTAAAATATATATGGTATCATAGCGGGTGACGGAACCTTAGAAAAACAGTTACCAGAATCTGGAAATTACCAATTCTAGAAGAATCCATTATCGTCGATGAACGATGAGTGAAAATCAAAACTAACTAGCATCTATGACTAGAAATTCACAATCAACAAGTGGATCTGTGACGATCGATCATAACCATCACACTATATATGCATTCATCGGATACTTCGGGATGTGTTCTATTACGGTGAAGCTCACCAGATCTGAGGATTACGGGATATGGAGTCGAGCTATGCAAATTTCTCTTCTAGCTAAGAAAAAATGAGGTTTTGGAACTGGTACATGCACCAAGGAATTGTTTGATGAATCTCTTCATGAACAATGAAAAACAATTAACGTTATATTTCTATCATGGATTATGAACATTGTATCAGAGAATTTACTAAGTGGAATAGTGTATGCCTCAAATGCGCATCTGGTTTGTCAATACTTGATAGAAAGCTTTGATAAGGTGAATCGAGTAAGGATCTTTCAGGTGCATATAACAATTTCGACTCTGAAATAAGAAACTAGTCCAATATCGGTGTATTTCTCCAGGCTGAAGAAGTTATGGAGTGAATCTGATATTTTGGCACTATCTCCAAATTGTGGTTGTCCAAAATCAAAGGATTACATAGAACACCTACAACAACAGAGGTTGATACAGTTTTTGAGTGGTCTAAATGAATCTTATAAGCAATCCAAGAGGCAGATCTTGATGCAGTCGAATGAATGCAGACTAGAAGAAATAACAATAATCACAAATGAGGGAAATCTCTATACAGTGAGAAGTGTCACATGAGGAATCATACAATAGAAGAATGCTATAGAATCATAGGATATCCATTAGAAAGAGAGAATAGGCAAAATAAAAAAGGAGAAGGTAATTTTGAAGGATGGAGGAAGGATAATTATGATGAAGGTTGGAAGAATGATAGATATAGACATGAAAACAATGAAGGATGGAAGAGAGAATCTCTTGCAACATGGAACAATGCAGACATGGGGACTAAAAACTATGCTGATAAACCTGATAGCAGGGCTGAATCCAGAGGTCAATATTTTGAAGCTAATAGGAAAAATGATACTAGGAGTAGACATTATACTTCAGATGAGCAGTACAAGTAGCACATATTTGGCAAGGATGCAGAGGAATATCAAGCACACATGACAGGTGTTGTGACTTGTCTAATATCCCAATTAGCTTATAGTGAATGGATAGTTAATTATGGTGCTTCACATCATGTGACTGCCAATGCCAAGTTATTAAAGGATATTAACAACATACGTGCTAGTAAAGGAATAAAAATGCATCTACCTAATGGAAGCACAACTCAAATCACGCATTCAGGATATGCAAACCTGTTTAGAGGAGAAAGAATAAGAAATGTGTTGTTTGTTTCTAATTTTAAATACAACTTATTGTCAGTATCAAAGTTGACCAAGGGGCTATGTTGTTCAGTCAACTTTTTCTCTTATCACCGTGTGTTTTAAGATCTATATTGTGACAGGGTGAAGGAGATTGGTAGATTGCAAGGGGGATTGTACATTTTTCAAGGGACAGATGAAGAAACAGGTAAGTATAGATGATAATTGAGGCAAATTAACCTGGCAGATGCTAATGGGAGATGCACACTATGGAATAGAAGACTGGGGCATCCGTCTATTTCTACTATGAAGACCATGGAAGAATTCAAAAATAAAATAGATAGTACTATGCACAATAATTGCAGAGTTTGTCCACTAGCAAAACAAACTAGATTGCAGTTTCCTATTAGTAACTCTAGAGATGATTGCAGTTCATCTAGATTGCAGTTTCCTATTAGTAACTATAAATTTGAACATAAATTCTAACTATACATGAAATTAAATAACAAATCCTAAGCCATTTGGTTTTTTATAATTTTAAATTATTATTTCTAACAATAATTAAATAATTCATGAGATTTTATGATTGATCAAGGATCGGTTGATGGTAGTGTCCTTTTTAAAAAAAAGTTGAGGTGTCATTTTTCTTGGATTATACATGATATTTAACGCATTATACCGAATAATTGTATCGTAATAACTTGTCATAAAAACAGACGTATATATTCTGAGCTTCTAACCAAGGGAAAATTGCATATCCAAGAAAAAAGAAAATTAATTCCTTTATATAAGCTCAAGATTTAGACTTTTGAAGGTGTATTTGAATTCTGTAACCTGCATACTTCTTTCTCTTAATCATATGACATAAAACTTTGATGTAACGTCTCAAAATTTTCTTGAACTTGAATCCATTTTTTTGTGGCTGCTGATCGACTAGCATTTGAAGTTGGTTGTCTTGATCCTCTATAAGATGTTGCCTTAGAGAAATGCTTCTTGCTTCAATCATCAGCTCCTTCAAACTCTTCCTCTCATATTTCCTTTCTTCCCCTTTATGACTAACTGCATTCAGATTCAATGCCTTTCTTGTTCTCCTTGACTTACTAACATCATAATGAAACTTTCTTGGACGATATTCACTTCCCATCCCTTTAATTTCTTCTCAAGATTATAAGTGAATAATAAGATGGAGAAGTGCCACATGTATGATTAAATAATTCAGGTTATATGATTAATGGTCAGTTTTAATTTCCTTTTTTAAAGGGTGAGGTGTCATTTTTCTTCATTAGCTGATACTTCCAATCATTCAATAGTGAAAAGGAAACTTGTAAACAATAAATAGGCTCTGTATACACATTTTGGTCATTCTACTATGACTAATTTTATAATTTCACTTAAGCTCTTATCCTTAAGTTCTTGAATCAATGACATTTGGCACTTTAAAGCTTTAGTGTTCGTCATTTCAGTGATAGGTTGTCATTTATGCTCATAGTGTGTATATGAATTAAACTTTTTTTATTTATCCCAATATATATATATATATATATATATATGCCTCTCCTCTCCTCAATTAAAATATGTTTCTGATACTGTAGTGGTTCTTGCAAATTCGAAACCAAATTTGAGTGCTCTTTAATTATTATCATTAACATAATTTAATAGATCTATCTAATAGTTAAAATTACACCGATCTCAAATTCGCTCAATATGTTTCTTCTCTTTATAACACTTTGCTAGTTTTAGGAAATGATCTCAAATTGGTTCCATATGTTTCTTCTCTTTAACATTTTGTTAGTTTTAGAAGACGTCAATAATCCAGTTTCTAAAGTAGTGTATTGCTTGCATCATAGAAGAAATTACTCATTTTGACCTGATAAACGTTGGTGACAAATAATTAATTGACAATGACGCTTTGATTTTGTAAAGAAATACTAAGGTATTAAAATGTCAACGTTAATTACGTATTACTTTCTGTTCATTTTATTACTGTACAACGTGTACAAATAACAACATTTATCCGGAAATAGAAGAGATTTAACTTTAACTCTCCACTACATATATTGGTATTTATACACCATTATATTTAAAAACAAAGCTTACCGACTTTGTTTGTGGCAATAGAGATAATCCTAGGAGGATGTATGATTGGCAAAGCATATGTTTTTCGCTCAAAACGATGTTATCTACTGCTCAGTTTTAAACCTTATAATTATATCTAAAGTTAATGGCTAAGAAATTTCCTAAACTATTACAGTTTATAAGTTTCATAATTAAACTATAGACGGCTTTTGTTATCCCCTAAACTATATTTTTTGAAGATTAAAACCCCCCGAAGAGATAAATAGCAAAGAGTTTATGATGATTTTTTGAATGGAGCGTGGAAGGTGATAAAATGATATTGTAACGACATGTTAGGTCGTTTTGGTTATTTTGCCTATTTTCCCCTAAATGACCCTTCTCCTAGCTTCTTTATGGTGTATTAGACTTGCGGAGATGGATGGCACGATTATCGAGACAATCGGGTAGAAATAACGGAGGGAAATCTATGTTTCAAAATTTTGAAGTTCTCTGTTTGAGAAGTTTGACTAAGAGTTGACTTTTGGGTAAATGCACCCGGAATCGAATTCTGATGGTTCCAATACAACTGAAACATGATTTTTTACATAGATGGATGGTTGTGACGAGTTCCGACTGATTCGGGTGAGTTTTGGGTAAGGAAGAGGACTTTTAGGAATTCTTAAGTTAAAGAACGGATCTGGATTGACCAAAATCAACATTGAGGGTAAATGAGTCTTTTTTGAAGTTTCGTCGAATGCATTAGGTCCGGAATGTCGTTTATGACTTAGTCGAGTCATTGGTTTAGCTTCCGAGGGACTCAGGGGTATATTGGACTCTTGGTTAGAAATTTGGCTTCTAAGAGAATTGGGGTTGACCACAGTCAACATCAGGTCAAAGACGACTTCATATGTTTGTTTTGAGTGCGCGAGCAGCTTCATTGCATATTTTAGGACTAGTTTGCATTTTGGATCTATGTCCAGAGGGTCCCAAATGAATTTCGGGGGTCGATAACAAGTTGGAAACACAATAGAAAAATTTTAGGACTAGTTTGCATTATTCCATGGTCATCACATGATGCCAAGGGCTGCGATCGCGATGAAGGTTTCTAGGCCCGATCGGGTAAAGCCTCGCGATCACGAAGGATGCACTGTTCCAACTAATTAAAAGCTCCAAAACAATCTCATTCATTTCTCTCTCATATTTGAAGCTTGGAACCTCGGATTGGAGAGAAGTTTGAGGGGTTTTGCAAGATTCTTCATAAGGGTAAGATTCTAATCCTCCTTTTGTCATTATATCTTGGATTGTTATGGAATTACGTCTTAGAAATCATGATTTGAGTTAAGAAACTGGGTGTATGAACCCTAGGTGAAAAAATAGAGATTCTTCAATTGATCATTAATTTGATATTGGATTTAGTTTCTTTTTGGTATATAGACTCCACAAATCATGGGTAGACTAATTTTTTGTTTTACCCTTTAGGGTTCAGGATCTTATTTTTGTGTGACTTTTTGGGTCCGAAACTATCATATAGTGATATGGATGTCTACAAAATCGTGTGCTAATGTATAATCCGTATTTGAATACATTGGGATCATTCAGAGGTTCTACTGAAGGGAAAGGCTTCGTTGTGACGTCGGACTACAAATCAAGCAAGTTGAGACTTTTTTTACCTTAATTAAAGTGTAATATTTCGTAAATCCCGGTTAGGTGTGAATACATTAAATGACTATTGACGTGTCATATTTTAGTAATGTGAATCTATTCGGGATGAATTCGGGTGATAGGTAGTCATTTTGAAGTCAAACCAAAAAGTGAAGTTCTTAAGAGCTTCTAAATTCGTCTAAGTCTTGAGGACTTCTTACTATTTTCAATTTTATGGATAATTGCGTTCGGAATATGAGAAACTCAAAATATGAAAGTTGTAGGTATTTGTAATACCTTTCCAAAGGTTGGTCGCCTAGCTCGAACGGAGCTACGTACAAAATGTTATGACTGTTTTACTGAGAAAAGGTCAACAGTCGAATGAGTGCCGCAGACATAACGTCTCATAGACAAATATTTTGCCTTGTGTGGTAGCACCGTGTCGCAGGGGTCCCATCCTTAATGGTCCCATCTGTGATGGTCCTACAACGCGAAGGTGTCGCGGCCTATTATTTTTCTAGTTCTAAATTATATAAGTTTCTCACTTCCTTATATTCATTCCCACTTTGTTTTGGATAATGTTTTGACTTGGTAGGTTGTTGTTTGTTTTGGATAATGTTTTGAGAGAAAAAACTCTAAGGCTTCCCCAAAACATCTAAGGTAAGTTCTTGGTCAATTCCTATTAACCTTAGTTCATCTCTCCAAACTCCAGATTCTTGAAAAATCAAGAGAGGAGAAAGAGGAACGAGTTCTCTAATTTCGTTGATGACTTTTAGGTTAGTATAGATTATACTACACGATTATAATCTACGAGTGATTCATATGAGGTTCAAGAATAAGTTTTTAAGGCTTAGAAAATCTCTAGTTTTTAAAAATTAAGGAAAGCTCGTAAAAATGATTAAAGTTCTAATCTTTCTCATCTAAATCCATTATAGTGTGATTGTTGAACCTTGGATATTCCGTTTGGTAGTATTTTAGCGAGATTAGAGGTATGTCTCTTTTTCAAATATACTTTTCAAATATTTAAAGTGATTCTTTTGCAAGGTTTGTGTGTGTGAGGGACAAGCCCGCATTAAACCTTTATGTGTAGTTTATTATACATGATTTTCCTTATTGAAGGATGATAGGAATTGAAGTATAAATCTTTAATCTTTGAACATGGATTACCCTATAATGGATGCTTAAACTTGATTTCAGAAAGCTTAGATATTTCAGGTGTTTGCACTATGAACGGATTGATTTGAATTCAAAACTTATTTAGTGACTTAAACTTGGTTTCTAACCCATAAATGACTTGATGTACCCCTAATAACGGGATGATGAACATAATCTATAATGAGTGATTCAGCTTATATGTTATGATTGTGATTCGACTAACTTGCCATGATTTCTATTATTTATGTTTTGGCCTAGATACTCGGAAGGAAAGGTAGTCACTATGGATACTAGTGTAGTTTTTCGTATCCATTTGGTAGGAAGAGTGGCCACCGAAGGCTAATAGCCTCGGTGTGGTTTGCCTATCCATTCGGGAGGAATAATGCCCATTGAGGGTTCATGACCCCGATGTGGTGCTTCTATGTGGGTTTAGGGAACCTTAATGGTCCTCCCTTCGTTTCATTGATTTATCTTGTTTTGGTATAATCATGGTTTTTCGTAAGTAACTTGACAATGATCTTAAGTTCATAATTGAAAGACTTAATCTTGAGAAATGGCATAATGGATTGAAAGTGATTTAATTCCCTCTTAATGGGGTCTACTAATGATTTCTCTAAGTTAGTGAACTGTTTTATCTCTGGATTTCGAATTGCTTTACTTATATTATTTCACTTCTTAATATTATATTATTTTATATTATTTATTATCCCAGAGACACTCACTGAGTACCCAGTACTCATGCATACCATTGTTGTTTTGATGATGTGTCTGGTAATGAAGAAGAGCAGGTTCATGATACACATATGACTTAAGAGAACTTGCTACTTTCGAGACTATTCGGTGAGCCCACATGATTATTCGCGAGGCACCATTCTATCTTTATTTTACTATTATTAGTTCTTAGGTTGCTTCCTGAAGTTAGACTATTTCCTTTATCATCTTAGAGGCTCCATAGATAGACGTTGTTTTGTGGGTATTTGGTTGAGGTCGTTATTTGACTCTCATGGGCGTTGCTACATTATGACATTTATTTATTACAGACTTTCGCTGATTTAATTTCATAAATTGTGACTATGACTTTTACTTAGTATTTATAGCTTAATTGAAATTATTAATAAAAGACTAAGTATGGACTTGATAGTATTAATTCATAAGGTGCTTCCAGTGTTTTTCATAGCATCAGATGCATATTACGTCCATGGTTGAGTTTGGGGTGTGACATAAAGCTTGGTATCAGAGCACTAGGTTTAGAAGTGTCATAGGATTGTCTGTGGAGTTGTGTCTAGTAGAGTCCTCTTCATGCAGACTGACCACCTTTATGGATGTATGACTACTAGGACATTTTAGGTGTTTCTTACTTTTCTTGATTCTAGATTGTGCTATACAGCTTGAATTTCTTTAGGATCATTCTAACTTATTCGTTAAATTCGTGCCTCACATAATTATTGACTCGTGTGGGAGATGCTAGTCTAGGAATCAATGTTGTTGCGGGTTCATCATCTGGTGGATGACCCGCCAAGGTCCCCAACCCCGCTGCTATCAAGGTCAATGTTGAGGCCGATCATGACAATGGAAATCAAGCACCATCTCAGGCTCCACCTGCTCCTACAGTCCCTATTTCTGGCTTGGTTGATATTGGGTCAATGCAGAATGTAATTTAGATGCTTACCACCCTCGTGGTAGCCCAACATCAGCATAGGGGTGTGTATCCAACATTTAGCGGAGGAGGAAAACTTAAGCACTTTTTGGGGCTGAATTCGCCCAAGTTTCTTGGTATTAAATAAGAAGATGATCCTCAATACTTTATGGATAAGACTTTTAAGGCTATGAGGATACCCATGGTTTTGAAGATGTGGAATTCGCAGCATATCAATTGAAGGATGTAGCTCATGCTTGGTTTGAAATGTGGGAGGCTGAGAGAGGTAATGCTCCGACTCCTACTTGGCCTGAATTCGCGGGGACATTTATGGAGAGGTTTTTTTCTGATGGGAAGAGGTTTGTTTTAGCTACTAAGTTTGAGAAAATCGAGCAGAGAATTATGTCTTTTCGTGAGTATAGTTTGATGTTTACCCATCTGGCAAGATATGATATATACATGATTCTCACTGAGATACATAAGCTGACCAGGATTGTGCGTGGTCTGACGCTACATCTTATGTCTCAATGTGTTGCTTCTATTATGTCTCCTACTTGTACGTTTTCATCACTGGTTTGGTTCGCTGAACAATAAGAGAACTGGAATGGTAAAGAGAGGTTAGAAAGGGAATAAAATAAGAAGGCTCGGTCTTCGGGTGGTTTCAGTGATTCGCATAATGGGGTGCCAGGGAGAGGGCATTCTATACCTACTCAGTCTGGCACCTACTTTGGTGCCAGTGATCCTTCAGGAAGACAAGGCCAGCAGAATAACAATAAAAATCGGTGTTCTCAAGGTGAAAATCGATATTCATCTAGATGGAAATATCATATTTTCCATTATTATGGTATAAAGGGTCATGTTGAGAGAGAGTGTATGAAGAGGCAGGGGGACATGCCTAACTCTTCTGGTCAGAAAAATAATTCATCTACTCATGTTGTTGCGAAAAATCCACTTGCATGTAATGCAAACAAAGCTGGCAAAGCGGTTGCTAACACAAGTAATGAGGGACAATCTCTACTTTATGATTTGGCTCGTAGAGAGGCAGTTGAAGCCTTAGATGTTGTGGTCACATGTATTCTCACTATTTTCTTTTTTGATGCGTATTCGTTGATTGATGTAGGCTCAAACCTTTCCTATGTGACACCATATTTTGCTCTTGATTTTGGGGTAGAGCCCGAACTATTGTTAGAACCCTTATCTGTGGATACCTCTGCCAGTGTTCCCATTATTGCTTCTAGAGTCTATAGAAATTGTGTAGTGGTAGTTAAAGGTCATGAGACTACAACTGATTTGTTTGAACTAGAGATAGTAGATTTTGATGTGATTATGGGGATAGATTGGCTATCCGCGTGTTATGCCAATATGGATTGCCACTATAAGGTAGTTCATTTTTCATTCCCTAATGAACCCGTTATTGTGTGGGAAGGTGAAATTGCTAAGCCTTGAGGTATGTTTATTTCTTATCTTAAGGCTCATAAAATGATCTTGAAATGGTGTATTTATCATCTGGTTGTTGTCAATGATACTCAAGTCGTAGTACCTGAATTCCAGTTAGTTCACATAGTTAATGAATTTCCTGAAGTGTTTCCAGAGGATCTTCCAAGTATTCCGCCTGATAGAGTTATTGATTTTGGGATTGATGTCCTTCCCGATACTCAACCGATCTCTATTCCACCGTATCGTATGGATCCAGCAGAGCTACAAGAATGAAAGACCAATTGAAGGACTTGTTGGATAAAGGATTCATTTAGCCAAATACCTCACCTTCTCCTATTCTATTCGTCAGAAGGAAAAATGGTTCTCTTGTTGATTATTGTCAACTTAATAAGGTGACCATTAAGAATAAATATCATTTTCCTAGGATAGATGACTTGTTCGACCAACTTCAAGGTGCTAAGTTCTTTTCCAAGATTGACTTGAGGTCTGTGTATCATCAACTGAAAATAAAGAAGCAAGATATTTTGAAAACTTTTCGTACTCGTTATGGACACTTTGAATTTCTAGTGATGTCTTTTGGTCTAACTAATGCACCTGCTGTGTTTATGGACCTGATGAATCATGTTTTGAAACCCTTCTTTGATCGTTTCATTATTGTCTTCATTAATGATATTTTGGTGTATTCAAAGAGTCGTGAAGAGCATGCAGGTCAGTTGAGGATAACATTGCAAACGCTTAAGGAGACTGAGCTTTATGTGAAATTCTCCAAGTGTGAGTTTTGGCTTAACTATGTGACATTCTTGTGTCATGTAGTATCTAGCGAAGATGTCAAAGTTGATCCTCAGAAAATTTTGGCAGTTAAGGACTGGCCGAGACCCATGAGTGCAACAAATATTCATAGCTTCTTGGGTTTGGAAAATTACTATCGGAAGTTTGTGAAGGGCTTCTCATCTATAGCCTCGCCACTGAAAAAATTGACTCAAAAGACTGCTAAGTTCCAATGGTATGAGGCATGTGAACAGAGCTTTCAAGAGCTTAAGACGAGATTGACTTCGGCTCCTATTTTGACTTTGCCTTCAGGGTCTGGGGGTAATGTAGTTTATTGTGATGCATCCAAAATTAGGTTGGGTTGTAATTGATGAAAAATGGTAAGGTAATCTCCTATGCTTCATGAAAGTTGAAGAAACATGAGAAGAATTACACGACTCATGATTTAGAGTTGACTGTTGTGGTTTTTTCTTTAAAGATTTGGCATCACTACTTGTATGGTGAGCACTGTGATGTCTTCACTGATCATAAGAGCTTGCAATATATCTTCAAGAGTTGAATCTCAGGCAGAGGAGATGGTTAGAGTTGTTGAAAGATTACGACTTGATCATCTTGTATCATCCTAGTAAGGCGAATGTAGTTACTGACACTTTGAGCAGAAAGTCTATGGGCACTTTAGCCTATTTGTGCGCACAGGAGATGCTGATGGGCAACGAAATTCAAAGACTTTCTAGTCTTGGGGTCTTATTCGATGAAACGAATAATGGAGAGTTATTGGGTGTTACTCAAGTGCGATCTGATGTTTTGAAGAGAATTAAGTCAAAACAATATGAGGATGAACTTCTGGTAAAGCTGTGAAATGGTGTGAAAATGGTGATTACACTTCATTCACCATCAGTGCCAATAGTAATGTCCTGAGGTTGCAAGGGCGTCTGTTCGTCCCAGATGTAGATGGTCTCCAATAAGAATTGATGGTGGAGGCACATAGTTCTAAGTATTCCGTGCACCCGGGATCCACCAAGATGTATAAGGATTTGAAGGAACACTATTAGTGGTAGAGAATGAAGGTAGATATCTCCAACTTTGTTGCTAAGTGTTTGAATTGTCAGCAGGTGAAGGCTGAAAGGCCTAGTGGCTTAGCACAAAATATCGAGATTCCCAGTGGAAGTGGGGATGATTAATATGGACTTTGTTGTGGATTTACCCCGCACAAGGGCCAAGTTTGATTCTATTTGGGTAATCGTTGACAAACTCACCAAGTCTGCTCATTTTCTTCCTGTGAAGACAACGGATACCGCATCGCATTATGCCAAGTTATATTTGAAGGAGATAGTTAGATTGCGTGGGATTCCAACATTCATCATATTTGACCGAGGTACGTAATTCACTGCTCATTTATGGAAATCGTTCTAAGAAGGTTTGGGAACTCATGTAAACTTGAGCACTACATTTCATCCTCATACGGACGGGCAGGCATAGAGAACTATACAAACTCTCGAAGACATGTTAAGAGCTTGTGCTATGATTTTGAGGGTATTGGGATGAACATCTACCTCTTTGTGGAGTTTGCCTATAACAACAGTTATCAAGCGAGCTTCAGATGGCTCCTTATGTAGCTCTTTATGGGAGGCGCTACAGATTGCCTATTGGGTGGTTTGAACCTACCGAAGTAGAGCTACTAGGTCCTGACTCGGTTCACAAAGAAATTGAGAAGGTGAACCTCATTGTGCAATGACTTAAGATAGTTCATGGTTAATGAGCGATTTTTGTTTAAGGTTTCACCCATGAAGGGTGTGATGAGGTTTGTGAAGAAGGGTGAGTTGAGCATTGGTCTATTTGAGATTGTTCAGCATATTAGTGAGGTGGCCTATGCGCTGTCTTTGCGTCCTGCTTTGTCAGATGTTCACTCTGTGTTTCATATTTCTATACTCAAGAATTACCATTCAGATGGTTCTCATGTGATTCAGTGGGATTCAGTATTGTTGGTACCTAATTTTTACCCTCCAATAATTTTATTTAATTATTCAAAGTTCCTGAGTCACAGACGGAGTTAAATATACGTTTTACAAGACAAAAACGATTTTACAATTTATTCCGGAGGTATTTTGTCATTTCATTTGACAAAATATCATCCAATATACTCATTGTATATCATATCTTATTTTTACATTATTTTGATCATTAATTGCAACTTTTTAAAATTTAAAGTAAAGATAATTGCGCAAATAGTTATTTAAATTCTCAATTTAAAAGTGATCAATATTTTATTCCGTCAACATCAGAAAAGTTATTTAATTAAATAGAATAATTGAATTACCTCTCAATTTTCAAGTCATTTTATCTTATGATAAAGGATGTTGCATGATTTAAATATTTCAATTTCCAATTTATATCAAATGTGGGATCAATTTAAATCTTATAATTTAATTTGGCCAGTGGGAAAAAAATTAATTTGGCTATAATTGAAAAGATCTTCATTTCCTAATTTAAATAATGGAATGTAGCCATTACCTGTGTTTTAACTTAAAACGAATTGGGCCCCCCTTATTTTCTTTTAAAACGGTCAGGTCCGGCCCACTTCCCCTTCATTATGCAAAAGAACCAAGCCCCATCCCTTATTTTCCCCAATTCGGACCCCAACGATGGTACACCTCTCTCTATCTCATCGGCTCATATGGCCGGAAATGGCAAAGGAGCAGAGACAAGGAGCTTTCTACAGGTCCATTGCTCATCCAAATGGGGCAAGCGCATTAATTTCTCTTGCCCATTACCACAAGGCGACCTCCGTCCGTAGGTAAGGGTCAAAGCCCTCTGCGTTTGGTTTATCTGATTGATTTTTATGACTTTTGTCCGGTTTCAACTTTGAATTCTCGATTTCAGGCCTTTACTTTTTCTAAGAGCAATTTTCAAGCTAAATTTCGACTGATTTAAGTTTAATTGGTATCCAAACCATTTGATGGAACCCTACCTAACTTAATTGGTCCTTCACAATCTAAAATCCTTTCGTTTTGTGTGTGCTGAGTGCAAATTGGGTGTGGAGTTTGAATATTCAAGCCTCTAATTCGACCCTAGGCTGCCACTAAGAAATGTAATTGCTCTCCCTTTAAGTATTTCATTTTAATTAAATTGCTTTTATGTGTATTATGCGACTGTTTGACATGTTCGAGGTTTCATTAGATGTTCATGTTCATTAGACTGTCCTTTATTCAATTTAAATTTCAGAAATAAACTCAGTAGCATGCTTCCATTGATTATGAATGTGATTAAGTAGTTCTAAAAAATGTATGTACCTTGTTTAGGGACAGTTTAGGTACTTATATGATTACAGACCCGTTTAGTTAATTTATTAGCATGCTTAGTCAGTTCAAGATACATGTGTGTTCATTACTAATTAAGGAAGATAGTTTGGATACTGGATATGCCTAATGGTTGTTTTGCTCCTGACATGTGATTGATAGTTTTGTAGGAGACTTGTGATCTCTGATTAACTTAAGATCAACTCAAAACTATATGGAAACTAATGTGCTTTTATTTATGATTGTGGATCTGTTTAAACGACTTAAGAATGATATGATTCAAAATAACTTAGCGTAGTGATTTACCTGTGATTTTTGAACACTAAACCTATTTTGAAACTTGTGAATGTCACCTATAGCTAGTCTTGAACATATATGGATCTTATGAGACCTAAAACATTATGTTTGCTTGAGATAAAAAGAAAACATTTGCCCATTCCTATCTATTGTAATATGTGCATGTTAGTTTAGTTGTAAATGTCATGTTTCTATCAAGACCAGGACAGCTTTAAGTACACTTATAATAATCGGTAATGGGTTTGTTTGGTGCATATTGGCCCTACGACATATCTGTTAGATTGATTTAAGTCTAAAATAGGAGTAACACATGTTTTGATGTTGTCTAATTCATCTCATGACTGTCCCAGGTCAAACTTGTTAAGATAGGATTAAAATAGGTCCAACATGGCCCCTCACAGACTTGTCTTAGTAGGATACATGAACTCTGATGGTCTGCATACTTACTAGTATTCCTTATGAACCCAAAATCCCTATTTGTTATCTTAACCATGAGTGCTAGCATGTGGAGCCTATATGAGTTATCTATGCCTACCTTGAGACCCCTATGGTGGTTTTGAATCAAATGATCATTTATATGCCTTGTAATAACTTTGCCATGATTATATATGTTATGTTCCATGTTTATCTCATATGTATTAGTCTTGATATCACATAGAATCAGGACATCTCTTGTTTTCTGTGGGGTTTAGACTCTATTAAGTGGTCTGCTTGTACCTTAGTTCAAAATGTTGGGCATTAGGTCCTTTAGAATTCAGAGGGTATCCAACTGTGCCAAGATGTTGTATTGAATATCAAGTCTACATTTTTTATATATTTAGCCTGGAACTGTTAGGTTGAGGTATCAATCATCTAGTCTAAATGTCTACTTGGATGAAAGTCTAAAACCTGAAGAGTTGTATGTCATGTAGTGTCTGATGACTAATCTCTCCGCTAAGAGATGTTTAGAATACCTTAATGTTAGTTAAACTGACATGTTTACTTGTTGAATGCCATGCTCTGTTCTTTTTAACCCTGTGTCTGTTCCAAATCTTATGACCACTTTGTGCTTTCAATTATTATCATACCTATGAAATAGCTTGAAAATGATTTGTGATTTGGATGATAACCTGTTCATATCCCATCACCTTGTATAAGTTGTTTTATGCCCAACATGATTAGACTCTAGGGAGTTTCTTTCAAGACTGCTATTAAGAATGAACTGAAGCATGAGTATATGTCTTGGTATTGTGTGTATGGTTCTGAGTCATAAACTTGATGAAATATAGCCATAATAGCTTGTAGTGACTTGACTAAGTCACCTAAATGCCCTGTTGTACTCATATATTTCTTTCATTTGCATCTACTCTTTTTGTTATATCTTGGGTGTTTGTTGTGATATACATCAAGGTATATTGGTGGTATACCAAGTATACTGGTATGCCAGGCATACAAGTCTAATATACCACATGTATATCATTGGAGATTTTTAAAGAATGGGCCTACTTACTTTGATTTGAACCTTTTGTATATTTAAACGACTATTCATCATCTGCTTTTGGGCTTGACCCATCGTTTCTCTTTATTTTCCTTCTGTTCTTTTCATTTCTTGCGGTTGCTGCCAGATATATAGGTCAGGCCCATATTCCTGCGCATTAACATACTCTGTTATTGTTTGCCTAGTTTGGGCCAGCCCACCTTGATTTTTCTTAATGCATTGATGTGTATAATCTGCCTAATGACTGGGCTATTTCTTACTACTTTAATTTGAGTCGCATTTATTTGTAGACTAATCTCTTTGCTTAAAATATGTATATTATAATTTCGGGTGCGTTCTAACGTGTACCCTCTTTTTCCCCTCTCCCCCTCTCGTACGCATGGGATATGGGCCACTTGTGCCAAAGCATCGCCAAACCAGTTGGGCCAAAGTCCTATCTACTTCATTTGATCAAGTCCGACATTTGTAGTTGCGCATTGAAGGCCTAACTACGGGTGAAAATAGCCAACTGGTGAGCTTCGGTAGGCCCACTAGCCTAAACTCTTCTCTTTTATTTCAAATATATATGTATATGTATTGTTTGTAAAAAACATACTTTGACATTATTGGAATCATTATGGTTACGACCCAGGATAGACAAAACGATACATACATCGTTTAGTTTAGAGTTGTCATAAAATGGATTTCAAAACAAATTAAATTGACTGGTACATTTTTTAAGAAACGGATTAATCTTTAAAGTCAAACTTGGACTGATTTTGCATTTAAGCAAAATTGAATCATTTTTTGGGCTGATTTCTAAAAAACCCGAACTGTTTTTATTAAAAGGAAACTAGCTGGAAACTTTGGACAAGAAAGAAATGAAGTTTCAAGAGTTGATAAAAATGGGCTGAAATTGTAAAACTTTTGGACTATTTTTGGGTTAGGCCCTACCAAATTAAATTTCTAAATAGTCAAAACTTCAAAGGCGAGTGTTGAGGTGATTAACTTGGAAAACATGGATATGAGTTGACCTTCAACATAGCATAAAAAGTGGAAAACTTGCATTTTGTTCTTAAACTTTAACATGTCATTCTAAATAAATTATTCTATTTTTATTTTTAAAAGATTTTGAAAAGAAAAAATATATAAGGAATATTTGGACATTTCATTAGACTAAATAGTGGAGTTGTATTCAACTCAATTTTGAGTGCCCTTAGTCTAAAAGTGAATTGACAAAATTAATCATTTGCTAACCATTTTTAGGAGGAATATAACTCTTTGGTTCTTTCAAAACCTTTTTATGAGTTTGAAATAAATGAATGACATGCTAATAACTTTTTGCGAGAAATAAACATTTTAAAGCAATTTATAACAATAAACATGCTATGTAATTTGAAGGTTAACCGTAGTCTATAGATCCTTAATACCGGGGTGTCTTAACACCTTCCTCGGGGGATCACCAGAACCCTTACATCGACTTTGGTTTAAAAAGATTTTAAACGGATTTTCTAAAAAAATCCTTTGAAAATACTTTCTTAAAGTGGCAAATCGGCTTCTCCCTAACATGGCATTTTTATTTGGTTTTCCTAGTTTACCTATAAATTAGGTGGCAATTTTAAAAATAAATTATCCAAATTAGAACACCAACAACCTCTTAGTAGCTTTTATGCCTTCGCGTAAAAGTGAACCATAGCCGATGTTGCTTGATTATAACTTGACTTTTGAGGAAGAGCCAGTTGATATTCTATATAGATAGATCCGGAAGTTAGGATGAAAGGAGATTGCTTTAGTAAAGGTTCAATGGAGACATCTTTCGGTCGAAGAGGCTACTTAGGAGACTGAGTCGGACATGTGGAGTAGATATCCCCAGCTTTTCAGCGATTCAGGTACTTACTTTCTCTTTTGTATTCAAGGATGAACATGTGTTTAAGTGGTGGATGATGTAATGACCCATTAGGTTGTTTTGATTATTTTGTCTATTTTCCCTAAATGACCATTCTCCTAGCTTCTTTATGGTGTATTTGACTTACGGGGATGAGTGGCGTGATTCTCGAGGTAATCTGGAGGAAATAATGGAAGAAAATCTAAGTTTTAAAATTTTGAAGTTCTAAGTTAAGTTTGACTAAGAGTTAACTTTTGGGTAAATGCGTTCGGAATCAGATTCTGATGGTTTTGTTAGATTCGTAACACAATTTTTGACTTAGATGGATGGTTGGAACGAGTCTCGAGTGATTCGGGTGAGGAAGAGGACTCTTAGAAATTCTTTTGTTAAAGAAAGGATTTGGGTTGATCAAAGTCAATATCGGGGGTAAATGCGTCTTTTTTCAAAGTTTCGTCGATTCCATTAGGTCTGGAATATCGTTTATGACTTCGTCGAGTTGTTAGTTCGGTTACCGAGGGACTGGGGGGTATTTTAGACTCTTAGTTGGAAATTTGATTTTTATGAGAATTGGAGTTGACCATGGTCAACATCGATTCAAGACTATTTCGTATGATTGGTTGAGTATGCGAGAAGGTTGGTTCTATATTTTAGAGATGGTTTGCATTTTTGGTTTATGTCCAGGGGATTCCCGGGTGAATTTCGAGGATCAATTTCAAGTTGGTAACACACTAGAAAAATCTGGTGTGCAGTTGTTGAAGTTGTTAATCGCGAGCCGATGTTCTATTGGTCATTGCGGTTGCGATGCCAGGTGCCGCGATCGCGAAGAAGGTTTTTGGGCTAGGTCGTGTAATGCTCTGTGATCGCGAGGTTGGGGCTCGCGATCGCAAAGGGTGCACTGTTCCAGTGAATTAAATGTCCAAAAATGATCTCATTCATTTTATTCTCATATTTGGAGCCCGAGACTTCGGATTTGAGATATGTTTAGGCGTTTTGCAAGATTCTTTATAAGGGTAAATTTCTAATCCTCCTTTTATCATTATATCTTGGATTATTAAGGAATTTCATCTTAGAAATCATGACTTGATTTAAGAAATTGGGTGTATGAACCCTAGGTGGAAAAAGTGTGATTCTTCAACTGATCATTAATTTGATATTGGATTTGGTTTGCTTTTGGTATATATACTCCATGGATCATGGGTAAACTAATATTTTGACTAATTTCATGTTTTATCATTCAGGGCTCAGGATCTTATTTTTGTGCCACTTCTTGGGTCTGAAACTATCATATAGTGATATGGTGTCTAGGGAATCGTGTGCTAACGTATAATCCATATTTGAATACATTAGGATCATTCCGAGGCTCTATGGAAATACAAGGATTTGTTGAGACGTCAGACTATAAATCAAGCAAGTTCAGACTTTCTTGACCTTAATTAAAGCATTGTGGTTGGTTTAATGAACTAAATAAGAGGGAGTAATGAGAAAACTAAGGGGATACTGATTCTTGCGAGGTGACGAGCACTTGTATCGGGTACCAGTGCCATGACAAGAGGATTTGTATAATTTTTTATTGTATAATCCGCTCTGAATGTCATGTTTTGGCATAGCTGATAGATAGATTGATATTGTGATTTGTGATTACGCATGACACCCTTTATATATTACTTCTATGATTATTACATCTCTTATATGTGAGTTGATGTTAGGTGTATTTATACGTCTAACCGCCATGTTTTACCCACTTTTACCTTGTTCTGAGTACTATTCACATTAAATACACCTAATTTATATTAATCTTTGCATTATGAACTAATATGTGTGTTCTTGTCGCATCTAGGCACTTAATGTGAGAAATATGACGAGATGGAGCTAAAATGAGATGAAACATCCGTGAAAGTGTAAATGGTCCCTAATACCTCGCCAAGCAAAGGTTGGAACGAGCAAAAGCTCGCCATACACCTCGCTCAGCGAAAGTAGCGGTCCAAAAGTGCAGTGTTCATGAATCTTACTAAGTACAACGTGACACAAAAGCAATGCCGCGCGAGTTCTAGGGCGAGGTCAGGTCTCGCCCTGCACCTTGCCCCGTGAGGAAAGAGGCTCAAAACGCCATCAGTGCAAGAATTTTCTAAGTCAAAAATGGGCAACCCAGAAGGCCACTCGAGCTCTAGGGCAAGGTCATTTCTCGCCCTACACCTCGCCCTGCGAGAAAAGGTGTTCAAAATGCCAAAATTTGAGAAATTTTCCAAGTGTAAAAGTGACTATCAACATCGCCCCACGAAGGCTATAGCTAGACAGTGTCTTGCCCTACGCTTTGCCCAACAATAAACCATGTCTATTTGGCAGCGAACTTAAAGTCTAATTCCGTTTCAGATAGGTTTTTGAGAGTTATTTCCAAACACTATAAATAGAAGCTTAGGCCATTTTTGAGGGGTTCAAATGTATTATTTCGCAGAGAGCAAGAAGTAAGACTCATCATTTTAGGGTCATCTCTTTTACCTTCGTTACTTCATCTTTTCTAGGATTAAACATGAATTTCTATTATTGTAATATGATTATGAGTAGCTAAACTCTATAATTTGGGGTTGTGTAACCATAAATTTTGACGTTTGACAAGTAATTAAATTTTAGTAGGTTATTCGTATGCGATTGTTTCCTTGCTTTTGTTCATAATTGCTTGATTGCCTATGCAACAGTCGAGTTCTATTTACTGTCTAATATCTTACTTGTGAAAGACCATAGTAAATTAGAGAAAGAGCAACGACAATGTGATCCGTTTATCCCTAAAGTAGGGCTAGAATTTGTGCCTAGGATATGTATATGCCTAGACACCACATTCAAGTAGATACCATGGACTAATTGCATTCTTAACAGGTCAATTCCATAAGAATATAGGCATCGAACTGTTCTGAATCGGCGGGTAGTAATTCGGGAGAATGCCACACGATTAATAATTCGATTAATTAACAATCGTCAATAAATCTGCTAAGGTTAGTTACTTAAATGGCGCAATAGGATTGGTAAACCAACCACGACCCTGGAATATTACTCTCTCACCGATAAACTCAAAGCATTACAAACGTTCTAGCACATTTATAACTTAAATTGAATAGTTATTCAATTTTCTGTTTTAGTTATAAACAACAAACATCCTCTTTCATACTTGCATAAATTGATAGTGATAGTTAACTCTCTTATAATTGTTGATCATAGGTCTCTATGGAATCGATATCTAACTTTATAAGTCTTTATATTACTTGGCGATCACGCATACTTGCGTGTGCGTTTTGGAGTAACAAGTTTTTGGCGCCGTTGCCGGAGACCTAGAGTAATTTATTACTGCTTTAGTTATCCAAGTACTAACGTCTTGATCTTAGTTGTTATTTGAATGCCGGTAAAACAATCGAATGTGAAGGTCTGCCAGTCAAAACAACCTTGTGGACTTACAACATGAACCTGAATGGTTGTTCCACCAGCATAGGAGGGAAGTTAATTTTTGGGTGAATCAGGAAGCAATAGTTGTGGTACCAGAAGTAATGGTAGCTAACGCACCACCAAGACAGTTCGAGAGGTGGCAGTACCTCTAGTGAGTAATGCCACTTCAAGCATTGTCAAACCAACTATCGAGGGGCACTTTAAGCTTAAGTATCCAATGATTCAACTGCTCCACTCCAGCGGAAAGTTCACCGGTCTGCCACACGAGGATCCTCAACGACAAATCTAGACCTTTTTGGAGATTGCAGATACATATGTGACCACCAGGGTCAGTGCAGATTACATGAGATTGACACTATTCCCATTCTCTCTACTTGGGAATGCTAAGAAGTGGTTAGATGTAGAATCGACGAACTCCATCACCTCCTAGGATGATCTAGTGAGAAAAGTTTTGACTAAGTTCTTTCTATCTAGAAAGACAACAAGACCTGGGAGGGAAATTATGTCCTTCATGCAAAAACCTGTAGAGCGAGTATATCAGGCATGTGAGAGGTTCAAAGTGTTGCTCAGAGATTGTCCTCCTCATCATCAAACAAATGAAGTTCTGGCACACACCTCTATTCAGAGTCTGGATCACTATGAAAAAGTGTTGCTAGATACAATAGCTGGGGACAAGCTCTTGATCTGAGCTATAATGAGTTGTTCGCCTTGTTGAACAGGTTTTAGAGCGACTCAGAGTGGCAGGGTGAGCACAGGGATAATGTTGTCAAGAAGGCTCCGGGAGCACTCGAGTATACATAGGCATAACAACACATATTGAAGCTATGCGCAAAGAATTCAAGGACTTTATATTGGGAAAGAATCACAGGTGCAACCAGTGCATAAAGCTCAAGTGTTTTGTGAGGTATGCGGTGTAGCCAGAGGCTAGGGTAATCAGAATGTATATGGCAATTCATATAATCCCGCTTGGAAGAATCACCCAAACTTCTCTTGGGGTGGTAATCAAGGTAGCGGTAACCAGAACAAGACACAAGGGAAATATCAGCAGAATCAGGCAAATCAGCCAAGACCACAAGCTTTTCAAAGTAGTATGGAAGAGATGATGAAACAGATGATGGGGGATATGCAGAAAACGATGGCTGATAATAAAACTCTTAATCTAGTGGTATGAAATCTAGAGATGCAAGTGGGGCAGATAGCAGGTGCTTAGAATACGAGGCCACATGGGGGACTTCCAAGTGGCATTAATCTTAACTCAAAACCTTGTAATGCCGTGTCTCTCCGCAATGGGAGGCAACTAGAAGAACTATCACTGAAGAAAGCAGCTCAGGTAGTGGCAGATGAAGAGGCAACCGTGGAAAATGAGGTTATTGAGATAGAAAGGGTAGTGAAGATGCCTAAGGCAAAGAAGCCAGCACCAGTGGTTGCAAAACCACCAACTTCATTCCCTCAAAGGTTGGCCAATCAGAAAGAAGAGGCTACATACAAAATGTTCTTAACTTACTTAAGCAGGTGCATGTGAATGTTCCTTTGGTAGATAAATTACAAGGGATTCCAAAATATGCTAAGTATATCAAGGACGTCGTTGCTAATAAAAGTAGCTTCACGGAGTATGCTACAGTTGCACTTACTGATGAGTGCACATCTTGAATTCAGAACAAGTTGCCGACTAAATTGAAGGATCCAGTTAGCTTCACAATTGATATCACTATTGGAAAGCAGGTCATTGCAAGAACACTTTGTGATTTGGGTGCAAGTATAAATCTTATGCCGTAATCTATGTTCCGAAAGTTTGGGTTGGGCAATCCAAGACCAACTATGATAGTTTTGTAGCTGGCAGACAGATCATTGGCTAGGCCGGAGGGAATTATAGAAGATGTGCTAGTGCAGGTTGGATCTCTTATATTTTCGGCAGACTTTGTGATTCTGGATATCGAACCAGATCCGGCCGTCCCATTTATTTTGGGGCGTCTGTTTTTGACAACAAGAAAAGCATTGATCGATGTGGTGGATGGACTATTAACTATGAAAGTGCATGATAAAGTTGACGTGTTTGATGTGTAGAAGGCTCTCAAGTTACCCGTAGTTTATGAAGAGCTTTTGGCTATTAAAATGTTATCAGAGGATGACGTTAGAGACACTATTCTATCGAGTGACCCATTGGAAAGAGCTCTCATGGGTAATGATATTTTTGGAGATACAAAGGCATTCGAAATGGTGCAGATTCTTGATCTGGCATGGATCTATATTCGTGAATGTGAGTTTGAACCACTTGACAGAGAGATTGGACCTCCACCAAAGTTATCAATAGTAAAGGCTCTGAATTTAGAGTTGAAACCCTTACCCCCGCATCTCAAATATGCATTCTTGGGTGAAGGTGAAACTCTCCCTGTTATTTTAGTAGCTGAGTTGAATGAAGTAGAGATAAATATGTCATTGGCAATCTTGAAGAATTGTAAGAGAGCATTGGGTTGGCAGATATCCGACATTTAGGGCATCAACCCTATATTTTGTATACACAAGATATTTATATCATAAGTGAGTATACATCATCAACAAAGATTAAATTCGGTAATGAAGGAAGTGGTCAAGAAGGAGGTGATTAAGTGGTTAGATGCAAGCATTGTTTATCCGATTTCTGACAGCAAGTGGGTGAGCCCAGTACAGTGTGTCCCTAAGAAATGTGGGATAACAGTGGTGACAAATGATAAAAACAAGCTCATTCCAATGAGAACAATGACAGGGTGGTAGATTTGCATAGATTATTGCAAGTTGAATGAGGCCACTAGGAAGGATCACTACCCGATTCCCTTTATTGATCAGATGCTGGATAAATTAGACGGATAGGAGTTATAATGTTTCTTTGATGGGTACTCAAGTTACAATCAGATAGTTATTGCTCCTGAAGATCAGGAGAAGACCACATTTACATGCCCATATGGTACATATGCTTTCAAGACAATGCCATTTGACTTATGCAATGCACCTGCAACTTTTCAAAGGTGTATGGTGGCAATATTTTCTGAGATGGTGGAGGAATTTGTGGAAGTTTTATGGATGACTTCTATGTATTTGGGAACTCGTTCAAAGCATGCTTGAGAAATCTAGATCGAGTACTTGCAAGATGTGAAGAGACTAATATAGTGTCGCATTGGGAAAAGTGTCACTTTATGGTCCGAGAGGGTATTTTCCTCGAGCATAAGGTGTTGAAAAAAGGCCTCGAAGTTTATTATGCTAAGGTGGTAGTTATCGAGAAAATGCCACCCCCTGTGTCTGTAAGGGGGTGAGTAGACTCCAAAATATCTAGTCCAATGTGTAACATGTTGGAGAAGGAACCAAAGTTCGTGTTAAGCGACATTTGTTTGAAAGCATTCAAGGAATTGAAACGACAGTTGGTGATGGCACCGATAATGATAACACTGGATTGGAACTTGTTATTTGAATTAATGTGTGATGCGAGTTATATTGCAGTAGGGGCTGTGCTAGGCCAGACAATTTTTCATTCCATCTATTATGCCAGCAAGACGCTGAACACTGCTCAAATGAATTACATGGTCACTGAGAAAGAACTATTGGCCGTGGTGTATGCTTTTTATAAGTTTTGGTCTTACCTTGTGGGAACGCATGTCACGGTGTATACTGATCATGTCGTACTAAGGTTCTTGTTCAGCAAGAAAGACGTTAATCCTAGGCTGATTCGGTGGATTCTCTTGTTGCAAGAGTTTAACATAGAGATTAAAGATCGCAAGGGGACATAAAATCAGGTTGTAGATCACCTTTCGCGTCTGGAAAGCCATGACTATGTGATTGAAGATAGACAGATCCGAGAGGCGTTTCCTAATGAGAAACTCTTTGCTATTCCGGATGCTGAAGTGCCTTGGTATGCAGACATTGTGAACCTGATAATGAGTGGGATCTACCCACCTGAAACAACCACTCAGCATTGGAGAAAGCTTTATCATGACTCGAAATTCTACATATGGGATGAGCGATACTTGTTCAGGCAAGGTCCCGATCAACTAGTGAGAAAATGCATTTCGCAGACTAAGGTACATAAAGTATTGGAGAGCTGCCAATCGTTCTGTATCGCGAACATTTCAGAGGTGATCGCACAGCTATAAAAGTATTACAATCTAGTTTATATTGACCCACATTATTTCAAGATGCACATGCGTTTGCCAAAAGTTGTGACAGATGTCAATGAATGGGCAACATTTCGAAGAAAAATGAGATGCTTCTGAACAATGTCTTGGAGGAAGAAATATTTGACGTATGGGGCATTAATTTCATGAGGACTTTCCCACCATCGTATGGCAATAAGTACATTTTAATTGCATTGGAGTATGTGTCCAAATGGGTGGAGGCAGACCCTCTTCTTACCAATGATGCAAAATTGGTGGTGAACTTTGTAAGAGAGAACATGTTTACAAGATTAGACACTCCGATGGTGATGATTAGTGATGGGGGTGCCTATTTTTGTAATCAGCCGATGAAGAACCTCTTGGCAAAATATAGGGTGAAGCACAAGGTTTCTACTGCGTACCACCCGCAAACATGCGGACAAGTTGAAGTGTCCAATAGAGAGGTAAAGCCAGTTCTAGAGAAAATAGTGAATGTGTAGAGGAAAGATTGGGCAGCCAAGCTAGATGATGCCTTGTGGGCGTATCAGACAGCTTACAAAACGCCAATTTGGACTTCTCCCTATAGGCTGATTTATGGGAAGGCATGTCATCTACCTGTCGAGGTAGAATATAAAGTGTATTGGGCAATCAAAAACCTCAATCTTGATATGATCTTTGCAGGTGAGAAGAGGTTGATGTAGCTTCATAAGCTAGATGAGTTCAGGTTTGGTCGTACGAATAGGCCAAGTTGTACAAGGAGAAGACTAAGAAATGACATGATAAACATATTCAACATCGTGAGTTTGTGCCAGGGCAGCATATACTCATGTTCCACTCCAGGTTGAGGTTATTCCCTGGTAAACTAAAGTCTCGTTAGTCAGGACCTTTTGTGGTGACGAAAAATATGCCTCATGGAGCAGTAGAGATACAAGCATTGGATGGGGCACACATGTTCTTAGTGAATAGCCACCACCTCAAGCATTATTAGGGTGGCAATATTGAAAAGGAAAATGTGCGCCTTATTGATGATTAGTTAAGAGACTTGTGTCGTGCAGCGACGTTAAATCAGGCGATTCTCGGGAGGCAACCCGAGCTTGTAATGTAATAATTGTAATTGAAAAACACAAAAAATGAGAAAAGTTCAAAAAGGTGTCGTGCCATGACCTAAACTAAGGCGCTCGTTGGGAGACAACCCAACTTTTAATTGCTTTCGTATTTTTGATTTTGTTTCTCCATACTAACTAGTTGTGTTGAAGAGAGACACAACAGGAATATTGCACGAATTGGAGTCACGAGCAAGAAGGATGAATACTTAATGAAAAATTCACGAGTGGCAAAACAAAGGTAAAGCCTCCAGCGAGAAAACATCTCGCCCTCAGGCTCGCTTAGCGAGGTGGGTTGGTAAAATTGCAAATGTTGAAAAAAGTGGTTGGGAAAATATTTCTATTGAGGAAACTGCACTTGGTTAGTAGAACATAGTCTAAAAGTGTAAAATGAGCACACTCTCTCGAAGAGCGATGCCTGGGGCGAGGGTTTATCTCGCTATGTACCTCGCCCCGCGAGTTACCAATGCTATTTTGCTAATGTGGGTTAAATTAAAAGGCAACCCGACTCGAAACTCATCCCATTCCAACTTAAAACACCATCGGTTAGCCCCTTCTCCCCTATTTCTCATTTTACCCCCAAACTCATCAATACCTCTCTCTAAAACCTAACCCTTCTACCATTGTCACACCACTATTCTACCACTTCCATACTGCGATCTGCCATCGGCAAATACTTATTCTCCTCATAAAGTTTCGGTAAGGTTTCTTGTCCTATGTTATACACAGTGCGAGATTCCCCTTCCATTCTCCCCATTACTATGATGAACTATGAAATTGCTTTAGTGTTGAAGATTGCATGTATGAAGAATGACTACAAATTAAAGTTTTTGAGTTCGTTGCGAATGGTGAAATTTGTGGAAATTGTGTAAATATTGAATTGTTAGTTGTGGTTGCTTGAGCTTGTTTTCCCACACCAACTTTGGGGCTGTTCAGACACCTTATTTCCACTACAAACTGTTTGCCTACAATAAGCACTCCACATGTTTGGTGAAATGACCCAAAGAAGAGTTGTAGGCAGAATGGTCCCATTGACAAATGGATGATGACCGTCTTGAGGGAACATTAATCGTAGGATGATGGGATGGGTAGGAAACTTCACGTATATGCAAAATGTTATGTGTGGGGTGGTTTGTGGGATTGCAGGGCGACGAAAGCAACTTAGGTGGATACAATTGTGGGTGCATGTAGTCATGAACAGAAATGAAGTAACAGAGGGAAGTCTGAGTACCTCATTGTTGACTTAGTTGCATCCATGTTGGCGAACTAAGTGTGGGGTCGTTCCGACACCCACATAACTTAGTTTGTTAGCCCTCTATGTAGAACATTACTAACGTAGTTTTTGTCTTTGGTTTTGTTTGTTTTTCTTCTTTTATGGCTTGTGTGGATAGGTGACATGTGATATCATGGCTTGACCAAATTCCAAGACTGTTGGATCTAAGGGAAAAGAGAAAGTAGATGAGGGTCCAAGCCGAAAGATGGCTAGGAGTGGCCCAGGTTTGGGCAGACCCATTATGTGGGTAAGGGTCGTCGGTTCTTCTTTGGTAACACACTGACTCGCTACCTGAGTCATCATGAAGTATTCGAGGAGAAGGCTGATTATTGGCGGTAGGTGCCAACCCCGTGGGAGGATGTTACTAGGCTGAGGTACCCGAATGATGTACAGGGTGTGACTTTATCAGCTGCCCAATGCCATACTATGAACGATTCCATCATAACAAACATGTATGCTATGTAACATTTGTAGTTGACTTTCGGTATGACTGCTGCCACACCTGAGCATGAGCGATTTCCACTCAGTTCTCATGCCATGATATTGTGCAAGTAGGGAGAGGATTTTCTGGAGCCACTGGATGATGATGTGCCCACTCCTGAGCCGGAACCACATGAGGAACCTGCTAGTGAGGAGGAGGCGGAGGCCGCTGCTCAGGCATCAGAGAGTAACATTGATGATGATGATTCTGACCATGCTCTTATGGGCAACGAGGATGAGAAGCAGGATGATGATGATCAGTCTGCTGGTACCGTATGGGATGTAGACTATGTTGTTCCTGATGATGACGAGTGTGACGAGTAGCAAGGAGTTATTTTCTTTACCCGATTTTGGCTTTTATTTTTATGCACTGGGAACAATGCTTGATTTTAAGTGTGGGGTGGGGGAGTAAACTCTTTATATTCGGTCTGTAATAATTCATACTATTTTACCTTTGTCAGTTTACTGTAGTTATCTTTAGATATTATATATTATAGGTTGTGTTACTTGAAAAATTTCATGGCCTGTAATAAGTAGTAATCTTTTATGTTTTCTTTGTTTTATTATTCATTAGTTGATTACATTAGTATGTCATGCTCATTGTAGCACACTTTTGGTTTTTGTTTTCGATTCTTTCCGAGGGGTCTTTGAACCGTAATAGATTTTTTGTTTTTAGGATAAAAGTAAAAGAGGGAGCCCTTAAGGACATTCAAATGCTAGGTACTTAGGATAAGGTGCACTTTTAGCAACATAACGAGCTTAAAAATTATTTTGAAAAAAAAGTGTGCATAGAAAAAGTAATGACTTCTTAAAGACACCTAAGCTCTGTTATGAGATTCTTGGAAAATATTGTCGGTTTAAATTGAATTTGTGCTATTGTTTTATAGGTAGAGAGTTGATACAGATCGCTATTGTTTTATAGGTAGAGAGTCGATACAGATCCATCTTTAGCCATAAGTGTGCCATGTGGTGTGAGAATTTTGCTTGCATATTTCATGTTTGTATTGATATCTAGAACTTTCCTGGTGTGTGTATGAAGTGAAGCAATGTTTGTTGAGTTTAGGAGCTGATAGAGGCTTTTCTTTGTGAGCCATGATTTTTGACCATCTTTTACCTACCCATATGTAATATCATTAGTTACCCCTGCTGAGTCTTTAGCCTTATTCTTTGGTAGCCAAAACTTTAGCCTATTCCTTTTATTGGTGTAACCTGAAAAACTTGATCCCAAACTCCAAAAGCACTTGAGAGATTGATCGCTTAGAAGTAAAGTGAAAAGTTGACATAGGGTGAGTAAAGTGGTAACTAGAGATAAATTGTGTAAGGGTGCATGTGTGAGAAATAATAAACCATTGTATGTTGTACTAAGGAGCGAGAAAAGAAAAGAAAAAGGTTTTTACATATGAGTAAAAAAAGGTGAATACAAGAACAAAATAATGCTCCTTGATGGCGACGTACGAAAAGTTTAGGAGATTGCTTAATAAAGAGGGGGAATAAGGTAAAGAAAGTTGAGAATGAGTGGTGAAACAATGAAACACATAAGAAAAAATTAGTGTCTTAAAAGTTCTTAGAAAGGTTAGTCACTATTTTCTAAAATATTTCCTAACCGTCCCGCAGTTGACATTATAACCCGTAAAGACCTACTTGATCCTAAATTTGGTACATTTATGCTAATAGAGTTTGACACTAAGGTCAAGCATATGGTATGTTGTATGAGCTAGTGGTGTTTCTTTGTTGTGAATTTCTTAGAAAAAATTAACGTCTTAAAAGTGTTTAGTGTCGTATGTGAATTTCTTTGTTGAGAGCGAGTGATGTTTCTTTCAATATATATATATATATATATATATATATATATATATATATATATATATATATATGCTCGTGATATGTTTTGAGTACAGTGCATCTTGTTCAAATGGCGAGGTCACATGAATGGTAAGAGATATGTGAAGTGGTTGATTTCTTTGCTTAGTGACGTAGTCGTTCATGCCAAGGTATGTATTGTTGAGTCAATTTTAGAGGTTAGGTTATTTCAAGAGACTGTTATTGTACTTGAAGTTGATATGATGCACTAGACTTTTGAAAACTTGCACGTATATGTTTACATAGCTGTGGTGGCCTTAACATGAGTAGACCTGTTTAAAATAGAAAAATTTGGTATGTGTTGGTTGAAAGTTGGTGTGTCAAGTGTTTGTTCGAGGATAAATAAGGTTCAAGTGTGGGGTGGTGATGTTAGGTGTATTTATACGTCTAACCGTCACGTTTTACCTTGTTATGAGTACTATTCGCACTAAATACACCTAACTTATGTTAATACTTGCATTATGAACTAATATGTGTGTTCTTGTCGCATCTAGGCACTTAATGTGAGAAATATGGTGAGTTGTATCTAAAATGAGATGAATCATTCGTGCAAGTGTAAATGGTCCCTAATACCTCACCAAACAAAGGCTGGAACGAGCAAAAGCTTGCCATACACCTCGCTCAACGAGAGTAGCGGTCCAAAAGTGCAGTGTTCAAGAATTTTACTAAATACAAAGTGACACAGGATCAAGGCCACGCGAGTTCTAGGGTGAGGTCAGGTCTCGCCCTACACCTCATCCCACGAGAAAAGAGGTTCAAAATGCTATCAGTGTAAGAATTTTCTAAGTGCAAAATGGGCAACCTAGAAGGCCACGCGAGCTCTAGGGTGATGTCATTTCTCGCCCTACACCTCGCCCCGCGAGGAAAGGTGTTCAAAATGCCAAAAGCTAAGAAATTTTCCAAGTGTAAAAGTGACGTTCAACCTCACCCTCCGCTAAGGCTATAGCGAGATAATGTCTCACCCTATGCTTCGCCCAGCGAGAAACCATGTCTCTTTGGCAGCAGACTTAAAGTCTAATTTCATTTTGGATAGGTTTTTGAGGGTTATTTTCAAACCCTATAAATAGAAGCATAGGCCATTTTTGAGGGGGTTCAGACGTATTATTTCACAGAGAGCAAGGAGTAAAGCTTATCATCTTAGGGTTATCTCTTTTACCTTCGTTACTTGATCTTTTCTAGGTTTAAACATGATTTTCTATTATCGTAATCCGATTATGAGTAGCTAAACTCTATAATTCTGAGGTTGTGGTGTAACCATGAATATTGACATTGGACAAGTAATTAAATCTTAGTAGGTTATTCGTATGCGATTGTTTCCTTGCTTCTGTTCATAATTGCTTGCGCAATAGTCGAGTTTTATTTACCATCTAATAATGTACTTGGGAAAGACCATATTAGATTAGAGAAGAAGCAACGAGAGTGTTATCTGTTTATCCCTAAAGTAGGACTAGGATAGACATATACCTAGACACCACATTCAATTAGATACCGTGGTCTAATTGCATTCTTAACATGTCAATTCTATAGGAATATAGGAGGCGAACTGTTCTGAATCGGCGGGTAGTAATTCGGGAGAATTCTACACGATTAATAATCTGGTTAATTAGCAATCATGAATAAATATGCTAAGGTTAATTAATTAGACGATGCAATAGGATTGGTAAACCAACCACGACACTGGAATATTACTCTCACTGATAAACTCAAAGCATTACAAATGTTCTAGCAAATTTCTAGCTTAAATTGAATAGTTATTTACTTTTATATTTTAGTTATAAATAAACAAACATCCTCTTTCATACTTGCATAAATTGATAGTGATAGTGAACTCTCTTATAATCATTGATCATAAGTCTATGCGGAATCGATAATTAATGTCATCATTTGGAATCTTAGATCTATTAATACTATGAAAACTTTTCCAAGATTAATGAAGATGCATAAAAAATATCATTTTGGATTCATAGGTTTTATGGAACCTTTTTCATGATGCAGACAAAGTTGATTAGTATAGGAGGAGAATAGGTTTACAAACATGCTTTGGTTAATAGTTCAGGGTAGATTTGGGCCTTCATAGATGATATGTTTGAGGTACAGACTATGCTGGATCATCGTCAACACCTGACTATTAAGCTGAGGATATAGGGAAGTCAAGAAGCAATGATCATTACATTGGTGTATGCAAAATGCAATTAAGCTGAGAGATGATCTATGGAAATATTTGGAAGAATTATCATTGTCTATAAATGGTCCTTGGATGATAGATGAAGTGTCACACCTCAGCCTTGGGAGGTGTGGCCGACACTCAGTGCCTAAAGGCCTGAGCGTACCACTATAGTATCTGAACCCTAAAACATAAAACTTAGGCCGACAATGCCTCCAATTAATCATATATGACAAAACTAAAAGATAACCTGCACGCAGAAGAGTCCTAGTAGGATATATACATGTGAACAGATAGCTAAGGCCGATAAGGCCACAACATGAGTATACTGCTGACAAAAAAGGCCGACAAGGCTACGACATACCAACATCTACTGTACAAGCATCTACAAGCCTCTAAGAGTCATATATACATGCCAACAGGTTGAGATAGGGCCCCACCATACCCTAAAATACTAGTATCATATGTAATAGTACCTACAGACTCTTGTACTACAACTTCAAGAGAAAGGAGTGCGAGAATCATAGCTGAGAAGATCACCTACTGAGGAAGAGTGCCCATCTGTCTATCTGTACCTGCGGGCATGAACATAGTGCCCCGGAGAAGGGCATCAGTACGGAAGATGTAATAAATATGTAAGGCATGTAACATGTAAACACATGATGTATAACATGAGAGATATGGAGATAAGAGTCAACCTGAAACTCATAACAGCCGTTAGGGGCCTACTTTGTCACAATCAGAAACATATGTATGCATGTCAGTAAAACTTATGTGACTTTGTGGGGCAAATCATATAATACATTATATATATCGTACCTGACCTTAATGAGTACTCAGTCATACCCGCCCCAAACGTGGGGTGCAAATCTACGTGTCGTACCCAACTGACTATATCGCGGCTCGGTAAGAAAATAAATAAATATATATAAGTGCAATGCAAGATAGCCTCTATCAGATACCACAAGCAGAGCCGGAGAGACCTATTGTCATTATGCTCCGATTATTGTTATTGGCGCTACGTTCAAGAATCCTGATGTGAACATTTGGGGTTTACATATCCTGAGAGATGCTATGGACTAAAAGTCCTTAAGAACTATGATCGATTTTTCTAAAGAAAACATTTCGTTATTTCATTTTGCTAAGAGATCTCTAATCAAGGAAACAATGTATCAGGTCATACCAAGCAAGAATGTTTGCCTTACGTACCTTTTCCTTAAAGTTACAATCGCTTTACCGACCCTCATACACCTTACGGATAGTTATCTATATCAAACAAAAGGTCAATATCAATATCAAATCCATACTTCATAAAGAACTTCATTTAGGTATCTTATCGACAATCTTAATACATAGGATTCTTAGATTCCTTAACAAAGGGAGCTTAGGTAATTTGATCTCATATTCATTTAAGTTATAATCTCTCTCCATTAATATTTACTCTATTTATGTGTCATATTCATTAATGACAAAGGTAAAATGGAGAAAAAATAATTAATTATGCCTTGAACTTCTAACAACAACAACAACAACAACATACCCAATGAACTTCTAAAACGATAAATAGTTTGAGACAACTATTTTTAATAACCACGACAAATAATTTGAGACGGAGGAAGTAACAAGTTGAAGACCACAAAATTTGAAGGACTACATTTTTAATTTAAGATCACAAAATTTAAAAATCTTCCTTTATTTTTTAAATTACGTACCCATTCAAACTACAACAACAACATACCCAGTGAAATCCCACAATGTGGGGTCTGGGGAGGGTAGAATGTACGCAGACCTTACATCTACCTTGGCAGGTAGAGCGGCTATTTCCAAGAGACCACCGGCTCAAGACAAAGCACAAGCCTAAGAAATATAAGACAAACAAAGTGAGTAAGTGATGATAGCGAATTCTAAAAGAGAAAAAGAAGCAATAAATAATGCCACAAAATAAGACAAACAAAATACACATAGCATCATAAATCAAACGACAAGTGACTATAAGACAATACTGTGCCTAGTAGTATGATAGGCTAAGCGAGCCTATACTAATAATATTACAACTACCAGTTTGTAAGCGTAGGCAGGACTACACTAGGCTACCTACTACCCTTCTACCCTAATATGTGTCCTCCATAATTCCCTATCTAAGATCATGTCCTTAGTGAGTTGCACTTGCGCCATGTCCCGTCTAATCACCTCTATCAAATACTTCCTCGACCAACCTCTACCACTCATGTACTCGTCCATAGCCAACCTCTCACACCTCCGCACTGGGGCATTTGTGTCTCTCCTCTACACGTGCCCGAACCATCTCAACCTCGCTTCCCGCATCTTATCCTCCACTGAGGCTACTCCCACTCTGTCTCAGATATCATCATTTCTAATTCTATCACTCGTATACCCGCACATCCATCTTAGTATCCTCATCTCCGCAACTTTCATCTTTTGGGTGTGCAAAGTCTTGACCGGCCAACACTCCACCCCATACAACATAGTCAGTCTAACCACCACCCTATAGAACTTGCCTTTAAGTTTTGGTGACACATTTTTATCGCACAAGACTCCAGACGCGAGCCTCCATTTCATCCATCCTGCCCCAATACGATGTGTGACATCGTTATCAATCTCTCCATTCCCTTGGATAATAGACCCGAGGTACATGAAGCTCCCTTTATTTGGAATGACCTAAGTACCAAGCCTCACATCCACTCCTGTCTCAAGGTCGCTCCTATTACTGAACTTGCATTCTATGTATTCTGTCTTGGTCCTACTCAGGCTGCTGTCTCCAAAACTCCAGCATAGCGTTCACTCTGCTGCGAGTCTCATCAATCAGGACTATGTCGTCTGTGAATAACATACACCATGGCACATCCCATTGGATTTGTCGCGTCAGTACATCCATTACCAATGCAAATAGGAATGGGCTAAGAGCTGATCCCTGGTGCAGCCCCATCATCACTGGGAAAAACTCTGAGTATCCTCCTACTGTCCGTACCCTGGTCTTGGCTCCATCATACATATCCTTGATTGCCCAAGTGTATGCCACAGGTACACCTCTAACCTCCAAACATCTCCATAGAACCTTCCTAGGGACTTTGTCATATGCCTTCTCGAGGTAAAAAAAACCATATGTAGGTCTCTCTTCCTCTACCTAAACTGCTCCACCAACCTCCTAATAAGATGAATGACTTCTGTAATCGAACGCCCCAATATGAATCCAAACTAATTCTCGGAGATAGACACGCCTCTTCTCACCCTCATCTCCAGACTCTTTCCTAAACTTTCATAGTGTAGCTTAGCATCTTGATACCCCTATAGTTGTTACAACTCTGGATATCATATTTTTTCTTGTACAAAGGAATCATTGTACTCCACCTTCATTATTCGGGCATCCTCGCCATCTTAAAAATGACGGTAAATAACTCCGTCAGCCACTCCAAACCTGCCCTACCAACGCTTTTCCAAAATTCAACTAGGATCTCATCATGCCCGGTTGCTCGTCCCGTGCGCATCTTGCGAACAACACCCTGAACCTCTTCAATCTCAGTATTTTCACAATACCAAAAATCTTGGTACCTACCATAGTGATCCATATCTCATAGAACAATTTCTCTATCTTCTATTTTGTTCAAGAGTTTATAGAAGTAAGTCGGCCACCTCCGCCTAATATGCGCGTCCTCCACCAGTACTTTGTCGTCCTTGTCATTAATGTACCTCACGTGATCCAAGTCCTGGGCCCACCTCTCCCTCGCCTTGTCTAGTCTGTACAATTTCTTATCCCCGCCTTTTTCCTCTAATTCCACATATAGACGTTCAAAAGCCGCCGTTTTCGCTGCCGTAACCGCTAGCTTTGCCTCTTTCTGCGCCATCTTAGATAATTCCCTATTAGTCCACTTCTTCATTTCATCCTTGCTTTCTACCAATTTTGCATACTTTACTTTTTTTGCTTCCACCTTCTCTTAAACTTTACCATTCCACCACCAGTCCCCTCGATACCCACCATGGCTACCCAGCGAGACCCCTAGCATTTTTCTAGCAACCTCCCGAATGTAACTGGCTATCTTGTCCCATATACCGATCGCATCCTCACTACTCTTCTAAGCCCTCTTGGCCATCAACCTATCCCCTATCTCCTTTGCACTGGCCATGGTCAAGCTCCCCCATTTGATTCTTAACTTATCATACACAACCCTCTTCATCTTCTCCATCTTGATCTCCAAATCCATCACCAAAATATTATGTCAGGTTGTAAGATCCTCCTTCGGAATAACCTTGCAGTCTTTACAAAGTCCTCTGTCAACCTTCCTAAGCAGCAACACGTCTAGCTGAGTCTTAGCCACCGAACTATGGAAAGTCATCAAATACTCCTCCTTCTTCAGGAACTTCGAATTGGCTATCACCATCCCAAAAGCTCTAGAAAACTTCAAAAGTGAGATGCCTCCCCCCTTCCTATCCCCAAGGCCAAAACCTTCATGCACGTCATCATAACCCCCCGGAAGTTCCCCAATATGTCCATTAAAATCCCCTCCTACAAATAAATTCTCAATGGGTGGTATACCTCCTACCACTTCATCCAAATTTCCCCAAAAATGCCTCTTATCCTCCTCGTACAAGCCCTCCTGCGGCGCATACGCACTAATTAAGTTCATAGTGCACCCTCCAACTACCAACTTAATCGACATCATCCTGCCATTGACCTTCCTAACCTCTACCACCTGATCTCTTAGCTCACTATCTACCAAAATGCCTACCCAATTCCTATATTTTGACCTACCCAAAAACCATAGCTTATACCCGTCTACATCCTTAGCCTTGGGTCCTACCTATTTGGTCTCCTGGACACAGGCTATATTAATCCTCATCTTCTTAAGAATCTTAACTAGCTCTATGGACTTCGCATTAAAGTTCCAATATTCCAAGACCCTATTCTCAGCCTAGTATTACCCTTAACCCCTTACCCCCTAACCCTCGCCTCCGTCCCCGACCGAGAACATGACCCTAGTCTATCATCATTCACCAAAGCCACTAGAGTAAAAAATACTAGTCAAAGGTTAACGTCAGCACACACGGGAACCAATACTAAAGCACAAGTTAGAAAAAATCTAGAGGTAAGTCAAGTTACTACAAACCAAAATGCTAAAGCAAAGGACAAGAAGAATAAAGACGAGAATGTAAAGTCATGATTCAATAGAACGCAACACGCAAGAATTTACTACAAGGATAAGGACAAATATTGAGTACGGGGAACTGGAGGTACCAACTCCAGGCTAATAAAACCTGTTCACACGCCGAAAATCACTGTTCACACACCGGAACACACTGTTCACTTCCTAAAATCACTGTTTCCTGCCAAAACGTTTGTACCCGGATGCTAGGTAGGAGAATAAAGCGATAGAAGCTGGGTGAACGCCGTGGAAGATCTTGTGGTACCTGAAAAATAGGAAAAAAGGAGTTCACTGGAGGTCGGAGATTCGGCTTTAATATGGTGGTGGTAGGTTTCACCAAAGCTCAAAGCTCCGGTGCGGAGGTGGAGCAGATCTGGCTTGCCTGAGGAAGATGACCGACAAGAGAAGAAAAGGAACAAATTCTTGGCAGCGTTGTTGTTTGGTGCGTGGTCATTCAAACTAAGACACTAAATTGGGACATAGGTAGTATAATTTATTATGAGGTGCCACGACTCGAGATTATTCTTGAACGTGGTCCCATCATCATCGTGTATAAAGAGAGAGTGAAATGCTTTTGACAAACATCTTTGATTAAATATCAATTGTTGTTACATGAATTACAAGTTACTTGTTTTCAGAGAAACGAGTAGTATGTAACACATTTGGCATTTAGTTTAAAGAAATCCATTTTGATCAATGTCTAAATATTTGATGAATTATGTGAATGTTCAACCCCTTTCATCACCACTCATGTATTTAAACTTTGGACCTATTGGTCCTTCCTCACCCAAAACCTAATTCGGTAGGTCTCTCACAATTTTCTCGAAAGCTTTCTTCAGTTTCCCAAGCATAAACCTCTCTATTTTGTTGAGCTCTTTTGATATGTCATAGCTAATTTTTGGACGCCATTCCCTTGCATAATTCTGCCATGGTGTCTCCACTATAGTTGAAGCTAAGTATTCTGCAGCTACTACTAAGTAGTTTGCTCCTGTGTTCATTAGCTTCCCTTTTCCTGTATCATTTTTTATTCCTACATCCCCACTCCCTTGCAAATTTTGTCCTGCTTTTGGATAAGCAGCGTGCCCATGCAATGATGAGTAAACCACGGGTTTGTTACCGTTTTGAAATTCAAGCTGAGAAGCACTTACCCAAATGCCTCCACTGTGTTGTGAAAAGTATACGCCTCGTAACTCCCCGTTGAAGTTGCTAATCCTCAATGTAACATGTTCCCAATCGCCAATGTGCTCTCTAATTTTTCCTAAGGAAATGGTCATGAATTCAAATTTAGCCCTTGCAGGTCCATTGAAGGGATAAAATAGCCACACAGAAATATAAGTATATGTTGCACCAAACATTGGTTTAACGTGTAAGTAGGTTGTGGCACCCTGCAAATCTCCTTTCTTGACATTAGTATTCGCTGCATCATCCGTTGGGAGGTCCAACCAGTAAGAACCATCACTTGAACCACCTTGAGGAAGATTTGAACCTGTGGGCTGAATACCAACAGGTGAAGATTCTTGTCCTTTGGTATATAATAATGCTCTATTCTGAAAAAAACCAAGTTACTGATGAGGGATAATATTCTTCATCAGAATGAAAATAAATTAGTGGAGAGTATGCTTGAACCAATGCTTGAACTTGGTTCAAATTTGGCATAGCAGTTCTATTAGCTTTGACATTCTTTAAACAAGCTAGTGAGTCTGCAGCTTCGTTGTTCCGAACTATTAGCGAATATTCTCCGTATATTTTGTAATTATGATAGATGTATATTTAAGGTAACTTAGGATTCTAATTGTATTAGAAATCAACCTTTGTAAGGTAAGTTAGGATTCGTACCATATTAGGAATCAACCTTGTACAACTATATATATTGTGAATAATGAAAGAAATCCGAAAGAGAAATTATTCTATCTTACATGGTATCAAGAGCCTAAAACCTAAACCCTACTCTTCTCCCTTCTCTTCCTCATTCTCGGCCAAACACAAAATTATTTTTCTGGTTTCACATAATTTTTTTTTCTGGTTTCTTCCTCCCTTTCTCGGCCAAACCAGAAAATTCCCTTACCTCGGCAGGCGGCAACCATGTCTTCCCCCACAAATTCCGGTTCATCCACTGGCACACTTGACAACCCCTCTCAACGTTCAGTATCTTCTTTTCATCCGACATTCGCCGTTAACAACATCAAGGATTTTATCCCTATAATTCTTGATCAAGAAGACTGTCAATATTCCATGTGGATGAAACTATTCTACATTCATGCATGTGCATACAACGTGCTCGATCATATTGATGAATCTGTTCCTCGTCCCACCGATGTTACAAACTCAATCTGGCGTCCTCTTGACGCCATCGTCAAACAATGGATCTACGACACCATCTCTATAGACCTGTTGTGCACTATCATGAAAACAGGTGCTACGACACGTGAACTTTGGGTCCGGCTTGAAGAAATCTTTCAGGACAATAAAAATACTCGGGCCGTGTATTTGGAAGAGCAATTCAACAATACCCGCCTCGAGAATTTTAACAACATGTCCGAATATTGTAAGCAACTGAAACTCATAACCGATCAACTATCCAACGTCGGGACTTCTGTTTCAGAAACCAAGATGGTGCTTCAACTTGTTGCGGGTTTACCGAAAGGTTAATATGACACACTTGCAACAATGATTCAACAAGCCGACTCTCTATTAAGTTTCAACAAGGCACGTTCACAACTATTGTTGGAAGAAACTAGATGTGCTAAACAAGAGGAACATAATCAAAAAGCGTTAGCCGTTGATGGGATGGAAACACCTGTGATCAGCAGCAACCAACCACCACTGCAAGGCCACCAACAACAGCAGTCCAGCGGCGGAGGTCGTGGTGGCAGAGGTCACAACAACAAAGGCAAGGGTCGCGTAAAGGGCCAACGCAACCAGCCAAACACTGGACAACAGCAACTTTGGAACCAGCAGCAGCAGTGGTCCAACCAGCAGCAGCAGTGGCCCAACCAGCAGAACTAGGCCTCTCCTGCATGCCCGTACTCCAAGCTGCCAGGGCCAGATTCAGCGACCTTTAGTAGATCGGCCTCTTGGGCCCTACCTCACCACCAGCAGCCCACCAACAGCGGAAGAAGAGACCCACTGATTGCGGTCGGCGGAAGAAGAAGATCCAGCACTGGCCCCGATTTGGGCCAGACTTACACCACCGTGAACCTTCAACAGCCCGATGACAATTGGTACATGGACACCGGAGCCACATCTCACCTCACCCGGTCGTCAGGTAACCTATCTCAACTAAGTTGGTTAAAGTGTCCTCAATTTATTATTGTCGGTAATGGTCATCGCATTCCAATTGAAGGTTACGGTAACACACACACCAAACATCCACACCCACCTTTCTCCCTAAACCACGTCCTATGCACACCTAACATCATTAAAAACTTAATCTCTGTTAGAAAATTCACTAGCAATAATTCTGTGTCTGTCGAATTTGACCCTTTTGGTTTTTCTGTGAAGGAACTCAATACGGGGAAAATTCTTACACGCTGCAATAGTGTGGGAGATCTCTACCCATTCACTCAATCTTTCGCTGTCAGACCGCAATCACCTCTATCCCTTGCGGCGATCTCTCCCTTAACTTGGCACAACAGACTCGTACACCCCGGAGATCTAATGTTTACTTTTCTCAGGACTTCCAAGCGTATTCAATGTAATAATGAGAAAATTGCCCAACACTGTTTTTCTTTGTCCACTAGGAAAACATACTCGTCTTCCATTTATGTCATCAAACAATGTTACTTTTTCTCCCTTTGATATTGTTCATGCTGATTTGTGGACATCTCCGACTGTTAGCTCTTTGGGTCATAAATTCTATCTAGTATTCTTGGATGATTTTTCACACTTTGTCTGGATTTACCCACTGAAATTCAAATCTGAAGTTTTTGCAAAATTTCTCGAGTTTCAAAAATTCATTAAAACATAATTTGAAAAATCTATCAAATCATTCCAATGTGATAATGGACGAGAATTTAATAACTCAGCATTTCACAACTTCTGTTCTAAACAAGGCATGATTTTCCGTTTTTCTTGTCCCTATACTTCTTCCCAAAATGGAAAGGCTGAACGAATTATACGTACCATCAATAACATGGTTCGCACAATTCTGTTTCATGCATATCTACCACCGCCTTTTTGGGTCTATGCTGTCAAAATGGTAGAATCCCTTCTTAATATTTTACCAACTAGCACACTCCAAAACAAGACCCTATCGAAATCTTATACCGTAGGCTACCATCATATGATCACCTACGTATTTTTGGATGCTTATGCTACCCCAACATAGCCTCCACTGCACCTCACAAACTTGCCCCTCGCACTCTGCCATGTGTCTTCCTTGGTCTGTCTCCTAATCATCGGGGCTACTTGTGCTATGACATTGCCACTCGTAAAATCATCGTCTCCCGTCACGTCACCTTTAATGAGAAAACCTTTCCTTTTTCAAACCTTCAAAAATTCCAAACAACGGATTACACATTTCTCGATGAGTCTCATATGTCTCCTTTACTGCAGTCGATGTGTCTACGGCAAATGACAGTACCGATGCCATCTGTTCCGACAGTGGACACTGCCCTGTCCCCGCCATTGCTGCCTCCGGGTCCCTTTATCGATCTGCACCCCGGCGATCACTCCTACACCCACAACAGCGGCCTCGCATGACCTCCCGGGCCTCTCGCGATCCTGAAACCGGTGAAGCCGCCCATCGGTCTGAACGATGGACCAAAGAACCTAATCGCCCGACCCACCACCATTGCCTTCTCATCTCATGGAGAACCGTGCACAACACGGGATCTTCAAACCCAAGGTTCACTTCAATCTCTCCACACAAACCTTATCACCCATTCCAAAAAATCCAAAACTAGCAAAACTGGACCCAAATTGGAATGCGGCCATGTGCGAGGAATTTAACGCTTTAACCAAGCAGAACACTTGGGATTTGGTACCTAGACCAGAAGGTGTGAATGTTATCCGGTGTATGTGGCTATTTCAGCACAAGTTCAGAGACAGTGGTGACTTAGAGAGGTCTAGGGAAAGACTAGTTGCCAATGGCACTAATCAGCAGGAGGGTATTGATTGTGGTGAGACATTCAGTCCGGTTGTTAAACCGGCCACTATTCGGACTGTTCTCAGTATTGCTATGACCCCATTCAGGTGGGATGTGGGACAGGAACCCACCGTCCCATCTATCTCGGCCCACAAGAACCCGAGTCCCGACCCTTCCCCCATCCCGTCAGGACCTGCCCCGTTGGACACCCTCTAAACATATCGCATCTTAAGTATATATCAAAGCCATGATAACATATAGATCCTTCTACCCGTAGATAGCACCATAGCACAATCCAAAAATACGCCTATGACTGTATCTAATCTAGTCACACCAACAAATTCTTTGCACATATATATCAAATCTCAAATGATGTAGCCTAAAATCACACTCTCTTCTCACGTCTAATTATTTCTTATTCTTTAATTATATCATCCCCAAATTAAATTCATAGGTCAACATAAATTATAGAGTCCTTTCCCTGAATTCTAGAAGTATAGCCTATAACTTTCAATTCTCGACTATTTTATCCACTTATTCATGCTTTATACTTGATCTTCTTTATGCTCATAACTAAAATGACGAACCATCATAATATTTCATCCTCGTTTCTAATATACTCTAAGTCTCGTAACTTCTTTACAACCCTTTAATAATTTTCTAACAAAATTCTAGCTATACCATAAGAAAACTCTCACCACATACTTTAAATAACCAATTGATTTAATGTAGGTAACCACCTCCACGAATCTGCTGTTATGAACAAGGTTTGAAGTATCACATTGTGCAAAGTTCTTGACGGTCTCAAATATAGAAATCTTGAGAAGTTGACTACTGATAATTCTATGGTTCTCATTTGATAAATAAAATTTAATAGTATTATATTTCCAAAAAGGTATATACTGCAACGTAAGGCAAAAGGAAGGAATATAACTCTCAAATAGGCTTTTCTCTACTTACTAATACAAAATATCCCTAAATCACATTCTCACTTTATTAAAACCTAAGGACATAGCTATCCCACTCTTCACCTAACCCATCAATGGCACTCAACAAGATACTTCCATCCATCACTATATCACATTTTGGCTAATATATCTCCCTTCGTAGCAGAGGTTATGTCCATCGCATTGAAAATTATATCCATCTTAACAATACTCGTAGGTCTACCAAGATTCCGGCAGAGTTTCCTCAGGAATTAGGACTAATGTCATTCTTATACGTGTCTCAAAAGATCAAAATCACATCTTACAATCACCATATAGATACACCTTCTATTGAATCCCAAGCTACTTTGCACCATCCATCGATTTTTAAATCATGACCAATGTGCACCACATAGAACCATTGTTTACTAGATTAGAAACTACAACATGAGTTAAAGTCATTCCCATGAGGCACGAGTAACGAACACGTCGGAACGATCCTAAAGAGAAGTTCAAGCTCTATAGCACAATGTAGAATCAAGAAGAATGAGAAACACCTATAAATGTCTTGGGAGTCTTTCAATCATGTAGGTGATCAGGTTGCACAAGGAAGACTCCACTAGACACATCTTCACAAACGTAGACAACTCTTAGGACACATCTAAACGTAGGCTCTAATACCAAGCTTGTCACACCCCAAAACTCACCCTTGACATAATAGGCATCCGATGCTATGAACAACACCGGAAGCACCTTATAAAATCAATAAACATCAAATCTCTTTTAATATTTATTTAATACAATTCATAAATGGACAAATGTAAGCATACTCTTACTTATTAAAACTGCGAAAGTCTATTATGAATTGCAAAATATAAAATTTGGTAACGCCTCAATAAGTCGTACTAGACTTTCAACATCTACCCACAATCTGACGACTATCTATGGAGTTTCTAGGATAAATAAATAAGTGCCTAACTTTGGAACGCAGCTCGGAAAACTAAAATAAATAAATGAAGATTGAGAGATCTCCCACGAACAAGCATGTGGGCTCACCAATAAGTCTGGAAAGCAGCAAGTTCTACTACTCCATACGCGTATCATGAACCTGCTCTACTTCTTTACCTAACATACCATAAAAAATAACAACGATATACTTGAGTATTGGGTACTTAGTGGGTGTCTTCGGGAAAATGGTTAATAGCAAAATATATAAATAATAAGTGTAATTAAAAACAATGTTCAGAAATAGTTTAAAACAATTGATAACATCTCATTAACATCCAGTATAATTATATGATGAAGATATAATCACTTTGAATCCTTATGTCGTTCTCGTTACCTTAAGCTCTTTCTAAAACAGTTCGAAATCCCAAATATAGAGTTAAGTCTGTAACCTTAGTAAAATCACCAGTAAGAGCCAATAAAATAAAAGTACATCAATTTCAACTTATTATACTGTTCATAACATTAAGTCATTTCAATCATCAACTCAAGATCGTCAATAAGACACTCACAGACAACCAAAGTATAACACATGCCAATACATGGCCAAATCAATCTAAAGAAGGGATGACCATTAAGGTTGTCTAATACCGCATAGAAGCACCACATCGGGGTTATGAACCCTCAATGGCCACTCTTCCTCCCGAATAGCTACACAAACCACACTGAGGCTATTGGCCTTCGGTGGCTATCCTTCCTCCCAAATATCTAGGCAAAACCACACCAGGGCCATTTAACCTCGATGGCTATCCTTCCTTCCGAATAGCTAGACAAAACCACACTGGGCTATTTACCCTCGATGGATATCCTTCCTCCCGAATAGCTAGGAAAACCACACTAGGGTCCATAGTGACTACCCTTCCTCCCGAGTAGCTAGTCCAAACACAAATAATAGAAATCATGGCAAGTTAGCTGAATCAAAATCTTAGCATAGAAGCTGAATCTCAAATCATGGTACGGAAGTCGAATAGTTCATTATGAATTATGTTAATCATCCCATTAGTAGGGGTACATCAAATCATTAAAAGATTTATAAACCATGTTCAAGTCATTAGATAAGTTCCAACTTCAACAAAGCCTGTGCATAGGACAAAACACATAAAATATCCAAGCTTTCGAAATCAAGTTTAAAACGTCCCTTATAGGGGTAGATTATATTCAAAGTCTAAAGCTTTATAAATCAGTTTCAACAATCTCTTGATAGGAAAAATCATGAATATATATATAAAATATGATACACCTAAGGTTCCATGAGGGATTGTCCCTCACTCACATGAAACCTTCCCAAAGAAACCATTTTTAAAGATTTTAAAAAGTTTGTTCGAAAAGAGACATACCTCAATTCCTGCTAAGATGTTATCAAATAAGTTTTCTGAGGTTCAACAATCACTATTGATTAGAATAATAAATATTAGAACTTTATACTTTTATCATGAATTCCCACCCTTTTTGAAAACTAGGGTTTCTAAGCCAAATTCGTGTTCTTACTTTCATAGGATTCACCCATGGATTCTAGCGTATTTTGTATGATATGTACACCCAAATTAATATCTATAAATATATATATATAATAAGTACACAAACTTACCTCACGATGAATTCCTAACGATTCTTTTCTTCAATCGTTCTTGAATCGAAATCTCACAATCTATGAATAGATGTGGATTCTAGTGTTAATCCTTATTAGATTGAGGTAATAATCATGAATCTTGATTAAGAACTTACCTTAGAGCTTTAGAGAAGACTCTAGGGTGTTTTATCTCTAAAAATACGCCTTAGAATGAAGTGGAGTTGGTTTTAAGAAGTTTGAGATATATAAAATTCAGGTAAAATCATGACAGACTGAAATTGGCCTGGCGCCTCGCGTTCAAGGGTTGCACCCCTCACCTGTATTATTTCGATAAGCCTATCAAATTTTCCCCCACCAAAAATTATGCCTGGCGCCCCGCACCCACCTTTAAGGGTCACGCCCCGCGCCATGCTTAATTTTGACTACACCGATAATATTCAGTAAAATAGGCATAACTCCTAGCACCGAGCTCTGATTGATCCTCTCCATATTTTATTGGAAAGATATTTAAGATACCTGCAACTTTCATTTCATGAGTTTCTCAAATTCCTATCGAAACGACCCAAAAATGGAGTACAAGTTAGAACTACCTCAGACTTAGACGAATTTAAGAACTTTTACGAACTCCCTTATTTGGTTTAACCTCGAAACAACTATCTATCACCCGAATTCATCCCGAATTCATCCCGAAGGGATTTACATAACTAAAATATGACACATCAATACTCATTTAATTTATTCACACCTAACCCGAATTCACGAAATATTACATTATTCCCCTCTCAGGATCATTCATCCCCGAATGAAGGTTATGGCTTAAGATTTTTCACTAAATATCAAATTTTCAGAATCTCTAGAGTTTCTTTGTAAAACGAGCTATACCCCAAACACTAAATATCATCTAACAACCCATCAACAATGTTACGGTTCATACACGGACTCCCACAACTATTTCAGTCAAGCCTAAGTACGAAGGTAAGGAATTCATACCTCTAGTCTATACTTTCACCAGAATTCTATAACCCAAAGGTTCAATACATTTCTAGGATACAGAATAAGTTAAGGGTATTACGGCCTGAATGTCATTAACGACAACTAGATGGTAACTACACTCTTCGAGTTCATTTGGTGAGTCTTAAGATACAAAATAAGTCTATGTCAAGGTTTAACAATTTCATTCTTCCACTGTATAACGAGTTCATCAGGAAATTCAAGCCTAACTATTTTGATTGCAAATCCAGAGTTTCATAAAGCCAGTCTACCCTAATAATCACATCAAAGTTCACCAATTTTAATTCAAACAAATTAACAATAGTCTCATGAATCATAACTACACCACACAATATCTATAGATCCTAGAAGAATTAATGAGAACACTAGCAAGGGTATTCACAGAAGAAGGGTCCTAACAATTGTTCGGGTTCGACATCAAAATTTTGTTACACCTCATAGTTTTGCATTCCGTCATGTCGTCAATTGGGACCGGTAATCCGGGAAAATATGTGACCTATTGAAACTATAATGAAGGTCCATGGGCTATTTATAGAAGTATTGGAGAGTATGGAAGTTAAAAGGATCGAAGAAATACATTTCAACAAAAATCGGAAAGTTTTCAATTTGACGTTCTAGATTGACGGACCATACAATTTTGTACGGACCGTCAATTTTTTCTGCAGATTTGAAGTTTCAGTTTGTATGGACCGTCAAAATGAATCATCCTTTTGGGCGGTGCAAAATTATTTTAGGGTATAAATTAATTTGGTCGATATTCAGACCTTACTTTCATAAATACGGACCCTAAATCAGTTCACAAACCCTCCGAAGGGTACTCTAACATCCTAAGCTCGAATCCAAGCCAAAACCCGCAAAATCTACATGGTAAATCCCATGGTTATCATGGTAATCATCTTCTCCTCGAGAAATTGATTTTGGAAAACCCTTGGAGGTAAAGTAATCTACTGTTTTGAGGAGATTATGGCATGTAAAGGTATGTTTTATCCTCCTCCACCTATTCTTATGATTAATTGATTTTTTGGAGGAAGTTATGAAAGGATTTTCATAATCAAAACTCATAAACTTGTGGAATCATCGTGATATGACTTATTGGGCTGTTTTACTTTAGGTATAAGTTGAAATTTGTAATCGAACTGGTTGTATGTGTTATGGGATTAAGGAAAGTATGGTTTGGAGAATTATGGGATTGAATTACATAAGTTTCCTTGTAAAATAAGCCTAAGAATCTAATGTGCCTAAGTTGTTCGACGATATGCCTAAGTGAGCTTGTCTATAGAACATGGATTCAATATTAATATCAACCCTTTATATGATATAGATAATCATCCGTAAGGAGTGCGAGGACTTGTAGAACGACTGTAGCTTCGTGGAAAAGGTGTGTAAGGCTATCCCCCTCTTTCAAAATCATGAAATCCAGATTTTATCATTTTCAAAAGAAACGTCAAAAGCTTCATTCTACTTGTATATCGTAATCTCTTGTTGAGAATTGTTCCTTGTTATTCTATTCCCATGGTTATTATTGGTTGGTTACTTGTTCACCATATCATAAGCCTTCGGAAAGAAGAGTCAATCATCAGAGTCGACTAAAAGTCATTCCAAAGTAAAGTCAAAGAGTTCTGAGTTCCAAGAGGCCTTATGTGCTAGTATTACTATACATATATATATATATATATATATATATATATATATATATATATATATATATATATTACTCACACCACCACTGCGAATAGTCGTTGGGCAGTTGTATATGTACATTATACACACCCGAACTATAACCGGACAACATGCACTTATATGTGCATCTATACATATACCTCAGAGTATATCTAAGAACAGTGATAGATTATACACCTCGACCTATAAACCACGGGAAGTTTATATAGTAAGGCCTATCTATGCAGGTTTTATTTTAGTTTCAGAGTTTCATTGTTTGCCCTACAAGGCACACAGGTTATCAGAGTATCATATTGCATTTATTCCTTTCTTTACAACTTTCATTTTCATATTGTTATTCATGCTTTACATACCGGTACATTTCTTTCGTACTGACGTCCCTTTTATCGGGGGTGATGTGTGTTCATGCCGCAAGTTCTGATAGGGGCTCTACTAGGCCACCATAGTATGAGTTGTCGAGTTCAACCGTCAGTGAGTAAGTTTCATCTTTCCTAGAGCTTCCTGGTTAGATATTGAGTATGTTTTGTAGAGTTATGTACGTAGTGGGTAGGTCGGGGCCTTGTCCTAACCATATGACAGTACATGTGTTCGTAGAGGCTCATAGACTTATCTAATATGTACAGTGGTAATGTATAGCCTTGTCGGCTAGATTGTCTTTTGTTGAATCGTGTTGAGTCCTTGTCGGTCCTGTTTATATACATATGTTGGGTTGGTCCCTCTTGTTTAGCGTTATTGTTGTGTTATACTCCAGTACGGCCTTGTCGGCCGGAAGTTCTATTCATACAGAAGTCAGGTCATCACAGTGGTACGCTCGGGCCAGCATGGCACCGAGTTCTATCCACACCCCCTAGTTTGGGATGTGACAAATTCAAGGACAATGTACGGAGTCACATAAGAAAGATTCGGACTCGGATCAATCAGTGAATACGCCTCAAGAGAACAAATAGTTAGAATACATGTGACTACATTGTTTGAGGCTTCAGCTACCTCCCTGCGAGCCAAACCATGAAGTAAAGCTTCCTTTGTACTAAACGATCCTGGAAAGATGGAAACATAACTAACACCCAAATAAGAACAACGTAGTCTTCAAGGGGATTCTAACAACTAGAACACTCAAGTATCAACACGAAGTTAGGGGGTTTCTCCATTTAGCTAACTTTAACAAGAGTTGGATAAACAAAAGGTTTAACACATATGTGCTTTGACAAGGAGGTGCCCAATATATCAATCTAGATAATTTACTCAGGAAATGCGTCTAATTCAACAACACATAATTCAAGCCTAACTTACTTTACTTCCCATTTTCATTAAATTTGGAAAGAACAAGCATACATATAGTTTCCAATAAGAGGGAGTATCAACTATTTATATATTCCCTTTCTTAATCTGAAGTGGATAATTCAGACCTTAACTTTGTCTAACATAATATCCCTTCACTCCTATCACTATATAATCTCTCACACCATTCTTAATCTTATCACATCTTTTCATAGGTAGCGTAGTACTATATTCAACATATCATTGGCCTTTTAAATTGTGTAACTTTTGGAATTTCCTAGGGTATATCCCCTACTTAGCATGCTCTTTTCCATCAGTCTCCGTGAAACTTTTGTAACTAAGGTTTCATCTTTATCTAATGTCTTAACATTCATTTACTTATTCATCTAAAACTCACATATATCATACTCACACCTTCACACATGTTGTAGACTACTAACTTGCGTTCTTGTATTTTCTATATCAAACCTACTAGATAAAATCTAGGTGTTACCACTCTCATACTATCGTTCTCCCACCAAGGTTTACTTAAAGTTCCAACCTAATAATCGATACCAACTTAAGCAGCAATACAAATCACATTTTGGGCTAGATAAATATACAACTGTTAGAGTACAATCAAAGAAACATTAGTCTATTGAGAGTCCATGAAAAAAGTGGTCTATCCAAATCACATAGGTCCATCTAACTACAACCTAAAATCAAAATCCTTTGTATCAAAACCTAGGATAAAAAATTAAAGCCTAAATCAAACTCCATCATCTTCTTAAATCATTCTTCCACAAGCGGGTATTTTCGAGTTTGAAGCCTAAAATATAATTCTTCCATTAAACATCAAAATGACACAGATCTTTTAACCCAATAAGAATATAGATGCTTCACCTTCATCTATTTCATCATCGTCGTCGCCAAGATTAGTCACATTTGCTTGATGTAACATTTGACGTTTTAGATCCTTTTTCCCTCGACATATTTTTTTTATTTCTTCCCTCACAACCTCCGGGCATTTTTGACAGCGTACGACATTGCTATAAGTACCAATAAGATGTTGTTTGTGGCTAAAGATTCCGCCTTTAGTTATCTTGTGACAAAACAAACATACAACCGTCATCCTATTGGTCTCACTAACTTTTTTCCTATATTTCCAAGTCGGGTCGGACAATTTAATCACTGTTAAGATGTAAGAAAAATAATCAGAAACATATCATATAAAATCAGCAAGGAAACAACAACATATAACTTTAGCAAGGAAACAACAAAACAGAGCAGAAAAAAGACACAACTACACGATCCCTTAAAATAGCCTTGGCATGGGCTTGCAAACCTTTTTTACCACTCATCCCTGCATTATCTCCTGCCTTATGTTGAAAGTAACAACCTAAAGGACCTTTCGTACTGGTTGATCCATGACTTGAAGAGATTGTTACATTATTTGACCCTTTTTGTGAGTGTAAAGAAAGTGACAAATCAGCTGCTTACACATATCATAGGCCTTTTAAATCAGGCCTATATTCCACATATCATAGGCCTTTTAAATCGTGTCACTTTCAGAATTTTCTAGGGTATCTCCCCTACTTAGCAAGCTCTTTTCCATCAGACTCCTTGAAGCTTTTGTAACTAATGTTTCATATTTATCTAATGTCTTAACCTTCATTCACTTATTCATCTAAAACTCACATATATCATACTCACACCTTCACACATGACATAGTTTATTAACTTGCGTTCTTGTATTTTCTATATCAAACCTACTAGATAAAATCTAGTTGTAACCACTCTCATATTATCATTCTCCCACCAATGTGATTATTTAAATTACCAACCTTATAATCAGTACCAACCTAAGCAGCAACACAAATTCCTTTTGGGCTAGATAAAATTACAACCGTTAGAGTACAATCAAAGAAACATTAGTCTATTGAGAGTCCATGACAAAAGTGGTCTATCCAAATCACACAGGTCCATCTAACTACAACCTCAAATCAATTCTTTGTATCAAACCCTAGGATAGCAAATTAAAGTCTAAATCAAACTCCATCGTCTTCTTAAATCATTCTCCCACAAGTGGTTGTTTTCGAGTTTCAAGCCTAAAATATAGTTCTTACACTAAACATGAAAATGGCACAGATCTTTTAACCCAATAAAAATGTAGCCTCAATGTACGATCATTCTTAATTCACTATAATATACCTTCAATTTTCCTTTCATATGAATCTTCAGTACTCTAAACATAGCACATCTTAAGTATGTCTCAAAGCCATAACAACATATAGATCCATCTACTTAAACCCGTACAGAGTACCGTAGCATCATAGCATAATCCGGAAATATGCCTATGAATGTATCTAATCTAGTCACACCAACAAATTTCTTTGCAATTATATATCAAAGCTTAAAGGATGTAGCCTAAAAGCACACTCTCTTCTCATGATATTATTATTTCTTATTCTTTCATTACATATCATCCCCAAATTAAATTCATAGGTCAACATAAATTCTAGAAGTATAGCCTATAACTTTTAATTCCTGACTATTTTATTCGCTTATTCATGACTTATACTTGATCTTCATTATGCTCATAACTAAAATGATGAACCATCATAATATTTCATCCTCGTTTCTAATATATTCTAAGTCTCGTAACTTCTTTACAACCCTTTAATAATTTTCTAATAAAATTCTAGCTATACCATAAGAAAACTCTCACCACATACTTTAAATAACCAATTGATTTAATGTAGGTAACCACCTCCACGAATCTTCTGTTATGAACAAGGTTTGAAGTATCACATTGTGCAAAGTTCTTGACGGTCTCAAATATAGAAATCTTGAGAATTTGACTACTGATAATTCTATGGTTCTCATTTGATAAATAAAATTTAATAGTATTATATTTCCAAAAAGGTATATACTGCAACGTAAGGCAAAAAGAAGGAATATAACTCTCAAATAGGCTTTTCTCTACTTACTAATACAAAATATCCCTAAATCACATTACCACTTTATTAAAACCTAAGGACATAGCTATCCCACTCTTCACCTAACCCATCAATGGCACTCAACAAGATACTTCCATCCATCACTATATCACATTTTGGCTAATATATCTCCCTTCGTAGCAGAGGTTATGTCCATCGCATTGAAAATTATATCCATCTTAACAATACTCGTAGGTCTACCAAGATTCCGGCAGAGTTTCCTCAGGAATTAGGACTAATGTCATTCTTATACGTGTCTCAAAAGATCAAAATCACATCTTACAATCACCATATAGATACACCTTCTATTGAATCCCAAGCGACTTTGCACCATCCATCAATTTTTAAATCATGACCAATGTGCACCACATAGAACCATTGTTTACTAGATTAGAAACTACAACATGAGTTAAAGTCATTCCCATGAGGCACGAGTAACGAACACGTCGGAACGATCCTAAAGAGAAGTTCAAGCTCTATAGCACAATGTAGAATCAAGAAGAATGAGAAACACCTATAAATGTCTTGAGAGTCTTTCGATCATGTAGGTGATCAGGCTACACAAGGAAGACTCCACTAGATACAGCTCCACAGACACAGCCAACTCCTATGACACATCTAAACCTAGGCTCTAATACCAAGCATTTCACACCCCTAAACCCACCCTGAACATAAAAAACATACGATGTTATAAACAACACCGTAAGCACCTTATAAAATCATTAAACATCGAATCTCTTTTAATATTTATTTAATAGAAGCCTTGAATAGACAAATATAAGCATATTGTTACTTATTAAAATTACGGAAGTCTAATATGAATAACCAACTATAAAATATGGTAATGCCTCAATAATTCGTACTAGACTTTCAACATTTACCTACAATCTCACAACTATCTACAGAGCTTCAATAATAAATAAATTAGTGTCTAACTTCGGGACGCAGCCTGGAAAACTAAAATAAATAAATGAAGATAGAGAGATGTCCCACGAGTAAGCATGTGGGCTCACCAATAAGTATGGAAAGTAGCAAGTTCTCCTACTCCATACGCGTATCACAAATCTGCTCTTCTTCCCTTCTCCTCATCATCTCATTAGTAGGGGTACATCAAGTCATTAATATATTTAGAAACCATGTTCAAGTCATCAGATAAGTTTCAACTTCAACAAAGCCCGTGCATAGGATAAAACACATAAAATATCCAAGCTTTCGAAATCAACTTTAAAACGTCCCTTATAGGGGTAGATTATGTTCAAAATCCAAAGCTTTATAAATCAGTTTCAACAATCTCTTGATAGAAAAAATCATGAATACATATATAAAACATGATACACCTAAGGTTCCATGAGGGCTTGTCCCTCATGCACATAAAACCTTCCCAAAGAAACCATTTTTAAAGGTTTAACAAAGTATGTTCGAAAACAGACATACCTCAATTCCTGCTAAGATGCTATCAAATAGGTTTTCTGAGGTTCAACAATCACTCTAAAATTGATTAGAATAATAAAGATTAGAACTTTATACTTTTATCTTGAATTCCCACCCTTTTCGAAAACTAGAGTTTCTAAGACAAATTCGTGTTCTTACTTTCATAGGATTCACCCATGGATTCTAGCGTGTTTCGTATGATATGTACACCCAAATCAATCCATATATATATATATATATATATATATAAGAAGTACACAAACTTACCTCACGATGAATTCCCAACGATTCTTTTCTTCAACCGTTCTTGAATCGAATTCTCACAATCTATGAAATAGATGAGGATTCTAGTTTAATCCTTATTAGATTGAGCCATTGAGGTAATAATCATAAAGCTTGAGTAAGAACTTACCTTAGAGGTTTAGATAAGACTCTAGGGTGTTTTCCCTCTAAAAAGACGGCTTAAAATGAAGTGGGGTAGGTTTTAAGAAGTTTGAGATATATAAAAATCATGTAAAATCATGAAATGCCGAAATTGGTCTGGCGCCCCACGCCACATTTAAGGGTGGCACCCTCACCAGGATTATTTCAATAAGCATGTCAAATTTTCCCCCATTGGAAATTATGCCTGGTGCCTCGCGCCATGCTTAATTTTGACTGCATCGACAATATTCAATAAAATAGGAATAACTCCTAGCACCGAGCTCCGATTGATCCCCGCCATATATAATTGGAAAGTTATTTCAAAGACCTTCAACTTTCTTTTCATGATGTTTCTCAAATTCCTATCAAAACGACCTGAAAACGGAGTACAAGTGAGAACTACCTGAGACTTAATTGAATTTAAGAACTTTTACGAACTCCCTTATTTGGTTTGACCTCGAAACGACTATCTATCACCCGAATTCATTCCGAAGGGATTCACATAACTAAAATATGATACGTCAACACTCATTTAATTTATTCACACCTAACTCAGATTTACGAAATGTTACAACATGACACAACTTTAATTTACTAAGGACATGACCCTATATAGAAAGGTAAGGAGGTCTAGGATTAGAGTAGAAGGTTAATAGGTAGTCGAGTGGTGTCACACATTAGGTGGGAGAGGTAGGGGACTAGATTTCTCTCCACATCCCCCTTATTAGTAATATGATTTAGTAATATGATTTAGTAATATCATAGTTTCTTACTTTTCCATGTTCATTACTATATATTGCGTATTTGTGTTGTATCTTGCTCGTTTGCTGCTACTTTTTGTATCTGCTTCAAATTCTTTTCTGTACTTTTTTTTTGTTTTTTTTTAGCCAAATGTCTTTCTGAAACAATCTCTCTGCCATACAAAGGCAGGCGTAAGATATGTGTACATGCTACCCTCTCCAAATCAAACTTGTGAAATTACACCGAATACATAGTTGTTGTATAGTGCCTTAAATCTTGTAATGTCATCGTTGTGCACACTTATCTTTTTCAGATGTTCCCGGATGCAGCAATGTCGTGTACTGAACCCCAAAAGTGAAAGGGGATGCCCGATGATAACCTCCATTTTGTTCCCGAGACTTTGATTGGTAGCTGGTGGGTGAATACCAAAGTTTGCCCTTATCTTTTTGTCACCTATCAAATTCTTGCATCGGGCACATTTATACCTACATAGATTGTATAACTGAGTTGGGAAAAGAGATAAATTGCACCCTGAATTATATTCAAAATATCGAGTTCACACTCTAACTAATCGGGTTACCTATTACATTCCAGCACAATTAAAAAATAAATTTATTTACACAATGATACACATATAACCAGTTGCACAAGGTAAGATGTTACACACTCGTCTACCACGTCAGTGCCATATCAATGCCACGCCAGAAAGTTCTAAATTTTAATTTTTATATTTTTTTCTTTCTCTATTCATTTGATTCTTCTTTTGTTAATTATATTTTTATATTAATTAATTATTAAAATTCTTCAATAGTATATCTTCTTCGTCACTAAACCACTCCACCCATGTTATCTCTTATCCCACCAGAAACACCATATACGCCACCACCGGAGCCGCCATTACCCACTGTCTTCTCTAAAAACAACCGCCATAAATTTAATTCCAAAATTCACCACCGATCACCTTCGCCACCATCATCGCAACAGGGGATAAACTATCACAAATAATGAAACAACTGCAATTCCCAACAGACCATCTTCTACCAATTTTTCTTCTACTTTTCATTCAATTCACCAAAGTAAGGAAACCTACAAATACAGGTTTGTTTCTTCTTCTTCTTCTAGACAATCCACCCTTGATAAATTTATCCAAAATTCCACCAAGAATGCTGAGAAATATAGTAGGGAACAGAAAAATTGAATTGGGTTTGGAGAAAAGAACGAAAATGAATTTGAATCCAATGGCATCGTCGCCGGAGACGAGCTCGTCAAAGCTTCGGCTGCGGAAGTGGAATGAACTCGTGAGATGGGGGAAAGTGAAGAAGATACACACAAATACAGGGTAAAAGGGTTAGGGATACACACGAATAAAAAAATCGGTGCTGTCTTCTCGATTCTCATGGTGTCAACGTCGTAGCTCCACCAAAATTCACCATTGATGACGTCGTGAAGCACCATCCTTTGACCCACTTCTCCCTCTCCATTTCGTTACTTAAATTAGTCCCACATCCACAAAAATAACCGGACATCGTTCTTCGAAACAGTTGGAAAAGAGGGCGGGGGCTGATTCTTTGCTCTAATATTTAACTCAAACGCGCTCCTTTTTACTATAATTAATTAATTAATTAATTAATTGTGCCACGTCAGCTTGCAAGGTGGAAATAAATTTAACTCGTGTAATAGATCACCCAATTAGTTGGAGTGTGAACTCGACATTTCAGTGATAGTTCGGGATGCAATTTGTGTCTTTTCTCTCATTATATGCATGTTAAACTTTGATAGAATAAAGTGAATTCTGAATTTTCATCGTATAAGAGATACAAGTGTTTGATTTTAAAATACAAGATATATATTTATAACTTAGTAGGCGTTTGAATATGAATTTACAATCACGATTTAAAATTATTGATTTGGGCAGAAGTTGATTTGAAGTTAAAATTTTATTTGGACTTGAAAATTACTTTCTCAACTCTTATACAATCTTACCAAGTGAGCAAATCATTATTCATAAACAAGATATCAGAATATCATAAGGCGCCGGATTAATAAATCACATATCTGCATTTATAAATGTGTGTTCATTATTCAAATGTTATAAACAAACACAAATTTAAAATTATAATTGCGTGAGCAAACAGACCCCTATAGGGTTCTTTCGTGTAATTATCCTAATTATTTTTTTAAGAATTTGGGTGTTAAAGGTAGTTTATGTGTAAGGATTTGCACGGAAGAGTACAATTGTTGGAATGCGGTGAAGCTGTCACATAGAATAGGTGGAAGAACAAAGCTTTTTTCTAGGCAAAACCCCGGGCTTTTCTCTCCTCTCAAAACCTCCACAAACAAATACTCCCTGTCCCAATTTGGGTAGAATCGTTTGATTTAAGAGAGAATTTTTAAAAAAAAATTGTCGTTCAAAATAAATTTTAGATATTTATGTATCTAAAAATTATATTAAAAAAATAATATTTTTTTTGAGACAGACTTGAAAGATAAGTATGACACAAAAATTGAGACAAAAGAGAGTATTTTCCGTATTCCCCCTCCAAACCTTTTCTTTCTACAATATACTATTTTACTTTTTAAAATATTATATATTTTAAAGTATGTCTTTTGATGTTGGTTAACAGAGGATCGTTATTTTAATCTTTTTGTTTTTCTTTTCAATAATTGATATTTTTGGGTTTTAAATTTAAATCAAAGGATGGGTGTTGATAAAAAATTGTTAGGTCTTTCATAGAGATAAATCAGTATTTAATTTAGTGGGAAAATAATTCATATATACTACTCAGACATCTAGTTTGCAGTCATATAGCTCACTGTATATATTTGTTTTGTACAACTATATAAAAACATTACATATACTCTGTATATAAAATGTATATGCTTTGTATAATCATGTATAAACACACAAAATCAACCCAAATTCAGTGGATAGATAATTTATATGTTCTTTATAGCTATATATATGTTGCTCAACTTATTTATAACTGTTAAATATACCACATATACACACAATATACCTCTCGGATTTAGTATAGAAACTGTATATGGTGTAGATATTTAGGTAATATTATAGTCTCCTAGTTTAGGTGTTATTGTAGTGTAATTAGTATTGTACACTTACCATAATATTTGTATTACCATAATTGTATATTTAGTATCCAAATAGAATAAGGTTTTAGGAGTAGAATATGAATAGGATTCTCCTATTATGGAAATATGTAACTTGTATAAATACTATTTCAATTAATGAAAATAATCAAGGGATTATTTCTTTCATGGTATCAAGAGTCTAGGTTTATTTTCTCTCCCAAATTCTCCATTTTTTTCATCGAAATCCCTAGCCAAATCTGAGACCTTGCTCTCGGGTTTCGTGCCGACGAGAACCCCCTTCTTCCAAAAATTTTCTCCATAATCCCTCAATCACATACTGTTCTATCAATATGTCTACATCCCGGAACATGTTTCATCCTGCCCTTACAGTTTCTATCATCAAGAATAACATCCCTCTAGTTCTTGAAATAGAAAACGTCCAACATGCGACGTGGGCTGAACTGTTCAAAATTCACGCACGATCGCATCAAGTCATCCATCACATAATCCCCGCGGCTCCTCAGGATACGGAGGTGCCAAAACGCGAGGATGATCCTAAGTTGTGGATGACTATTGATGCTACCATCTTTTAGTGGATATATTCCACCATATCTACCGACCTTTTGCAAATAATTATTGAGCCTGACACTACGGCACATGCGACTTGGGATAGACTGAGTGATATATTCCAAGATAATCAAAATTCTAGAGTCGTTACCCTTGAGCAGGATTTCTCCCACGTCAACATGGAAGATTTTTCTAATGTTTCGCTTATTGAAAAAGATTAAAGGAATTGGCGGACCAACTTCGGACGTTGGCGCGCCGATTTCGAATGATCGTTTGGTCCTCCAAATGGTTTTCGGCCTCTCTGAGGCCTACAGTGGTGTGGGAACGCTTCTTCGGCAAAGCAATCCGCTTCTGCAAGTTTATCAAGCTCGTTCTATGCTTACACTAGAAGAAGCAGGCATGGCCAAAAGAGCGGCTACCAGTACTAGTCCCGTAGTCATGATGACCGAGTCCACGGTGTATCCTACCACTTCCAACAACTAGGGCCAAAACTGCAACAACAGTGGCGGCAAAAAAGGTGGAAATAAGAAAAATAATGGCAAAAACCGCGGAGACAACAACGGCGGCGGCCGGCAGAATGGTGGTAGCGGTGGGGGTCCTCGCGGTGGTTAACAACAGCAATAGCGATTACGGGGCCTGATGGGCTGATACAGCGATTTTGGGCCCAACCGGTTTACCTCCCTGGCGATTTCAACCCATTGGCGTGGCGGCCCGGCGATCCAGGCCCAATTCAACCTGGTCCAGTTATAGCAGTGATGCGGCGAGATCGCAGCGAGGGTGCTTGGGTCTCGACTCCCGCAAGCCCATCACGCAGCAGCACCCACGCCTACCGACATCGAAGCCGCAATGCACACGCTTAGTTTAAATCCACCGAACCCAAATTGGTATATGGACACCGGGGCCACTACCCACATGACATCCGATTCAGGTACGCTCTCATCTTATTCCAATTTGAGCAACCCCCTCTATATAATTGTTGGTAATGGTAATTCTATTCCAATTTGTGGTTATGGTCATAAAACCTTAACTCCCCCCCATCCTCATCTTATTTTGAAAAATACCCTACACGTCCCCAAATTGATTAAAAACTTAGTCTCTGTCCGTAAGTTCACTACTGACAATTCTATTTCTATTGAATTTGATCCATTTGATTTCTCTGTGAAGGATTTCAAGACAGGGAGTCCTCTCATGAAGTGTGATAGTATGAGAGATCTTTATCCTATCACCCCAGTTTCGGTCCATCGAGTCAAGCCCTACCATTAGCCTTTGCAGCCATTTCTCCTTTCTTGTGGCATGCTCGTCTTGGTCATCCGGGGTCCTCTATTTTTTCATTTTTAGATAAAAATAGTTTTATTTCATGTAAGGGTACGAGTCGTACTCCAAATTGTCAATCTTGTTCTTTAGGAAAAATTGTTAAGTTGTCATTTGTAGACTCAAAATCTCATACTTTAATGCCATTTGATATTATTCATAGCGACTTATGGATGTCTCCTGTTCTTAGTTCTGTGGGTCATCAGTATTATGTTCTCTTTCTAGATGATTATTCTAAATTTCTATATACGTTTCCGATAGCGAAGAAATCTCAAGTTTTTTCCATCTTCCTAAAATTTAGAGCATTCATCAGAACCCAATTCGATCGTGAAATCAAAAATATTCAGTGTGATAATGGCAAAGAATATGACAATGGGGTGTTTCGGGAATTCTGTGCTAATAATGGGATAAATTTTTGTTTCTCTTGTCCTCATACATCTTCATAAAATGGGAAAGCCGAACGTAAAATTCGTTTCATAAATAACATTATCCGCACTCTATTAATTCATGCTTCTGTACCCCCATATTTTTGGCATCATGCTCTTCAAATGGCTACATATCTACTTAACATAACTCCTTCCAAAGGTTTGACATATTCTTTCCCCCTTCAAATTTTATATAATAAAATTCCTTCATATTCACATCTTCGGGTTTTTGGATGTTTATGTTAACCATTATTCCCGTTCACCACAATTAACAAACTTTAGGCCCGGTTGTCTCCGTGTGTGTTTTTGGGTTTTCCAACTAATCATCGTGGCTACAAATGCTTTGATTTATCCTCTAATAAAATCATCATTAATCGCCATGTCACTTTTTATGAATCCCAATTTTCATTTGCTAAAGGTCATACTCTCGTGCCTAGTTCGTATAATTTTTTGGATGACCAAATATCTCCGTATATTATTCAGCATTTTTTTAGACATCTCCCGCACCTAAAATTCTCCAGACCTTTGCCGCCCGCTGGTCCCATCGTCCGTCACGACCCTCTCGCCCGGTTTATCAGGCTAGTTTCAGCGATTGGGCGATCGGCCCGATCTTAGGCTGGTCGGTTCTGCATCCGCCAATATTCTTGCTCCGGATTGGGCAGCCAGGTGCCTGCTTGGCGATCCGTTCCGAACCCAGCAAATTCCCAAAATCCGTCCAGTTCTCCATTAAGTCATAGACCGGTCACTCGTAGTCAACGGAGTATTTTTAAACCAAAAAGATATTTTAATTTACATTCTAATGTTCTTAAATCACCCTTACCCCAAAATCATGTGTCTGCGTTAAATGACCCGAATTGGAAAATTGCTATGACCGATGAATTTAATGCTCTTATTGATAATAAGACATAGGTGTTGGTACCCCTTCCATCTGGTATTAATATTATTCAGTCTATGTGGATTTTTGCTCATAAGGAGAATTCAGATGGTTCATTTGCTCGACATAAGGCACGACTTGTGGATGATGGTAAGACTCAGTAGGTTGGTATAGATTGTGGTGAGACATTTAGTCCGGTGGTCAAGCCGGCTACCATTCAAACGGTGCTAAGCTTGGCTCTTTCGAATGCATGCAGTTAGATGTAAATAATGCTTTCCTACATGGGGATCTCAAGAAAATAGTCTATATGCGTCAGCCGTTGGGATTCAGGAATCCTAACCATCCTCATCATATCTGTTTATTGAAGAAGTCCTTATATGGGCTTAAGCAGTCTCCCAGGGCCTGGTATACAAGGTTTGCTGACTATGTTTCGACTATTGGGTTCACTCACAGCAGATCAGATAATTTCTTGTTCATCTACCGTCGTGGTTCGTCTTTGGCCTACATTCTGTTGTATGTGGTGATATCATTTTGACTGCCTCTTCCGATGCCTTACGCCAGTCTATCATGACCATGCTCAGCTCTGAGTTTGCTATGAAAGACTTAGGGCCCTTGGGTTACTTTTTTAGGATTGTCGTCACTCGTCATTCCGATAGATTATTCTTGTCTCAACGGAAGTATGCAGCTGAGATCATCGAAAGGGCGGGGATGTCATCCTGTAAGTCCACTTCCACTTCAGTTGATAGGAAGCCCAAGCTAGTGTCGCGGCTGGCGTACCATACGAGGACCCGACCCGCTATCACAGTCTTGCAAGGGCTCTTCAGTATCTTACCTTTATAAGACTGGATATTACATATGTTGTCTAGCATGTGAGTTTGTTCATGCATGATCCTAGAATTGATCATATGAATGCACTCAAACGCATCATTCGGTATATTCAGGGTACACTTGACTATGAGTTGCATCTATATCCTTCCTCGACATCCACACTTGTCTCGTATACGGATGCTGATTGAGGTGGCTGTCCCGACACCAGACTGTCTACGTCTGGGTATTGTATGTTCCTTGGTAACAACTTGGTATCCTGGTCGGCAGAGCGTCAGTCAACTCTATCCCGCTCAAGTGCCGAAGCTGAATATCGACGGGTAGCTAATGTGGTCTCAGAATCATGTTGGTTACATAACTTGCTTTTGGAGCTTTATTGTCCTATTCAAAAGGCAACCTTGGTTTATTGCAATAATATTAGTGCCATTAACCTTTCTGGTAATCCGGTTCAGCACCAACGCACTAAGCATATCGAGATGGACATTCACTTTGTCCGCGAAAAGGTTGCTCGGGGTCAGGTACGCATATGTCATGTCCCGTCAAGATATCAAATTGCAGACATCTTTACAAAGGGTCTTCCCTCGGTCCTTTTTGAAGATTTTAGGGACGGTCTTAGCGTTCGAAGACTGCCCGCTATGACCGCGGGGATGTGTTAAATATACCCCATATACACAAAATATACATGTATATTGTGTGTATATGGGGCTCTCGGATTTAGTATAGAAACCGTATATGGTATAGACATTTAGGTAATATTGTAGTCTCCTAGTTTAGGTAATATTGTAGTGTAATTAATATTGTACACTTGCCATAATATTTGTATTACCATAATTGTATATTTAGTATCCTAATAGAATAAGGTTTTAGGAGTAGAATAGGAATATGATTCTCCTATTATGGAAATATGTAACTTGTATAAATACTCTTTCAATTAATGAAAATAATCAAGGGATTATTTCTTTCAATAACTTTACATACATACATACATACATATATATATATACATACATACATATATATATATACATACATACATATATATATATACATACATACATATATATATATACATACATACATATATATATATACATACATACATATATATATATATATATATATTCTTATACTCAAGCATCGAACTTGAACATGATTTCCTAATCCCCGAGCTTCCGATGTGCAACTAAACACCTAATGGCCTTCAATGTGGAAATGAAGAAAGAATAATATGTATCAAATTGAAACTATTCATTGGGTCACCACGACAAACATCAACATGGAAGAAGAGATGGGAGAGAGAATTAGTCACCAACAGGTCAACGAGCAAGACTCATTGAGCTACATATCCATCTACTTACATTAAAAGAAACAAGATATTGAACTCCACAATTAGAAATCATACTAAGAAAATTAGGGTTGTTAAATTTATACTTATATTTTGTAATCATAATATCAAGATTAAACGACTGATATGTAGCTCAGTGAGTCTTGTCAATCATTCGAATTGAAACTTGAAATTTCTCCTATGTATCGAATGGGACACCCCAATAATTGAAAATATGTATGTCCTATAGACAATCTATATTAGGGACAAAAATGTACTTGAACACATTCGTATTATTAATGAGATTAATATTTATGGCATTTGCAATATATGAATTATTGTTAGCAATTATTTATATATGTATATCCCTTGAGCTTACGTTGTCATTAATAGAGTGAGATATTAATGATAGAACATAACTCTCAAAATAACCTCGACTAATGATCATCGAGAATGGGATATCGATGATATGCTATAAGTCGACATGTGGTCTGCATCACATTCTTGGAGAATGTAGTATGTCTCACAACTACGAGTAATGGTTACTCGTGATAGACACATGGATACATTGGAGAAGTATTGGTATACTCTGCCTATAAACTATTTGTTATACATGTCTATAGTGTTATCGGCGTGTGGAATATAAAGGTCATTTGACTTGAGGTCAATACGCACCTTGTTTATAGAATGATGTACTTTGACCAAGTTCTAAGCTTAAACTCCTTCTGGATAAGATACGACTTATGTTGGGTGCATAAGGATGTAAATCAAGGTGATAGTTAGCCAAGAATATGATTCATTCCTCAATTGAAAATTCGATAGAGCACTCAAGTTCTCAATGTTATTAGGTTGACTAAAGTCACTGGCCAGTAAGAGACATATTTAGAATATGGTCTAGTTGTCAACTAATAAATGTGAGATAAAGTGATTAAGACATTTGGATAGACACTTGATAAATCCTAAGCTTAATCGAGTGTGTCGCGAATGAAAGAAATTTTCAGTTCCGCATAAAGGTTAAGTTTGCTGGATTCATGTAAACGTACTTCACATATTGAGTTCGTCATACGGCCTTGATCTAGGAGTTTAAATGCGGAACTTAATTAGATTAATGTCGATATGTGAAGGCCTATAGAGTCACACTATATGCGATTATTTCTTCGATCTAAGAGTGTATTGAGAAAATATTAAATATTCAATTGAGAATTGAGATATTTAATTTATAATAATTATGAAATATTTTTATTTGATAGAAATTATTTAATTAAGTCGAATTGGATTTCGAATTTAATTAAATGTGTTGGATATATTATATGAGTATACAGACAAATACAGAGAAGCAATTGGGCCAGAAATTACTGGCCCAAAATTAGAGCCTGGCCGTCCACTGTGGACGTGTGAAGTGGACCAGCTGGGCTGGTCCACTGAACATTAACATGGGCCAGATTTCCCTATTTTAAATCTGCTTAGGTTTTTTCATGAACTCCTATATAAACAACACATACCCCATAATTATAAGGTTACAGAAAATAACTTCTCAGTTCCCAAAACAAGATTTCTTAGCTTTCTTGAATAGGAAATACATTGGAGTTGGAACTTGCATTCGAGGATTCAAATTGTGTGGATACCTTAGTATTGAATCTCGCGCTCGAAAACCTGTAATTTTTCATTCATTATGTTTTGAACATAAACATGATTATTGTATAAGTCATGTCAGGATCATTGTTGGGTAAGAAAATTTTAACTTTCGATGTGCTTGCGAACGCAACAAATCCCTACAATAATATAGTCAAATTCAAATTCCTAGGAACTCCAAATCCAATCTTCAGCAGATTGAAATCTGGAAAGAGCCACGTACACAAATAATAAGAGAACAACACAACACATCTCGTGGAATAAAACAATAGAAAAAAGAAAATGAAGAAATAGAGAGTAGATAAGAAAGAGGAATAAGGGGAGAAGGGAAACGAGTTAGTTGAGTGGGGATGTTAGGGAAAGTGTAGAAGGAGATGGAGAAGCTGGATGAGATAGATCCAAAAAATAGTGTGTGGGAGAGAAAATTAAAATTTTGAAGGGTTAATTGGGGTAAGATGTGGATAGTTGGGATAAAATTGGCAAATTAGATGTCCTAATGGACATTCAGCTTAATGTTTCCTAATTTAATTGCTTTGCATTGTTCTATGCTTCTTCTTTTAACAATAATTAACAAAAATAACCGATATAAGTCAGTCGGTTTCCAAATTAGATTTTGTTATTGTTGGGTCCGAGGCTACGGATAAGCAAGAATATGTAAGAATAAAACAGTAACAGCTAAAGCAATTAAAACAGTTTCTGGATGTTGCCTTCAATGTTGTGTCAACATCTGAGGCAACATTGTGATAAAATAATTATAAACCTTTATAGAGCAAATGCAGCGGAAAAGTAAAGAGAGACAAGGTTTATATTTTCAAGGATATATATTAATATATCCCTTGATGGTCAATGACCAAAGAATTGTATAAATTATATACAATTACAAATGAATTTCTTTTTACAAGATTGAACAATAAATGCGAAAAAGAAATTACAAACAAAAGTGAAGTCGCAGATGACTTCAGCCTAAAGTTAAATGACCTAAAAAGACAAATACAACATCTTCATTACTATTGCTTGAAACATAAGCTTGATCTAGAATCTGAGCAGCAGTAGTAATGTGGGACTAGATGTTGTTATACTACTTTAGGCTAAGTGTGTTGATCCAGTTTCTAAGGTGAATATCCGAGAACTCTCTTGGTAATTCTTCTCGTTCAATTCTGGATATCGATACTCTGAAGTTTCCCTCTATTTATAGTGTGGAACTTCCCTTGAAATCCTCATTGGTTGGTTGCGGAGGCTGAGTAAAAGAAGACTTTATCTTGGACTGGTTCTTGCTCCTTCAAAAGCTCAACGTTCTGGACTTGGTCTTCACGCTGCTTCCTCTCCAAGATTTGATTGTTTCTTTTACCACGCTTTAAACACAACATCATTGTTAGCTTGCCTAGGTCATTTTTTACTCACAGTAACACAACCTGTTTTGGCCTGAAGAATAGGAAAAATCATTACAGAGATGTTGTCAGGAATGTTGTCACAACATCGCATGCAACATTCTTATTTTCATAAGATGTTGTCCTGAGCATTTATAAATGTTGTCACAATATCCATCCAACATCAACAATATCCCCCTTTTTGCCTTTCTTCACAAAACTCCATACGAAGAGAAAATGACTAGGATACTGATTCCCGATGTAGTCCTTACATTCCAAGAATCAGTAGGATCAGTGTTATGCTCCCCCTTAACCTGCAGTAGTAAATTTCAAGCAGTGTTGTATCGATGATTTGATTAGATAGGAGTTATGTTCTGTTAGTCGTGACTTACTTACGGCAACTGCGTAATCAGTCTACAGTAACCATTCATAACAATCCACATCAGGCAAACATATATAAACAGCTTTAGAAAGCAGTCACAATGTCTGCAAGAACAGACCAAATGTCTCAAAGTAAAATATTACAAACACAAATAATATTCCAAATGTCAGTAATGTCAGTATATCCACTATTCAAATAAACATTCATCATTGAATTAACATTCCATTCCATCAGCATAATCATCCTTGATTAGAGTAATCAAGTCACAGTAGCTTCCAACCGCTTTCTGTGATCGATCACTCTGTGCAACACCATCTTCATCTCTATAGCATCAGAAGTAGTCAGCAATCAATCATCTCAACTCATCTCCCCCTGCATCATTGTTCGCACTTTATCGATGCGGCTCCTTGTGCTGCGCTTCGCAGCAAAGATCAACATCATCTCCCCCTTTTTGTGAAGAAAGTAAGCCATATAATAGTTTCTGGCTCGCACTAGTTCTTGAATTTGCCTGTCAAGTTCAGCAATGTGCTGTCGTAGCCAGTCTTTGGACATTGGGACTTGTCCTTGAGCAATGTTTCCAGGAATGTCGGCAACATCCTTTGATGTGTTAGTGTTCCATTCATCTTTCTTCCAGGGCAGGTCAATAACCATGTTCCTGTTGTTAACAACTGCTCGTTGTACTGAGTAAACCTCTAAGGCTGGACTCAGCTTTTCTCCTTTTGGAGTCTTAAAACCTTGGTTGAGCAGGATTTGAAAAATCAAGGAGGGGTATGGAAGGGCAAAGTTGCTTTGTTTTTCTGCCAAGTTGACAACATGGTTGAATATAAGTGTTCCTAAGTCAACTTTCTGATTCCTTCCAATCTTAAAAAGCAGTGATGCTTGATCAAGGGTCACTACTGTCTCGTTGAGGGAGGGTAGCCAGTTATATATAACAAGTTTGTGCAAAGTGGCAAACAGGGCAGTGAGTTTCGACACAGGGCTGCGAGGAGCCCAAACAGTGATCAAATTCCCTGTAAGGTACTTGATCATTGAATTGAGTTCCACCACAGTGGGGTTTGGTTGAGGTTCTCTTTCACTAATAACTATCCCAAGAGTGGAGTTGATGATATTATGTGTAAAATTGTATACCTTGTTGTATCGGTACACTTTCCCAAATTTCATTGAGGTTGTGTCCTTAACAGCAAGCTTCAGATTAGCATAGAACACCCTAATCGCCTTCTCACAATAAGGATTCTTACCAGATACATAACTTAAGATGTTTCGACTACTTAAGAAATCAACTAAACCATTTTTGGAGAATGAAGTTAGGTCAATCACCTTCTCTTCTCTAACTCCTCTATTCTTAAACCAATTCCAGTTACTGGAGCATGATTTAGTTTGAAACATGGAAGAGTAGGGAATTACCTCAGAATCTGTTTCAGATTCTGTGTTTACTTGTTCGGGTGAGGTGGCTGCAGGTGTTGCCTCGGATGTTGGGGCAACATAGTCTGGGTCTATTTTCTCGTCTGTTGCCTTTGATGTTGAGGCAACATTTTTATCAAAATTCCAGTATGTTCTATGGACCCCTTTAGGAATGAAGTTTCGTAGAGGTGTGTCATCAGACATCTCTTCTTCTTCTTTTTCCTTCTCAGTTTCTGCTTGTGGAGTGGAAGTTGATGGAATTCTGGAGGAACTGGGCACACTGAAATTAGTGTCAGTGTTGCTGCTTGTGGTAGTATCAACAGGGAAAGTCGACTCTTCCTTGAATCTTTTAGCAGACTGGTATTCACCGAATTGGTTTTTGAAAACCCTCTTTGACCTTCGCGTCGGAAATGTCAATTTTGAGGCAAGGTTCGAGAAATCAGATGTTGCATCAACATCGATTGGGTTTTCATTATCGCCTGGGTAGCTCACTTGTAATGGCTTAGCTGAACCAAGCAGGATCATAGCATGTGTGCAGTCCTCCTCGACTGGTCTCAAGTCATTAATGGAAGTATAATACTTGTAAACCTTGTTGTTATTTGCTGGACTAGTCGACATTGGAGAATAATCTTTGGTGTTTGTGGATTTTGGGGACACGGACATGGGAGAGGGTTTTGAAGGATTAGGCGTGTTGGAGAAGATTTGGGTTTTGAGAAATGACGGTGTTGTTTGGGCTGCCATGGTTTGATGGATTGGTAGTCGGCTGATGTGACAATTCCAAGACAAAAATGGGAGGTTTTATTATGGCAAAGTATACTTACACTCAAACTCCTTTTTTTTTAAATTTAGATTGTATAGAAGAATAAAAACTCTTTACGCACCTAAAATAAGGATTGTCATAGCACATATCATCATTTAAAAAACGGTCATCCAGAATTTTTGGACTTCCAGTTAAAGACAGAGACGTGTTAAATACCAAAAACAGGAATAAAATAAGATAAACCAGATTGATCAATGTACTGGAACACGATGTTGTTGTTGATGTTGGCAATATTTCAAAGTTAAACAAGCATTATGAGACTCCAAGGATTTTTTGATTTGACAGATGATATTTCCGTATATGTTCCCTGTGAGACTGGTCGTTGGACTAATGTGACAATGTACCATTGTCCTTAATCAACTTAGTTGAACACATACATATTAAAAAAATATTGAGGAATTTTCAACCTTTTTGAAGCACGTGGTACTCCTATAGAATATGAACGATACCAATCTTAGTGTTTTGCTCTTTTTGTATACATCCAAATCTTTTAGTAGAGGCTTCGCCTTCATATCTTGTCCTTTTAGAGTCATGCTTGAATCATTTGAAAAACAGTGCAACATTACTACAACATTTATCCTGTATATTGACTCAACAGTAAATGTTACCCAGAATGTTAGGACAACATTTCAGACAACATCTACCTAGTCTGTCTTATTTTCCAAGAAAACAGAGACCAAGAGATTTTTTCAAGCTAGAAAATCTCTCATGATCTAAAGGTTTGGTAAAAATGTCAGCCAGTTGAAAAAGAGTATCAACATGTTCGATTTGAACTAGCTGTTTTTCCACTAAGTCTCTTAAAAATGATGTCTTATGTCTATGTGCTTTGTACGTGAATGCTGAATTGGATTTTTGGAAATATTAATAGCACTCAGATTATTACAGTATAAAATTATGGAGTTATTAGATATGTCATAGTCATCTAGCATATGTCGTAACCAAATCAGTTGAGCACAACAACTTCCGGCTGCCACATATTCAGATTCGGCAGTCGAGAGTGATACACAATTTTACTTACGATTGTACCATGAGACTAGATTATTGCCAAGGTAGAAACACCCACCACTAGTGCTTTTTCTATCGTCTACATCACCGGCCCAATTCGAGTCACTATATCATATTAGATTAGGATTAGTGTCTTTGGAGTACCAAATTCCCAAGTCACTTGTACCGGCAACATATCGAATGATATATTTCACAGCATTAAAATGAGATACCTTGGGACTGGCTTGGAACCTGGCGCAAACACATACGCTAAACATGATATCGGGGCGACTGGCAGTAAGGTATAGAAGGCTACCTATCATAGATCGGTATAATATTGGGTCAACATTTTGTCCAACATCGTCTTTACATACCTTATTGCCAGTCGCCCCGATATCATGTTTAGCGTATGTGTTTGCGCCAGCTACCTATCATAGATCGGTATAATATTGGGTCAACATTTTGTCCAACATCGTCTTTACATACCTGTTGCGTAGAGCCCATTGGAGTCTTCATGTGTTTAGCATTTTTCAGACCAAATCTCCTAACAAGATTCTTGGCGTATTTGCTTTGAGATACAAAGATCCTATCTTCATTCTGTTTAATCTGCAATCCTAAGAAAAATGTTAGTTCTCTAATCATGCTCATCTCAAATGTTGTCGACTTTGCTTCGACAAAAGACTTTACTAGTGATTCTGTAGTCGAACCAAAAACAATATCATCAACATAGATTTGAGCTATTATTACATCTACACCGTGTCTTTTAATGAATAATGTTCTGTCAGCTTCTCCATGGGTAAAACCAAACTCAACAAGGAAGTTAATTAGACGACCATACCATGCACGTGGTACTTATTTTAGTCCATACAAGGCTTTCTTGAGCTTGTACACATGATGTGAATGGTGAGGATCCTCAAATCCCTTTGGTTGTTCAACATAAACTTCTTTGTCCAAGTATCCATTGAGGAAGGCACCTTTAGCGTCCATTTGGTGCAAGGTAATATTTAGATAGCAAGCAATAGCAAGAAGCAATCTTATTGACTCAATTCTAGCGACATGAGCGAAGGTCTCGTCATAGTCGCTACTTTCTACTTGTGTATATCCTTGAGCAACAAGTCGAGCTTTGTTCCTGAAAATCTTCCCTAACTCATCTAATTTGTTTTTGAATATCCACTTGGTCCCAATAACATTTGTGTTGTTGGGTCGTAGTACCAAGTCCCAAACCTCATTTCGGGCAAATTGTTCAAGCTCCTCTTGCATGGCTTAAATCCAAAAATTATCTTTTAATGCTTTCCCAATATTTTTAGGTTCCAAAGTAGATGTAAGACAAGAGAGACTTACCTGTTGATATATGGTGGACATGTACACATACCTTACCATTTCTCGATAATTTACTGGCTCTTTCCATCTTGTACGCTTCTCCTCAAAAACTCCCCCTATCACCTGGTCGGGTGGATGGTTCCTTCTAATCCTCGATGGAGGGTCTCTTCTCACTTGATAATTCAGTTCAGTAGCAGATTCCTCCTCGATTTTGTCTCATGTGTTCTCTTTTTGAGGTTTAGATGTTTCTTCTGATGTTGGGACAACATATGGGACTACATTTGTTTCTTCAGTGGGTTGCTCCTCTTCAACTGTAACCACAATATTATTTTCTGAAGATCTACCAGATATATCCAGCAGGTCATCGAAAATAACATTGACTGATTCTTGTATGGTCTTTTTCCGAAGATTGTATATTCGATAAGCATGACTATTCTGAGAGTAGCCAATGAATATTCCCTTGTCACTCTTAGAGTCAAATTTGGCCAGTTTATCCCTGTCATTAAGAATATAGCACACACACCCAAAGACATGAAAGTACCGCACTGTAGGTTTCTTTTCATTTAACAGTTCATAGGGTGCCATCTTTGTCCCTGGCCTTAAATAGATTCTATTAGTTATGTGACATGCCGTGTTCAAGGCTTCTGCCCAAAACCTTTTTGACAATTGCTTAGAACTTAGCATAACTCTAGCCATTTCTTGTAGAGTTCTGTTCTTTCTCTCGACAACCCCATTTTGTTGTGGTGTTTTTGGTGCCGAAAATTCATGGAATATGCCTTTCTTTTCACAAATTTTTGCAAAGGTTTGATTTTCAAACTCCTTTCCATGATCAGATCTAAGTCTGAAAATCGAAGAACAAAACAGATTTTTAATCCTAGAGTAAAGTGTTCTAAACATCTCAAAGGTTTGTGATTTTTCTTTTAAAAAATAGATCCAAGTGAATCTGGAAAAATCATCTACTATCACATAAGAATATCTCATTCCTCCTAGGCTATCTACCTCGATTGGACCCATAAGATCCATATGCAATAATTGAAAACAATGAGACGTACCTGAATGTTGTCTGTTATGTTGGACAACATTATGAGAGACTCGGGTCTGCTTTCCTTTCAAACAATCTTCACACAGTGTTTTATCTTTTGGATCCAATTTGGGAATGCCTCTGACAGCTTCAAATGAGATCACCTTCTCCAAGGTGCCGTAGTTGACATGTCCCAGCTTTTGATGCCAAAGTGTCAGGTCACCTACCTTTCCAGAGTTGCAAAACTCTTGTCTACTGACTAGATAACAATTATCTCCCATTCGGGTTCCTGACATGACACATTTATCTGCAGAATCTGTAACCTTGTATCTAAGCTTGTTGAATTTCACCTCGAGATCATCATCACATAGTTGGCTTATTCTAAGAAGATTAGCAACCAAATCTTCTACATGAAGAACATTTTTTAAGGCTGGTACATCCGAAACATTAAGAGTTCATTTACCAATTATCTTACTCTTACTTCCTCCTCCAAAGGTCACGTATCCTCCATTGAATGCTTCATACTCCTTCAATAGGCTTTTAGTACCTGTCATATGACGTGAGCAGCCACTATCGAAATATCAAGACCCTGTAATGTTAGTACGTAAAGCAGTTATGCACATATTACATTTCAGATTCAGTTTAGGTACCCATTCCTTTTTCTTCCTTCTGCTTTCAGGCTGGTTTCTTTAAATGTTGTCAGTGATGTTGGGCAACATTGCTGACGACATTTTAGGAAATATTCTGAGCGCAGAGTTTTGAAGTTTGTAGCAGTAGGGCATAAGATGTCCTAACTTTTTACAGAAGCTACATACAAAACTTCGATCCAATTTCAGTGATCTGAGAGTTACTCAGATTTTCTTTGACAAATTTTATCCTCTCAGTTTGACTATGGATTCTGAAAGTATTTGTTTTGCTAGGAGATTGGTACTTAAGTCCATCCCTTGTAGGTTTATTAAAGTTTAATATTTCATCCAGTTTGGAGGTTCCCATGTTGAGCCTTTGAAAGGTGGTCTCAGTTACGTTCAATCGTGCACGAATCTTACCAAGCTCTAGGTCCTTCTTGGTAAGTACCACCTCTAATCGGTTGATTGTGCCTTTCAGATTGCTATTCTCAAGAGCCAATAATTTTGCTTTTGAGTCTAATTGCTCAGATTCAATGATTAAGGTTTTACAAAGACTTTGTAATTCCTTTATTACGTCGTCTTTGGAGTCGAATAGATCCAAATTTACAGCCTCAGATGAAGAATTAAATCCACTAAAACAATTTACATCAGAATAGTCAAAGTATACATACCTCTCTGATGTTGAAGACATTCCATATGTTGAGTCTGATGTTGTTCCTGATGTTGTCGCAACATTGTCAATAACATCTTCATCGTCGGACAGTGAATGTTCGAACATGGCTGCCATCATTGCCTGTGGTTCTTCTTCTTGATCACCTTCCTCATCTTCGTTCTCATCATCACTAAGAGTTACCCACATAACCTTACCAATTTTTCTAAGGGTGTTTGTACACTCATTAGCATAGTGTCCCCAACCCGAGCATGCATGACACTGCACTCCCTCGAGTTGTTTGGGATTGAAATTGGTACTGTCGGAGTTAGATTTCCTCAGTGGATTGTGATTTTTTGCTCAGAAGGTGACCTATTCGGCTGTTTATTAAAGAGTGGGTTTTTATGTTGTTTGTATTTGGCTTTATTGCGATCAATGTTGATCTTTCTCACCATCGAATTGAATCGATTAGTAAGTAAGGCAACAATTGCACAATTTCCCAGTTCCTCCAAGTTTTCTTCCTCGTTTTCCAATTCAGTTTCTGAGGTTTGTCCTTGGAGTGCCAAAGTCATGTCTTTATACAGATCTCTTTGGCTCTTCATGTTCATCTCATATGTTTGAAAGATGCTCATCAAGGCATGTAGATCCATAGTAGCAAGATTATGAGCCTCTTCAATAGCACAAATCTTAGTACTAAACCTTTCAGAAAGAGATCTGAGAGCTTTATCCACAAGTTGTGTGTTGGTTAAAGGAGAACCAAGCACTTGACACTGATTAGAAATGTCAATTAACTTTTCAAAATAGGATTTTATGTCTTCAGATTCTTCCATCCTTAAGCGTTCGTATTGACTCAAAATCATGCGAAGCTTTGTACGTCGTACACTTGAGGTACCTTCACAATGAGTTTGTAAGGTCTCTCAAGCGTCCTTGGCCGTAGTACAATTCTAGATAAGTTTGAACATATAGAGATCTACCCATCCAAATATCGCATTTAGGGCCATTTCATTGAAGCTCGCACTGTTGATTTCTTCCGGGGTCCATTTAGATTCGGGTTTGGTAAGTACATCACCATCCTCGTCTGCTGGGTACTTGGGAATCACATAGCCTTCGGAAACTGATCTCCAAGCTTGAACATCAATGAATTTGATGTGCGAACGTAGTCGGATTTTCCAATAGGCATAGTTAGTTCCGTCAAGAATTGGAAGTCTACCAACGTTTTGTATAGATGAGTCCATAACCGTAATATTCAGAATCAAACACTTATTGTATCAAGTGTTGACTCTGATACCACTTGTTGGGTCCGGGGCTATGGATAAGCAAGAATATGTAAGAATAAAACAGTAATAGCTAAAGCAATTAAAACAGTTTCTGGATGTTTCCTTCAATATTGTGTCAACATCTGAGGCAACATTTTGATAAAAAAATTATAAACCTTTATAGAGTAAATGCAGCGGAAAAGTAAAGAGAGACAATGTTTATATTTTCAAGGGTATATATTAATATATCCGTTGATGGTCAATGACCAAAGAATTGTATAAATTATATACAATTACAAATGAATTTCTTTTTACAAGATTGAACAATAAATGCGAAAAAGAAATTACAAACAAAAGTGAAGTCGCAGATGACTTCAGCCTAAAGTTAAAAGATCTAAAAAGACAAATACAACATCTTCATTACTATTGCTTGAAATATAAGCTTGATCTAGAATCTGAGCAGCAATAGTAATGTGGGACTAGATGTTGTTATACTACTTTAGGCTAAGTGTGTTGATCTAGTTTCTAAGGTGAATATCCGAGAGCTCTCTTGGTAATTCTTCTCGTTCAATTCTGGATATCGATACTCTGAAGTTCCCCTCTATTTATAGTGTGGAACTTCCCTTGAAATCCTCACTGGTTGGTTGCGGAGGCTGAGTAAAAGAAGGCTTCAGCTTGGACCGGTTCTTGCTCCTTCAAAAGCTCAATGTTCTGGACTTGGTCTTCACGCTGCTTCCTCTCCAAGCTTTGACTGTTTCTTTTACCACGTTTTAAACACAACATCATTGTTAGCTTGCCTATGTCATTTTTTACTCACAGTAACACAACCTATTTTGGCCGGAAGAATAGGCAAAATCGTTATAGAGATGTTGTCAGTAATGTTGTCACAACATCGCAGGCAACATTCTTATTTTCATAAGATGTTGTCCTGAGCATTTACAGATGTTGTCACAACATCCATCCAACATCAACAGTTACTTTTAAAGGGTCTACTATATTAACTTTCACGTTATATGCAATTATTATTTAGACATGGTGAGGGATGGTAATAGAGCAAAATGTTTCACGGGGAGTGGAGAGAAGAGAAAAGAAAAAAGATTAAAATAAATTTTAAAAGAGAAAGATTAAATTCAGAAAAGAGCCAAAATTATCCTTCAACTATGCTAATTAATTTAATTAGACAAGGATTATATTTAAGATTTAACTGTTAAAAAGTAAGGATAGAAGTAGTTCAATTTTTAGACGACAAGGACATTTTTTGAGAAAACGACATAAATGATCTCTTATGTTTAAGAGTAGGTTCAAAATAGTCCCGTAGTTATGCACTTAACAGTTTCGTCCCTTAAGTTTGCCAAAATGAACACTTTTAGTGTCCAACAAAATATTTACTGAACTCTGTTTGTTAGATTTGAAAAAAATTATTGGAAATTTGTTTTAGCGAGAAATCACATTTAGAGGTACACATTACTTAAAAGAAGGGCCAAATAGCTCGGGGAAAAACCGGCGGACGTCCGTCGGTTATAGGGAAAAACCTAGAAAAATCGACGGACTTGATAATGTCAGAAAATAGTGCCTCAAATACAAAAACTGATGAACTCTGTCGATTAAAATCGAGGGAGTCCATTGGCTAGGTAAAATACACATCTCGATTTCTATTAAAAAAATATTATAAAAATAAATACTTCCATTGTACAGTCAGACCTCTCTATAACAATATCCGCATATAATAGTAACTCTCTATAACATGTAAGTTTTTTCGCAATCGATTTTATGTTATATTTTATTTTTCTATAACAACATTTTACATATAACAACAGCAAGCAACTTTATAACAGTACACTCTTTGTAAAATTATGTCTCATATAAAAGTGATTTTTTTATATTATAATAAATAGCCATTTTTGTAAAAATAAAATCTCTATGATTAACGATAATAAGTGTAGAGATCTTGATCAAATATTTAATTTAATACTTTAATATACTATATTTATGACAAAATATTATATATGGATACATATTTGTAATCTAAATATATCATTGTCTTCTAATTTTATTTATAAATAATTTTTTAAAAGGAAAACAATGTGAATAAGGAGTACAAATCCTATTCTTTAGATCAAGCAAAGAGATGAATCTTTGATTCAAGCGTTATATCACCATTAAGAGATTGGAATCTACGAAACAAACTATAATTATAAATTTCTTTCCTCAATATTGAAAGAATTTAATTTTCAAGAACATTTAAAATGCGTGTCTTAGAGCTTGAAACTTTATACATTCAGTTATGAATTTACTGAAATTGTATTAACTTTCTTTAATGTTTAGTTAGTGAGGTATGCATATCTATAAGATTTAAAATTTTAAGAATTTTGTTATTTTTATAACATTAAAAAATAAAAATAAAATTATATTTTATGCATCATTTTTGCTTATAACAACCAACTATTATTTAAAAGCTAAGTGTTGTTATGGGTGTATAACATCTATTCTCTATAATAACCAAAAAGTTTCGAATCCAATGATGAAGTTATAGAGAGGTTTGAGCAAAAATAACTGTCGGAAGTTAGTCAATTTTCATAAAAAAATTTAAAAGAATCATTGGCCTTCTGATAGTGTTAGTCGGTTTTTCGCTTGTTTTAAGTAGTTTCAATTTTTTTAGTTTCTTTCTATTGCTAATTTATATCTAATGTCTGGTGCAATTTTTTGAGGTGTAATTTCTATTAATTTTTTAATATTTTTTTATATTGCATATTTGAGGATTTAATGGGACCTTTTTGGTGTATATAATTTTTTTTTTATAATTTTCATCAAATCTAGTAAATAGAGTTCTATAAATATTTTGTTGGAGATTAAAAATATTAACTTTTGACAAACTTAAAAGATAAAAATTGTTAAGTGTTATGCTTAAGGGACTATTTTGAATATACCCTCAAATATAAGACGCCATTTTTGTCATTTTCTCGACATTTTTATACCAAAAGATAAGAAAGTACAGAATTGCTCTATTTAGTATTTTCTATAGTTGGAAGGGTAATTTTGACCTTTTCCCTTTTTTATACGATGAAGATATTAGTTTAGGTGTAAAGATTTGGATTTGCACGGAAGAGTACAATTGTCGGAATGTGGTGAAGCTGTCACATAGAATACATAGGTGGAATAAGAATGCTTTTTTCTAGACAAACCCCCGCGCTTTTCTCTCTTCTCTAAAACAAGAACCTCCCACAAATGAATATTTCATTCATTTCAATTTATATGATGTAATTTAACGGAATATAAATTTTTTTTAAAAGAAAATTAAAATGTTATGATCTAAAATAAATAAAAGATAAATATAAATTTAAAGTTAAATTATTAACAAATAAAAAAACGTATCATTATTTTTAGGACTGATTAAAAATAAAAATGTGTATTACTTTATTTATTCCCCTTCCAAACCTTTTCTTTCTCCAATATTATCCAAAGAATAATATTTGCACAAAAAGTTACAAATGTGGTTTGTTCGAAATTCTTTTGTCTTTCTCTTTCTGCTTATGGTTAATTCAATCTTTTTGTCTATACCGGTTCTCCTCTGATTGTGGGTATTCTTCTTTTTCCCTTACTTTTTTACTAAAGTCCATGTCTTTGATCCTTATTTTAACTTTTTTGTTTTTCTTTTTCAGTAATTGATATTTTTGGGGTTTTAATTTAAATCAACGGATGGTTGTTGATAATAAAAATTGTTAGGTCTTTCAGAGAGATAAAATCAGTGTTTAATTTATTTCCTTTGAATTATTCTCTGCTTCTTCTTTTAACAATATTTGTGTATATGGTAAAAACCGGCATGAAACGTGACATAGTTTGGGAATGGAGATCGAAGGAAGTAACAATTTGCATCGATGGTGAGTTCTGATGTTGTAGCAAGACCGGGCGATGGACGAACCAGATGACATCGAGTAGTGATCGGACATGACAACATCGGGTGTAAGACCAAAGGAACTCGGTGCCTACCCGTTCCGGATTTGGCGTCAGCCGTTACCATTTTCTCATTAAGTGACTGTTTTTTCATTAAATATCATTTAATGAGGGAGTGATTCTTGGACATAATGTCTTGTATTGTTAGCTATATAAAGAGTACAACCTTCATGTTGGAAGGACATTTGATTCTCATTACCGAAACTCGTATAATTACATTTATAAGTACTCTTGTTTGCTCTTGTTATTGGCTCAGACCCGAAGTAGTTTAGCTGAGGATTGACCAAACCTTCGGTTCAATTACAATCAAGATTATGACATTCTAGGCTACTTACTTGTTTATTGCTTTAGTTTATTTTACTTATTGCTAATCGATTATTTCACTTATCGGCAAATCTATCCATGTATCTTTAAAACCACTTACAAATTCAATAGTACATGTTGTGCGCACCCGTTTTTTACCAACGGTCGTGACACACGGGCGTTTTCCCTGGTGTTGATTCAATGTTATTGAGGAGTCGTCACCTAATTATTCTACGGTGAATTAGGGTACCTAAGTGTTAACACAAGAAATGCTGCAAAATGAACTCCAATTAATGGTCTGTGAAGCTATGAGATTCTAGGTAAGGGTTCTTTATTATTTTAAAGGGAAGGGGTTAGGCATCCTTTAAGATCCGCTAACTTGCAGTTATCCGGTCAAACTCAGATTAATTATTACGCTAAGAAAAAATACATGTTTAAAAATATAAGGTTAAAAAGGATGATGCAAGTAGTTAGTAAAAGATGCATTTTGACAATGTAAAGATTTTACCATTTATTCTTTTGAAGAGTCCCGCAAAGGTGATTGCGGTTTTGAGAAATAAGTTCCGACAGAAAATCCGGAAAGAATATGCATGGCATTTTTATACAACTAATGTAAAATTGATTTTTTAGAGAAAAGTATGCATTTGTATGGCATTGTTTATAAAATGCATGTAAAATTAATTTTTTGGATAAAAGCATGCACTTGTATGTCCTTGTTTATAAAAATACATGTAAAGATTTTTGATTAAAAACATGCATTTGTATGTAAAAGTTGATAAAATACATGCAAAGTTGAATTTAGATAAAAATATGCATTTGTATGACATTATTTATAAAATACACTTTTTTTGCAATTGATAGTAAAGGAGAAAAGCAAGTTGTTTGTAATGCAAAGAAGTGATTTTTTTATGAAAGTCATTTTAAATTGCAAATCGGATAAGAAACGAAACCTTGTTTGTATGTTTAATAATGCGAGTAAAGGATGACCAAATTGTTTTGAAAATTTGAATCATGCATAACGAGCCTAAAATAAATAAGCTAGCGGCGAGCTTCCAATTTTAAACTATCCGAGCTTAAAAATAAATAAACTAACGGCAGGTTTTCAATTTTTAAACTACCCTATTAATCTATCCTAATTATTCTATGTATCCTAACAATCACACAAACATTAACTAATTATTACAACCCCCAAAAAAAAAAGACGATATTAAAAAAATTGAAAGTTGTGACTAGGGCGGATGACTATATCATCCTGCCCTATTTGTTTAGAAATTTAGAGGCCAGAGAATGCAATGAATGTGGATGCAGGTCTTCGTTTGGCAATAACCATGATGAGTATCATAACGAGACTATTCGTTGCTCCCGATGCATTTCATGTAAAGAAAAGAAAAGGATTAGTGACGGAATATGTAAATATATACATAAAAATATAAATAAATAATTAATGGAAAAAAAGTAATATGTTGGTTTTTCAGAAACTAACAAGCACACATAAAATTTAAGTTGAGCAACTTTGATTATTTCACATACATATTTAATTCAATAAATAGTCCCTAAATACTCTTTTTATTTTATTCGAATTATCATACTATAAATTAAAAAATAAAATACTCATTAATCCGAGATTTAAACAAACATCACACATATTTGAACTAACATAGGCTAAACATACTCTAATTTAAGCAGAAACAAACAAAATACATGGCATACTGTAACATCCCGTACTTTCGGGTCACGATTTGAATCACTAAGCGTATTTAAAATTGCTAGGCGTATGTAAACAAACCTGAGCGTTGGGAAAATTTATGTTATATTTACGTATGCTAATAAAGAGCTTGTCATATAAAAGAATTAAACCCCGAAATAATTTTGGACGTAAGAAGTGTGACGACGGGGATCGAAAATAAATTTGGTGTGCGCATAAAGAGATTATGGACTAGTGTCATATCACAAAATTATGACATTGAGTATATGAAAATTTTATAAGTCATCAAGATTTAAGTGAGTTGGTATCACAAAATTAATTATATGTGTAATTGATTAATTATGAGATTAATTAATTATTAATGAGGGACAAAATTAGTGGAGTATTGCACGTGTAACCTTGTAATAATTGATCCTAGAGTGACTAAGCTTAATTTACTATTAAGGTGGCAACCTAAGCGTGTAGACTAAGTTTAGTGGGAGACCAAATTATAGCCTACATTAAATGCTTCATCTAAGGCATCTATTAAGAGGGGATTTCACGTGAAGCACATCTGTGTGCTTAAGAAATGTTAAAAGCTAACATTTCATTCTTTGTAGTAAAGACCAGAAACGAATCAGCAAAGTTCCATATCATTTTAGTTAGGAATTAGAGCAGCAACAATTCAATTCTTATAGCAACCATCAACCAATTCATTTTAGTTAAAATTCATTTTGCTTTGGAGGAGAAGACGTCCAGCAGTGAGGTTAAACAAAATATTCTCCAAATACTTTTCAAGAAATACCAAACCTCGTTCCAGTAGGTAATTAGTTAAAAGAGGTTGGTTCCCTTATTATCAAGGTATGTTAAGGCAAATTATTTCTTTCTTTTGGCATGTTTTATGTAACGAAATATAACTGTGATATTGCTCCATAATTTATTCTACTCCAAGTAGCTAAGAATATTCATGTTATTGATTCCTATGCTAAAAGCATGTCTAAATATGTTCCCAAGTCCTTATTGAGGTATATGAAAAAGATGTTGATATTCACAGTGTTAGCTAAAAGTGCAAGGATATTATGTCACTCAGGATATTTATTGTTATTCATGCATATTCATTTGCATTGAATTCATATATTACCCTGAACCCACATGTTCTATGCACACTACTATATGATAAATATTGTATATATGGGATATGGGGAAAGCAAAATGTGTTATACACGTACACCACCAGCAGCTGGTACAGATTATCACAAAAAAACCCTAAGAGGCCAATATTGAAGCATGTGTGGCTTATACGATATAATCAGATACCTATGTGGAGGTTATGAAAAGATGTCTGTGTGGCCATTAGTATACATCATGCATACATTCATTAACCATTATATGGTATGATGCCCACAGAGGCTGTTATGGTAAGGAAAATGGCCGAAGAGGCTGAGGTATATGTATACTGCATTGTGCATAACATTTAGGCATATGTATTAGGGCCTCAGAGGCATTTACTGTTGGTCGGCTGTTTCTGTTTCAGTTGTTGTTATATCCATGTTATACTATTGTTCATGCCTGACATACTCAGTACATCAGTCGTACTGACATCCTTTTTGTCGGGGGACACTGTGTTTTATGCCCGCAGGTTCAGTTAAAGAGGGTGATGGTTCACGCTAGTAGGTTGCTGGTTCAGCTGATGTTGGAGCACTCTATTTGTTTCAGAGTTGTAGTCTGGTCGTGGTACAGTATTTTTGCATACGTATATGGGTATGGCGGGGTCCTGCCCCATCCTTGTGATGTCATGTATTCTTTAGAGGCTTGTAGACATGTGTCATGTGTGTAGTAGTCTTGTATGACCTTGTCGGCCTTGGTATGGGTATATATATATATATATATATATATATATATATATATATATATATATATATATATAAGTTGGTTTTCTGGATAAAAATTTCACATACTGGTCTTTCGGCTTAGTCAGTATTTCATTATGATTAAGTGTTGGATGTACGATTAGTGGTACCCGACGGGTGGGATCCGGGTGCCCGTCGTGGCCCTACAGTTTTGGTCGTGACAAACTTGGTATCAGAGCATGTCTGTCCTAGGGAGTCTACAAGTCGTGTCTAGTAGAATCTTATTTATGGGTATGTTCTGCACCATACTTATAAACATGAGGCTATTTGACATTTAGGAATGGTTTCTATTCTTTCATCTCATAAATCGTGCAGCAGGGCTGAGTCTTAGGAATTCGAGTTTAACTCGCGCTTATTACTGTTTCAATAATGCCGGTTGCCAAAAATACTTCAGTTAGTTTATACTCGTATCCAGTAAACGAGTGATTTCTACCAAGACGATTGATACGCCAGAAGGGACAGTATTATTGTTAAAATTTGAGATTATGAGAAGTTGTCTCACTCACATACATAAGATGGAAGAGATAATGCAAGCCTGGAAAGCAAAATGTTTAGTAAGGTAAAGGAAGTACTAAGCATCAGAACGTAGAAGATTGTAAGGATTTTCTCTGTAGACCTTATCGTATATACGATTACAGCAATACCTTCTTCCAGAAGGATTATGATTAGCAGGGAGATTGAAATTGGATTGAGTGTAAATACGAGTAGTATGCTCTCTATTGAAACAGATCCCTTCAGGGGATAGGAATTAGTTGCTTTCCCAGGGATCGGCAAATTTTGTAGCACCAGAGGAGTTGAGGAAGGCTCATGTACCATCAGTCCTACCACCGCGGCTCCGTCTGATTAGGATGTAAGAAGACCGGTGCAGGTATTGAATCAATTGGTTACCTCTCAGGAATGACCTCATCCTGAAGCATTTGATAGAGATAGGCCCCTTGGGGAGTCAGGGAGCTTATAACGGAATGAATTTATTAGTCAGGGATCGGCGATATTTAAAGGGTTCAAAGATGCCGATATCTCGTGATCAAAGTTGTAAAGGTCGGTGAGACCGTCCCGACCGTCTTATAGTCAAGTAGCAACTTTGACAGAAGCATCAGAGGCAAATAAATTCAGAGAGCAGCAGTATATCGAGCATAGCCACAAAAAAATGCTAAAAGATGCAACAATTGAGCCATAGCAACAGAGAACAAAATACAGCAGTATGTGCATCGTTAAACTACCAAAGTATAGCAAGAGGATGCAGTAACAGTGGGTTCAAAACATCAGCAGTCAGATAGCCTTGACAGGTAGCATATTCTCAGGATGTGCAATAGCTTATCAAAGTTCAGCACTTGAGAAATGATCTGCTTACTCGAGATTTGTTGCAACATGCAATAATAAAGGACAGCCACAACAAGTGGAAATAAAAACGACAGCATAGGAAGGTCTCTCGAGCATAACAGTGGTTTAGACAACAAGCATAACAACCACTGTTTTTCTTTCAAATTTCAGCAAAGTAGAAACAATTTCATTTCAAGTTCAGCAGCAGCTCGAGGACATTTGGGATTTGAAAATCACCAAGTCATACAAAGAAAAGAGGGGTGAAGAATGAGTATCACAACTTGCTCAAGTAACAAATGGATTATTATATATTAGATAAAGGTTAGTATATCCAAAGGAGTGGGTGAGCACACAAAATAGCTTCATGAATGTAACATCCGTATAATAATAGGGGCAATTGAGGACGAGAATTATGGTACAATCAAAGGATGGTGGTAGGAAATACAAAAACAGTTAGTATAAATGAAATGGTATGGTTAAGCATCAAGGTAGAAATAATTTCCGCTTAGTGACGAATAGAATGAAGGATTACAACAAGAAAGATAAATGTGAATGAGATTATAGTTATGCAGGTCTCACAAAGGTATAGTTATTCTAGAACGGCGTATGATCAATGGTGGAGGAGGGACAGAAGGAACTCTTCGGCCAAAAGTGGCGATTCTCTTATGTGCAGAAAGGGAGTATGAGAGGTTCCTATTGCTATCCTAGATCGACAAGTCCGCAAGTTGAGGACAAAGGGAGTAGGCTTTGTATAAGTTCTTTGGCGGAATATGAACGTGGAAGAGATGACATGGGAGGCGGAAGAGGAAATGATGCACAAATATCCACATCTGTTCCAGACCAACGCCGAGGTTCCAAAAGGAGCATAAGGTGAGTTCTATCTCATTGTATTATAATTAATGCTTGAAGACCATGAGATGTATGATGTAGTGATGTATGGAGATAGTTATATTTTCGGGCAACGTAACGGGGATTAGATATGTCACCCTAACATTCGAGGACAAATGTGTCTAAGGGGGGAAGGATGTAACATCCCGTACTTTCGGGTCATGGTTTGAATCGCTAAGCGTATGTAAAATCGCTAGGCGTATGTAAATAGACCCGAGCGTTGAAAAAATTTATGTTATATTTACGTATGCTAATAAAGAGCTTGACATACAAAAGGATTAAACCCCGAAATAATTTTGGACGTAAGAAGTGTGACGACGGGGATCGAAAATAAATTTGGTGTGCGCATAAAGAGATTATGGACTAGTGTCATATCAAGAAATTATGACATTGAGTATATGAAAGTTTTATAAGTCATCAGGATTTAAGTGAGTTGGGATCACAAAATTAATTATATGTGTAATTGATTAATTGTGGGATTGATTAATTATTAATGAGGGACAAGATTAGTGGAGTATTGCACGTAACCTTGTAATAATTGATCCTAGAGTGACTAAGCTTAATTTACTATTAAGGTGGCAACCTAAGCGTGTAAACTAAGTGGGAGACCAAATTATAGCCTACATTAAATGCTTCATCTAAGGCATCTATTAAGAGGGGATTTCACGTGAAGCACATCTGTGTGCTTAAGAAATGTTAAAAGCTAACATTTCATTCTTTGTAGTAAAAAACAGAAACGAATCAGCAAAGTTTCATATCATTTTCGTTAGGAATTAGAGCAACAACAATTGAATTCTTACAGCAACCATCAACCAATTCATTTTAGTTAAAATTCATTTTGCTTTGGAGGAGAAGACGTCCAACAGTGGGGTTAAACAAAGTATTCTCCAACTACTTTTCAAGAAATACCAAACTGCCCAATTTCTCGTTGCAGTAGGTAATTAGTTAAAAGAGGTTGGTTCCCATATTATCAAGGCATGTTAAGGTAAATTATTTCTTCCTTTTGGCATGTTCCATGTAACGAAATATAACCGTGATATTGCTCCATAATTTATTCTACTCCTAGTAGCTAAGAATATTCATGTTATTGATTCCTATGCTAAAAGCATGTCTAAATATGTTCATAAGTCCTTATTGAGGCATACAAAAAAGATATTGATATTCACAATGTTAGCTAAAAGTGCAAGGATATTATGTCACTCAGGATATTTTATTGTTATTCATGCATATTCATTTGCATTGCATTCATAAATTACCCTGGACTCACATATGCTATGCACACTACTATATGATAAATATTGTATATAGGGGATATGGGGAAATGGAAAGGCGTTATATACGCACACCACCTGCAGCTGGGTCGTGACACATACAATGCATTAAAATAAAATTTAGAGGAACTTGAGCCTACCAGGAACAATATTTTGTCACATGATTCTTAAATATAAACCTAACACAATATATAGACAATCAGCTTGAAACAACACATTTCAAGACTTCATAAATTGACGACATAGTTACCCTAATCCTATTGGAGACTCAACCAATTCTATATCATGATTTCTATCGCTAAAGAGACAACCAACTAACATTTTCATCACATAATATGATTTACCTAATCAACCATAGTCAACTAAATATTATGAAAGCAACTTTAACCAACTACAGCTCTTTCAAACATATATTGATCTCATATGACTTATATCATGTTCCAACATAAACACTGAAAAACTAATAACTCACTCTAATAGCTAATCAGTAACCAATTAAATTAACTAAATATAAAAACAGTAACCATCTTAGAGCATTTCTTAATCATGGATAACTAAACGACATACACACAACTAATTAACTCTATAACTTTATCTCTTAGTCCATAGGAATGCATTTTTAGTATACATGTTATCAACTACAAGAAACTAATCATGTTTAGGGAGTCCAAGCTAATTTAAATAGCTAATCTACTACAAACATAAAAATGCAGAAAATGAAGTAAACAAAAGCGAATAAATAAAGATGAGAGGAATTTCAATTTCCGGACCTTTTCCGGGCAGCGAACCGAGGCGTGTTTCGAATCGTCGAATCCGCTCGGAGAATTGATTTGGAATTCTGATTTTTGAGATTTTCGGAATTCTGATTTTTGGACTGCTGATTTTTTTTTATTTTCGGACCCGAATTTTGACCCGACCCGAAACAAAATCGGATCGGAACAAAAAGACTATTTTTTTGAAGATTTTTTTTCAGATTAAAATTTATGAAACAAAATGAGTATTTCAGATTAAAATTTGTGAGAAACAAAAAGAAGTATTTTCTAATCAAAATTTAAGAACAGACAAACCATTTTTTTATATTTTTCCTTCTTGTTTTTTGACATTTTCTTTTTCGATTTCGGACCTTCTTTTTCTTGGATTTCGACTGAAAAAAGAACCCCCAAAAATAACCTCTTAATCTCTTTTTTTGATCAATTTTGGATCCCCCTCAATGAAGAACAAAGTGGGGGGGAGGGGGTTATAGGTGGATTCCCCCCTCCAAGAACCGAATTTGAATTAAAAAAAATGGCAAAGTTGATGCTTTTTGAGACGGATTTTAGGGTGTAGGTTGCGGCATATGTGTGGTGGTGTCAGGGTGTAGGGTGCGGCGACGTGGGGGTAGGGGTGTAGGTCGGCGTAGGTGGGGGTAAGGGCAGCAACGATCTGGGGGGTGGGTAGGTTTGAAAGAGAAAGGATTTTTTTAGGGTTATGTTTGGTTTAGGTTTGAGCGATGAAAAATAGGGGAGTAGGGCCACGGGTTTTGATCCGGTTGGGCCGAGTTTGGTGAAATAATAATTAAAAAAAGGGAGAGTTGGAAAAATGGGGGTTGGGATTGGGTACATGGTCCAGACGAAATGAGGTTGAAAGTTTAGGTGGGTTTAGGGAATAAAATGGGCTTGTGATTAAAATAAAAGGGGGTTATTATTATTAAAAAAATGCTTTGTGGAAAATGTAAATAATAAAAATAACAATGCGATAATAATAAAATATAATATTTATGAAATGATTAATGCTTGATTTAAAATAGAAATGCGATGCCATTTTGCGAAAATAAAATAACATAGAATATTAGGGTAAAACAATTATTAAAATATTAAGAGGCAAATGGTAGTAAAAATACGAGTAATAATAATAATGATTGATTGATATATATATATATATATATATAAATTATTTTTGAGGCGTCAAAAATATTTAATAATGCAGTCAAATAATCAGAAAAGATGATACAAAATTGGGTGTCAACACCTTTTTTTGGGTAAACAGTTTGGCGCCCACCGTGGGGCTGAGGATAATAGTGGTGATTTGTTCAAACTCAAATTTCACTTTGTCTCTTTCGAGATTTTGTGATTTCATGTTAAAATTAAGTGTCGCAGAATGACTAGTGACATTCAAGTTGAGGTTAGCAACCATGATGACAACAACAACATGGACAATGGTGCTAAAAATGTCAATAACAATAACAGCGTTCCGCCCGTTGATATAACAACAACAGCGTTTCGTCCGTTGATCTAATGAACGACGTTCCACCCGTTGATCTGTTGAATCCTAATCCCGTGATTTCACCCCAAGGGTCTAGAAGGTCACGTGGAAAGACACTAGATGATGATGATGAAGAAATCAATTTGGCTTGGATCTTTCACATATTGAAGGAGCAACATAAGTCAATAACTCAGTTGTAAAAGAAAAGTAGCAGAGCGAGTGCGGCGGATGAGCCTCGGTCGGTCCGCAATGATAATCCGGGCCGAGAAGAGGATCGGGTTGATGAGAATGCCAATGGTTCGGGGACTAATGAGCCCTTAGAGGTATTGATGGATTGACACTAATAAAAAGAAGGTGGAAACTTACAACTCACGGGTAGACCAGATTCTAGGAGCCCCTCCGATCTTGAAGGACCAGACTCGAAGAGATATATCCAACTATCATTTCCACCGAGTGCGGCACCGAAACTGATCCCGATGAGGTTTAAGATGCCTGACCTCCCGAAGTATGATGGGACAACGTATCCACAAGAGCATTTGACGTCGTATACTTGTGCAGTAAATGACTATGACATGCATCCGGACGAGATTAAATCGATGTTGCTGGAGAAGTTTAGCGAAATGCTATCTAAAGGAGCAATGACATTGTATTTTATGTTGCCTGATCATTCTATTAACTCATTTGAAATGCTTGCAGATGCTTTTATAAAGGCACATACTTGAACATGGAAGGTTCAAGCAAGAAAGACAGATATATTCAAATTCCTTAGAAGGATACAGAGTTGCTGCGGGAGTTCATGTCATGGTTTCAAAAGGAACAAATGCTTATTTCACGGGTACCGGATAATGGGCAGCCGAAGCTTTCACTAAAAGGTTGAATCCTAGGAGCTCTAGTGCCTCATTCAAGTTGAAGGAGAACTTGTTGGAATTTACGGCGGTAACTTGGGCAGACGTGCATAATCGGTACGAATCCAAAATCAGGTGAGGATGATCAACTCGAGCTTCCACCGGGGTCAACAGGTTGGAACAAGAAGTTTGATAAATCAAAGAGGGCAGTTGAGTCGGAGTCAAAATCTTCGAAGGATATATATCAGCCCTACGTGCAACATGAGAGGTCTAATTTTAGGTCGGATAGAGGTCGAAACAATTGCAATTTTCAATCGGATAGAGGTGATATGCGAAATGATCAAGGGTCTACCAGTAGAGGCTTGCAATTCAGGAATGATACCGGCGGGTCTTCTTCCAATAATGTTGAGAACCCAAGGCTATCTAAATATAATTTCAACATCCATGCTGCCGGACTCATTTCAGCTATTGGGCATATTAAGGAAACAAGATGGCCAAGACCACTCCTGTTAGATTCAGCTCAAAGGGACCCAAGTTTGTTTTGTGATTATCATGGAACTCATGGTCATCGGACCGAGGACTGTCGTCAATTAAGGGATGAAGTGGCTCGGTTGTTGAAAAATGGCCACCTGCGTGAGTTTTTAAGTGATCGAGCAAATGAAAACTACAGAAACAGAGAAGCAAGCAAACAAGCAGATCAAGTTGAGCCCCAGCATATTATCAACATGATTATTGGAGGAATATACGTTCCAAAGGGAGCGGTCATGACGGCAAAGAAGACGAAAGTGTCAATTACTAGGGAGAAAAAATCCAGAGATTATGTGTCAGAGGGAACAATTTCCTTCAATGATGAAGACGAAGAGGGAATCATTCAACCTCACAATAATGCTTTGGTAATTTCTATCTTTATCAATAAATTTCAGATTAAGCTTATTTTGATTGATCCACGTAACTCGGCCAATTATTATCCGTTGGAAAGTGGTAGAGCAGTTAGGGCTGTTGGACCAAATTGTGCTAGCGACTCGGGTTCTCAATGGATTTAACATGGAAAGTCAGACTACGAAGGAAGAAATTACTCTTCCAGTCAATATAGCCAGAATAGTTCAGCAAACGAAGTTCTAGGTTATCAAAGGCAAAATGAAGTACAACGCGCTGTTTGGCAGGCCTTAGATACCTGACATGAGGGTCGCGCCTTTGACGTTACACATGATGCTAAAGTTCCCGACCCTGGAGGGAATAAAAACAGTTCACGGTGAGCAACCGACAGCAAGGGAAATATTTGCGGTAAAAGAAGCGGTGTAAACATCGAGAGAAGTAAAAGATTCAAGTAAAGTCAAAGTTGTTAAATAGAAATCACAGGATTCGGGCTCAACGAGTCTGAAGGAAGACAAGATTAACTTCGAGGATGAAGAAAATCATTTTCGTGTCCCGAGGTCATTTGTTCTGCCAGATGACTTAGATGCCACGAAGTCAACCGTAGAGGAATTAGAGCAAGTCATCTTGTTCGTGCATCTACTGGATAGATAGGTATACCTGGGCACCGGATTAACCACGGAGCTCAGGCTTAAATTAATTGAATTTGTTAAAGCTAACTTTGATTGTTTTTCGTGGTCCTATTTAGACATGACAGGTATTCCACTGGAGATCACGACTCACGACTCACAAGCTGAGTTTGGATTAGAGCTTTCCCTTGATAAAGCAAAAGAGGAGGCCAATGGCCGAATTCAAGCATAAAATCATCAAGGAGGAGGTAACAATGTTTTTAAATATAGGTTCCATCGGGAAAGTAGAGTACCTAGAATGTGCATAGATTTTAAAGATTTGAACAATGCGTACTCAAATGACTTTTTTCCTTTGCCGCACATCGATCGAATGATTGATGCTACGGCAAGGCATGAAATGCTAAGTTTTCTTTACTCTTACTCCGGGTACAACAAGATTCAGATGAACTTGTAGGATCAAGAGAAAACTTCTTTCATAACTAGGTACGAGACTTATTTAGTTTAAAAAATGTTGGGGTGACATATCAACGCTTAGTTAACCACATGTTTGAAGATCAAATAGGAAAAACAATGGAAGTTTACATTGATGATATGTTAGTTAAGTCCCTTGAAGCAGAGGACCATTTAAAGCATTTGCAAAAAACATTTGACGTGCTCCAAAAATACAACATGAAGTTGAATCCTGAAAAGTGTGTCTTTGGAGTGGGCTCGAGCAAGTTCTTAGGCTTCTTGGTCTCAAATCGGGGAATAGAGATTAATCCGGATAAGATCAAAGCCATCAAAGAAATATCAGAGGTGCTTGACAATGTGAAAGCAGTGCAAAGACTCACCGTGAGGATAGCCACTTTAAGTAGGTTTATCTCCTAGTCATCGGAGAAAAGTCACCGGTTCTTCTCTTTGTTGAAAAAGAAGAATGACTTCTAGCGGACGCCGGAGTGTCAGCAAGCCTTGAGGGATTTGAAGAAATACTTGTCCAGTACGTCGTTACTACATAAACCGAAGGCAGACGAGCAATTATTCCTATACCTGGTAGTATCCGAAGTAGCGGTAAGCGCAATGTTGGTTCAAAAAGAAAAAGGTACGCAATTTCTGATTTATTATGTGAGTAGAACTTTGGCTAGTGCAGAGACTAGGTATCTTCACTTAGAAAATTGAGACCGTATTTTCAATGTCATGCCATATGTGTGATAACAACTTATCCACTAAAAATGTAATGCATAAACCGGAACAGTCCGGTAGGCTAGCCAAATGGGCGGTAGAAATTAGTGGTATGGCATAGAGTATTAACCGAGAACAACTATAAAGTCTCAGGTTTTAGCAGAGACTTCGTAGCGGACTTTACACTTGGAATGATTCCTGAAGTAGAAAAAGAACTTATGTTAACCTCGGAAAAAACTTCAGGGTCTGAACCTTGTACACGGACAAAGCTTTGAATGTGAAAGGGTTCGGGCTCAGGGTAGTGCTTAAGGCACCCGCATGCGATATTATTCATTAGTCGATAAGAACTGTGAAATTGATTAATAATGAAGCCAAGTATGAGGCTATGATTGCGGGTTTAGAATTAACAAGGAGCTTGGGAACTGAGGTCATCGAAGCAAAATGTGACTCACTTCTGGTCATTAATCAAGTCAATGGTGTGTTCGAAGTAAAGGAGGAAAGGATGAAAAACATACTTAGAGAAATTCAAGTGATATTACATCGGTTCAAATAATGGAGCATGGAGCATGTATCTTGGGAGCAAAATAATGAAAATGATGCCTTGGCTAATTTGGGGTCGTCCGTAGATGCGGAAGAATTTAATTCGAGGATAGTTTTGCAATTGCTAAACTCCATGATTGATGGTGGTCATGCCGAACTAAACACAACGAGATTAAATTGGGATTGGCATAACAAGTTTATCGACTACCTTCGATATGGGAAGTTGCCTATGGATCCGAAGGAATCAAGAGCACTTCAGACTAAGGTGGTCAGGTTTTGTCTTGTTGATGATCAGTTGTACCGAATGTCTTTTTATGGTCCTTTAGCAAGGTGATTAGGGCCTGGAGAAATTGATTATGTGATACACGAGGTTCACGAGGGGATTTGCGGTTATAATTCAGTAGCAGAACTTTTGGTCCAAAAATTGATTAGGGCCAAATATTATTAGGTCAGATGAAAAAAGACACGAAGAATTTCGTTCGAAAATGCGATGAATGTCAAAGACATGCTCCTATGATTCACCAACCGGCAGAATTAATGCATCCAATTTTATCTCCATAGCCATTCATGAAATGGGAGATGGACATCCTGGGGCCACTCCCATGGGCACCCGAAAAAGTACGTTTTATCTTGTTTATGACTGATTATTTTTGTAAGTGGGTTGAAGCGAAGGCCTTTAAGGAAGTCAAAGAAAAACATGTCATTGATTTTATATGAGATCATATCATTTTCCGGTTCAACATACCGACGAAGATCACTTGCGATAATGGGCGACAGTTCGTTGCGAAGAAGGTGAATGGCTTCCTCGAAAGGTTGAAAATTTAGCAGATTATGTCGACTATGTACCACCCCAAGTGCAAACGGGAAAACATAGTCAACAAATAAGATAATTAATCAGAATATGAAGAAAAGATTGAAGGAGTCAAAAGGCAAATGGACAGAAATTTTATCGGAGGTGTTGTGGGCATACATGACAACGCCAAAATCTAGCACTGGGAGACTCCATTTTCTTTGGTTTATGGTATGGAGGCTTTAATTCCGGTGGAAGTAGGCGAGCCGGGCTTAAGGTTCAGCCAAGCAACCAAAAATTCAAATAATGAAGCGATGGCCATAAAACTCGACTTGATGGATGAACATCGTGAATTGGCTTTACTTCGGCTAGTTGCTCAAAAGTAAAGGATGGGAAGATATTACAACCGTAGGACTAATCTTCGGGACTTTCAAGTAGGAGACCTAGTTCTGCGAAAAGTGACCATTAACACCAAAAATCTCAATGAAGGAAAATTGAGTCCGAACTGGGAAAGTCCCTACAAAGTTTCAGGAATCACCGATAAAGGCTCGTACCACTTGGAAGATGAAGATGGTCAGAAACTGTCGAATAACTGGAACATCGCTCACTTGAAGCGATATTATTGCTAAGGTATATTTTTATTAACTTTTTCTATTTTTTAAATATTACTACGTTATGGTTAACCCATGCAGGTTCAGCTCGGAGTAATTATTCCAAGACTGAGCCGAGTTAGAATTAGGTCTAAAAATATGTGTTGCACTCTTTTTCCCTTAGCACGGTTTTTATCCCGAAAAGGGTTTTTCTGGCAAGGTTTTTAATGAGGCAACAATGTAAAGTGTGTTACTTATTTCAGAGTTGAAGACTGGACAAGTTCTAGGGACCGCCCGGTATTAAAAAAGCAAATTGTGTTTAAGTTCTCATACTTCAAACACAAATACTAGGGGACTACCATACCTCGGCAAAGAAGTTCGAGGCAAGAGTGACAAGTTCAGAGATTTTTTAGCTATTTAGGGTTATCATTGTAAGGGTTAAAATATCAAATGAATCTTGCCCAAGTAGTTTCTTTGTTGCGGCAAAGCATGTAAAGGCAGAAAGATCGAATGAATCTTGCCCCGTTGTTTGTCTGAAGTAAATACTTTGAATGAAAGAATACTTTGGCCAACCAAAATCTGCTTCGACTATATTTCATTACATATCGTTATCCTCGGGTAATTATTGAAATCTTTAGGCATACGAGCTAACAAGTTTCTTAAAGTCCTTAACTTGGGAGGGCTGTCCTAAAGATACCCAAAACAAAAATAAGTAAAGTTCCGAAGGCATTAGTTCAAAATGAACCCAACCTATTTCTAAAGACACTTGAAGTTGTCTAAAAATTGGAAATAATTAAAGATCCAATATTCATGCCCGAAGTGAATAAGAGACGTCATATTCACAATCATAAAAGTAAGGTACTTATATTTAAGTCATTGAATGACCCCAAACCGGAGGAAATTACCCGGTGTAGAGCGAGCTAAAGGAAAAAGTTTGTTCAAATTATTTATGTTATTTTTAAGAAATTTACCTAAGTCATTTTTAAGACCAAATATAACTTTCATTCGGCCCGATGTAAACTAAGTGATGGTCTATTTTATTAAAACTCTGAAGCCAGAGGCAATTTTCCCAAAATGGGTTAGGAGTTTATTTGGCTAAGTGTTGAAAATACGAAACAACGACACATGCCAAATAATGGTAGAAAAATCATAACAAAGAAAAAAGATGTTTATTTTATATACAAGGCTGGTAACTACCAGAGCAAAACGTACATAAAGGAAATATAGGGGAAAAGGCAAATGCATTAAAGCCTAGTTCCTAGTCGGACTCGGAGTCCTCTAGGCCTTACCCGGAGCTGTCTCCGGTCAACTGGTGGTAGGCTCTGAGCTCGACTTCTCTAGCCTCGTCTATTTTGGCCTTAATATTTGGGATCCCGTCCTAAGCTTATTCTAAAGTGAACCTTCAGACATTCCACTTAGTATGCCCAGTCTTCAGCATTGCCCGGGCCATTTCATCCTCCACATCAGCTAGAGCTTGGTCTCGCTCAGACGAGACTTGAGCAAGTTAGGCTAAAATTTCACCATACCTTTGGTTCGAGGCTTCAAGCTCGTTCCTAAACCCATCGTTGGTATGGGCTTGTTGGTCGGCTTGGTCTTGAGCCATCTTCAGTGTAGCAAGGTCATCGGCCCTGTCGGTATCTATTGCAACAAGTTTGGCACCAAGACGATCAAGTTCTGTATTCAAACATTCTACTTGATAATGTTGAACCTCTTCTTGCTCCTCGAGCTGCTGAGTGAGGACTTCGACATCTTGGAAGAGTTTTTCATTCTCATCCTCAAAAATCTTATTTTTCTCGGTGACAAGCTCGAGGTCATTTATTGCTCGGAGATAGCTTCCCCTAACTTGGTCCACCTCAGCTTAGACAATGAGTAAGTCACCGACTTGTTGCAGTTGGGCATCCTTTTGTTGAAGGAGCCCTTTGAGGTGTTGGATTTCTTTTTCTTGAGCATTCAGCTGCCCTTTAAGGTGCTCATTTTCATCCAAATACCGGATGAGGCCCTCGCCAACAAGAACGGGGGACTGCAAGATTAAGAATCAAAGGAAAGTTAGAAATTAGAGATAATACAATTTTCAACTTAGGCAGTTAAGAAGAATACGTACTCGATTGGCGGAGTGCATACCCTCATTAAAGAGGCATTGCCAAGACACATTTTGCATTTTCTCCTTATCGGACTCCGATATGAGGGGTCTCATGTAGTTGGCAATCCCGACCGGATGGGACAGAAATTTTGTGTCCTCAGGGAAGGAAATGGTAGCAGATCTTATTTTCTTCGGGTCCGAACTTGGGGTCGGGAAAACATTTACAAGCCTGGAACGAGAGCTAGCATAGTTTCTCGGGGTCTTGGAAGATTTGGTCGAGTATGGTATGAACTGGTGAGAAAACCAGGCGGTATGAGCTCGCTCGCCTCGAACTGTAGAGGTACCAGTCTCTTCGAAGAGGCATTCAAAATCTTTTTGCCCAAAGGTTTGGGCCAGTTGTGATGGTGGAGGAGGAGTTGAAGTAGAAGTCTTTGGTTTTTTAGCCAACAACTCCTCATCTATGGCTACATCATCATCCTCAATGATGACAGATTCAATGACCAGAGGTGCGGGAGCAAGAGTAGGCACCTCGGTAGTGGGGAAAATTGGTTTAGCTACTTCAGTAGCAGCATTTGCTTCTCTCACTTCGGCTGGAGTATTTTCTGCCGGAGTGGTAGGAGTGGTAGTAGTGCTAGTAGTGGTGGTGGAGACTTTACTAATCTAGACATCATCTAGAGAAAAGCCGGAGTCTTGAGCTCGGGAGGAGCCTCCCGCCGCCGAGCTTCTTTTCCTCTTTTTGGCGGTTGAAGGTGACTTCGGAGGCTTTGAGGATTTAGTGATTTTATTTTTCTGTGCTGCCTCGGAGATACGGCGAATTGAGGCCATTAGTTCGAGCAATGGATTTGGTATAGTTGGAGCAGCTGAGGGGTCAGACCTCGGGGTCGAGGAGCCCTTCGATAAGCCTGGAAAGGCAAAAGAAAGAGAAAGTATGAAAGAATGTATAAGGATGAAGTTAAAAAAATATAAAGAAGGTTAAAATATGGTCTAACCATGGTTTCGGGCTACCCAACGTTCATCAGAGAGTTCCTTCCATGTCCGCAACTTGTGCAGATAAGTGTTAATTATTTTCTCGAACCATTGGTGGAGTTTATCCACGTGGGTCGAAAACCATTGGACGACTGAAAAAGTGAAAAGATTTTTTTAAGAGCGAGACATTTAAGTCAAAAGGGAGAAAAGGGTTTCAATTCTTACGATGCATGTTCCATTCCTCCGAGAAGTATGTACCTTACCGGAATAATTTCAGCAATCGGAACCGCAACAAAACATTCCATCCATCCCCGATATCGATTCTCATCGACACTGGAGAGAATGTGGAATTTCCCTCGCTTGGAAAGCTGGACTATTCCACCATGAAAGAATCTTGGTGAGTACAAATGGATCAAATGATCCAAAGTAAAATCTTTTTTGACCAAGCTGGACAAGTGACGGAGGCAGGTCACGATCCTCCAAACTGACGGGCCAATTTATGCAAGACACAGATTGTAAGTCTTGCATATATCGAGGATCACACGGTCGATCGGTGGGTCAAATTTAAAAGTGAAGGGGTAGGCATACACGTTGGAGTACCCAAACCTGAAGGTGGTGACATTGTCCTCCGAACCAGGGACAATAATCCTGGAGAGATTTGTCCAACCACACTTATCTCGGGATCTTTTGAGGTCGAAGGTCTTGATGGAGGACGACTAGTTTCTAGCCTCTTTCCCGTAGTCGGACTTCTTGGAAGCTGTTTGAACGGCGAACTCAGTGTCAAAGTGGAAGGTTGAAGGCAACATATCATAGGTTCGAGGTTCGGCAACTGCCTGAGCGTTGGACGACTCTCCGGCGCCGGTGGCAACATCGGTGGTCGGAGGAGGAGAGACAGTCGGAGAGGAGTTTCTTGAAGAGGATCGGGTAGTCTGTGCCATTGTTATAAAAATATAAAGATATGGAGATGTGAAGGTATGAGGGTATGAAAATATGAAGATGTGAAGATATAAAGGTGTGAAGATATGGAGATTTGAAGGCCTGAGAGTTTGAATATATGAAGATTTGAGTTTTCAAATGATGAAAGAAAAATTTAAAAGGTAAAAATGAAGAAGTAAAAAGGAAGGGGTTTTATAGGGACGAATTCATCATTACAACATGTTTCGGTTAGAGAACCGAAATGGCAGTTCAATTAGAAGTCGACATGTGTCTGGAGTGGCAGAGTGAAGTGACGTGAGTCAGATCATGGGGAAGGTCAAAGTTTCATTTTTCCGCCTGTTTCGGAGGAATTTGAAAGAAACGTTACAAGAGAAGTCACTGAGGTATTCATTTTCACTTGCCTTCACTCCGGTGAACTTTGATCTGGGAAGTGTGGGGACTATCTGTATACGGTAAAAACCGGCATGGCACGTGGCATGGTTTGGGAATGGAGATCGAAGGAAGTAGCAATTTGCACCGATGGTGAGTTCGGGTGTTGTAGCAAGACCGGGAGATGGCCGAACCAGATGACACCAAGTAGTGATCGCACATGGAAACATCAGGTGTAAGACCAAAGGAGCTCGGCGCCTACCCGTTCCGGATTTGGCGTCAACCGTTACCATTTGCTCATTAAGTGACCCTTTTTATCATTAAATAACATTTAGTGAGGGAATGACTCTTGGGCATAAATACCTTGTATTGTTAACTATATAAAGAGCTCAACCTTCATTTTGGAAGGGCATCTGATTCTCATTACTGAAACTCGTATAATTACATTTAGAAGTACTCTTGTTTTCTCTTGTTATTGGCTCACCGAAGCAATTTAGCTGAGGATCGGACCAAACTTTCGGTTCAATTATAATCAAGATTACGACATTACAAACTAATTACTTGTTTATTGCTTTCGTTTATTTTACTTATTGCTAATTGATTATTTCACTTATCGACAAATCTATCCACGTATCCTTAAAATTATTTACAAATTCAACTGTACCTTTTTGGGTAAACAATTTGTGAATTGTTTCAGGTCAAATTTGGAAAAGAATTGTATATGGAATTTGATTTAGTATTGGAGTTGTTGGAATTTTCTATCACAGAAATTGTTCACTTTGACCCTTTCAAGCATATGTTTTGGCATATTATTCCCTGTCTGAATTGCTTTCTTGAGATACTTTTTTTTGTGGGTTTGAGTTATTTCAAGCTTTTTATATTTAGACAGTACCAATAATTTTTTTTTTTTATTGAATTCTTGATTAATCAATATTTGAAGCTCTGTGGATATTGTTAACTTGGATGGAGGATTATAAATTGAAAGGTCTAGGAGCTATTGATGAAAAGAATATGGCTCCAGGAAGCATAAGTAGCAATGATATGATATTCCGGGCGGATAAAATTGATTTGAAAAGTTTGGATGTTCAATTGGAGAAGCACTTGAGTAGGGTTTGGTCAAGTAATATGGAGAATCAAAACCAAAGGCCAAAGGAAGGGTGGAGATTGATCCTTCTAAGTTGGAAATAAGGTATCTTGTAGCTCAGGGAACCTGTGGTACTGTTTACCGAGGTACTTATGACAATCAAGATGTTGCAGGTAACACACTCGTCTTTCCCGGAAATAGATTGTTTTGTTTTATTACTACATGTTTTGATTTGAGAATGATGTATGTATCTGAAAATTATTGGGTATTATTGTTGTATTTGGTGATATGTCTGTTCCTTTAAAGTATTATTTGACGTAACTAGACTTAGCTCCATGTTTTTTATAACTTGAACCTTTTATGATACAATTTGTCAATTCTTCTAAATTTATTTGCTTGAATATTGACATGGCAATTACAAAATCCTTTCCAGTACTATTGTGTACAAAATTTGCATCTACAAATTACTAAGTCAAAGTTTCTGAAATTTTAGTTGTTTTATCAACTACTGAGTTGTGAGATTCCACTGGATATGTTGTTGTTGTATCAAATACTCAGTTGTCATACGGAATACGTTAGTAATAAAAAGTTCTTCCTGATGGATGTGTTGCTTTTTCTTTTGGTTGCATCAATGAAATTTCTTGGAGTATAATTTACGGGGATCTCACCAGAAGCTTGAAGCATTGAACAAGATGTTTGGTATGCAATATGCATTAACTAATTTCTTTAATTCATGGCTACTTACACCACTGTTTATTAGGATCTATACAGTTGACAGTGAAGAAATCCTTTCTCCCTTTTTTCTTAATGGGAATGGGTTTTTATTGAAATAAAAACGGGTCTAAATGGAGCAAATTGATAGTAAGGATAAATACAGTGGCCCCCCAAACTAGCTCGAGATTGAAACATAGTTGTTATTGTTGGGGGGTGAGGGGTTTGTTGGGCGGAAATCAAACATAAAGTAGCAAAGTTGGGTATAGTTTTTCGTCTTTTCACATTGTGTGTTTGTGTAAAAAGCTAAATAAAGAAAAAGGAGAAGTAAACTCTTATTTGTTCCAGCATTACGATGTGACTTAAGGCCAATATCTTACTGTATGAGATTGCTTTGCTCATGGGCATGTTTAAAAGTTCTTTTGATACATCAAGGGTTTTAGGATTTCTCTCACTGAAGATACTTTCGCGAGTAATCATTTTAGTCTTATAATTTTCTACTTCTGCATTGAACGCTTCAGAGAAGTCTATATGCAATCCTTGCATAAAAAGGAAAAAATCAGAAATGTCTATATGCAATGTCCCAGAGTGAGTTCTAATTGAAATATGTACATGTCCCAACTGCAATTGGTTATAGTGTCTATGGAACGCTCATGCACTTGGGTGGTTTGAATCCACCCCAAAAAAAGCGAAGAGAAAAAGAAAAAGAAGTTAACAAACTGCAATCCGTGTTTTTTTTAAATTATGTTTATGGTCACAAGCTATGCGATCAGGGTAAAAAGCATCATATTTTTAAGATCATATAGCACCATAATGACATTCTTATTGACGAGCATATGATATTTGAAATGAACTTAGAAACCAAATAAAAAACATTTTTGAAATGAAGATGGATAGGACAGTAGTTTCATTTGACAAATCGAGTGAGATACATTCGGAGGAGTTTGGGATATGGCATTTGACAGAACTTTAATCTCTATGAAAAAGGATGCGACCCGTTAATTAAGATACTTAAGAAAATTCTCCAACATCTTTCAGGGGAATTTTTGCAACAACAGTTGTAAGACTTTCTTGTGTTTATTATTTTTGCAGTGAAGCTATTGGATTGGGGAGAGGATGGCATGACCACTGCTGCGGAAACTGTTGCTCTAAGGGCATCATTTAAGCAGGAGGTTACTGTTTGGCAAAAGCTTGACCATCCAAATGTTACCAAAGTACATATTTTCTTCTCTATTCTGTGCTTTTCAATATTTAAGTATCAACCTACTGCAACAATTGTAGTTTAACACATGCTCATAATTTCATATTTGGTACGTTATGATTATCTCATTAAGTTAGTCATGCTTCCAAATTATATATGATTATCATTTTCATTTTCAGTTTGTTGGTGCTTCTATGGGAACTTCAAATCTTAAGATTCCTTCAAAGAATCCTTCTGAGGATTACACCACATATCCGTCTCGGGCTTGTTGTGTACTTGTGGAATTCCTCCATGGAGGAACATTGAAAAATTACTTGTTCAAAAACAGGAAAAAGAAACTTGCCTTTAAGATTGTCATTCAACTTGCTTTGGATTTGTCTAGGGGGTAAGTGTCTCTGTCTAACATTATTGAGTTGGTCATTATACTGGATGATGTTTGTTTTCCTCTTGATTTTGTAGGTTGGGCTATTTGCATTCGGAAAAGATTGTACATCTTGATGTGAAAGCAGAAAATATGTTGTTGGATATTGATAGAACTCTAAAAATTGCTGATTTTGGGGTTGCTCGTGTTGAGGCGCAAAATCCTCAGGACATGACTGGTGAAACTGGAACTCCTGGATATATGGCTCCAGAGGTATTCATACTATTTTACAAGAAATGTGAGATTTGCTATGAATGTCTGACATGATGCTATCATATCATCATTGGTCTACCCTCTCGTTTACTTGTGTTTGATATCTTCAACCTTTTATTCTTCTTTAAAAGTAATCTTTTGTATCCACAGAAAATCCAATTCTTCTGATGTACAGACTAACTGGGTACGTCCTTTAGGTACTTGAGGGAAAGCCCTATAACAGAAAATGTGATATATACAGCTTTGGTATTTGCTTATGGGAGATTTATTGTTGTGATCTTCCATATCCAGATATTAGCTTTGCTGAAGTTTCTTCCGCAGTTGTCAGACAGGTTCGCTTGTTTCAGAATTTCATCCTGTTATTCACACCATGATTTTCCCTCTATTTTTTGCTTCTTTCTTGCTTCTGCCGAGTTACACATAGTGCTGGGTGTCGTTGTCTGAAGTGGTCTTTGACGATGGGTCAAATGTCTATATGCATCGCTTCAATGGCCTCTCAAATACTCTTATATTACATAAAATGAGGTCCTAGAAGGTTCTTGTTTTATGTATCTTTCAGATATCGAGTGAAAATCAGGGATAGTAGGTTAGTCAAAAATTTTGGAAAACATTTTTTTCCAGGAAAATAAGTTTCTTAAAAAATGAGGAAAATAATTTCCCTAATGAAAATAGGGGAAACAAATTTACATTTCACACTAGTTGTTTAATATTCACCCTCCAACACACCCCACCTCACCCCAACCTCATAGCCCCTATCCCACCACCCCCAACACCCCTAGACCCCATGCCAACCCCTCTAGTGTTTGCCTAGATTAGGGACAATATATTCTGTTTATTTACCAAGCACCAGTTGAATAAAAGACTTTACTTATAAAAAAAAAAACACCAAGAAATAAAGTAAGAAACTCACTTATTTTCAAGGAAAACATTTTCCTTCGTACCAAAAATTCCCTATAGCATTTCGATTTTCCTATTATACTTTGCAAGTGACGGTTATAAAACTCTGTGGTTACTGATATATTGGTTTTTTTTGGGGGGGGGGGGGGAACTTGACTAAATATGATGTATTCTTATTATATACTGTATTTAACTTCTTTAAATTCAAGTGTGTACACTTGTTTAAGTAACCTGAATATCCAAGTAGAAAATTCTTGTCCCTAACCTTGCATTTGTTCCAATGCTAATCAGTCTTGGATGGATGTGCCAACACGTTTTTCTAAGGAGTGGTTGCTTCCTTCTGCTATTATTAGGTCCAGGTCATGCTGGTTTAACTACACAATTTCTTTGACACTATTCCTTCAAGTATTCATACCCTTTAATACTAGAACAATAATTTGTTTTCTTGAGGTTCAGTTGTTATAGTGATCCTTGTCGGCTTACTGCTAATATGCTTATCATTTACATATTGCCACCTTTCATTGTGTTTGGTCCAAAAGACACACATGGGTTGCTTTCTCCTAAATGATTCACTTCATTAAAACCTTATTCTTGCAGAAATTGCGACCAGAAATTCCGCGATGTTGTCCAAGTTCTCTATCGCACATCATGAAGAAATGCTGGGATTTAAATCCAAAAAGGCGACCTGAAATGGATGAGGTAGTAAGATTATTAGAAGCAATTAATACGAGCAAAGGAGGAGGGATGATACCTGAAGATCATGCTGGTGGCTGTTGTTGGGTATTACAAAGGATTGCAAGAACGAAAATTACAAGTAACTGCTTATGTAAGAATTGAAATTACAATTCAACTAGAAAACTGAAAATTACAATACAACAAGAAAACTGAAATTACAATAATTGTTGAACAAGAAGACCGGAAACTGCTTTAGTTTTTGCTGAGTCGAGTGTGGCACTCTGTCCTTAAGACAATATTGCCCCGTATGTATCCTTTATATCCGGACAATTCGTCTCCCAAGATAAAACAGCAATGGAACAATTGAGCAAAGGAAACTCAAAAGCTACCGTGAAGAATATTGAATAACGAAATGATGCTTGGAAGATTAGGAAGAAACTGCTTGCTTTCTGCTTTGTGTATTTTTCGTGTATATCAAGTGTCCCTCAACAATGGTGTAAAGGGTGTTTATATAGGAGGAAGAGGGGTTGTTTGATCGCTTCTCATAACACCATTATTGGCCAAATAATGACCACATGGAGAGTAGTAAAGCCACCAAATAAATGGAGAAAATTGCAACGGATTGGCCATTAGTGAGGTGTAATTCACCAAAATAAATGGTGAATGAGTCCGAAACGTTTACGCTCGACCATCGAAATTCTCGATTTTCCAAAACTTCAGGGGACCAATCTTGAAACTTCAGGGGACCAAACCGCATACATCTTGAAACTTCGTGGATCAAACCGCACATCTAAAAGAATTCTCGGTCCAAATCGCACATCCAAACTTCGGGATCAAAGCTGTACTTGACAAAGTTTTCTGGCCCAAAAAGATAATATCGAGAGTGCCCAGCCCGACTCCACGACGTGGACCCGCGGACCCGAGAACCCGAGAACCCGAGAACCGGAATTCGAATCGAGCCGACCGACGGGCAAGCGTGGCGCGTGTGGTCTTTCCTTGAACCAAGCACATCTAGGTCCTCCCTCCTTTAAACACACGTGGATACCCTCGGGGTCCCAAACCCCAAACACATTTCGAGTCTCATATACACAACAATTCTTTCTTCCTCTACCGATGAGGAGAATTGAACACAACACCACACTTTCCATGCTTCAAACACCTCACTTCGTGAACCAATATCTCTTCATTTCTCAATGAAATTTGATTGATTCTTGGCCCTACGGTTATCTACGATTAGCACATCATGCATGTGAAGAACCGGATTCTCCAACATACGTAACACCAGTGTTTAAGCCAGATTAAAGTTGGTCGGTCGCAACTCCCGCCAAAGGCTAATTTCCAACAATCCTCTTGAAAGAGATTTTGGCGCACTCACATGGTGTCTTTTTCATTTCCAAGAATATTTCACTGGACCGATGTTGCATAAGGAGAGGTAGCATCGCCTTTGAACCTTCCATAGTTGAATACCATCGGACTTACTTACAGCGAACGTGATGTCTTGAACCGCGTCGGTGTTTAGTGTAAGTTGTCAATGGTACCAACACAACAAATTCCCTTACTTTCTTCTCGTGAATGTTTTGTCCGCTTTTGGCCATGGACAACGCTCTTGGATTCTTAAGTGCCGTTCATCTTGAGGCGTCCGCCCTCGCACTTAAATAGGTGGTCTCTTACAAGGTATCTCGCTATACCCCACTTCACAAGTGTTAGGAACCATTAAAAGTTTTCAAAAACCTAACCTCAACCTGGCTTGAGGAGCATTACAGTTTTGAAGACTTAACTTTACCCACACCGCAGATATAGCACTTAAAGTCTATCGCGAATCCGCTGATTTGGAGTTTCTTTTGAAATCACTATCCGAAGTGCTCATACTTCCACCGAGCGATCAATCGAACCTTTACAACTTCGCTTTCCCATTGAACCAAATTACCGGGATCTCTCGTAAGGTTGAGTTACCACCGTATTGGTCCTTATATTTTGGGTTTTAAGCCCATTCCCAGACAGTGCAAACCATCCATCTTCGGGTAAGCCCTTTGTCACGGGTCTCGCTATATTATCCTTAGACTTGATGTAATCAATGGATATTATACCCGCAGTGATCAGCTGCCTAACGGGTCTTATGCCTCCGTCGAATATGACGAGACTTGCCGTTGTATAGCATTCCTGCCCTTCCTAGAGCCGACTGATCGCAAGGGATCATTACCGAAGGATGCAGGGTTTGTTCCAACACGGAACATCCTCTAAAGTCTAAGCCACTCACCTTCTTCTCCTCGCTTTGTCTAAAGCGATAAACTCGATTCCATTGTGGATCTGGAGGCGATGCAAGTTTGCTTAGAGGATTTCAAGACAATTCCGGCCACCACCAATTGTAAATACATACCCACTGGTGGACTTGGTGTTTCTATATCAGTATATCCGGTTTGCATCACCTGTATTCTCTAGTACAAAGCTGGATATCTCGAATAGTGTAACCTGTAATTTAACGTGTATTTCGTATTGTAATACCCGATTCAACGCTTTCCAAAGTGATTATCACTCGGATTACTGGGTGAACCTAGCTAACTTATTGATCAGAAGTTAGCAATATCGGTCGGGTGCGCTTTGTTATATACATCAAACTACCGATCACACCTGCATATCGCCCTGGTATACAGTACCCAAGATTTTATCAAGCTTTTGATTTGTATCCATTGGTGACTTTATTTCCAAGTGAACTGCCTAACATCTCAAACTTTCTTAAAACATCCTCGATGTAGTGAGACTGAGATAAGACCACTGGCGCCGACGCCTTAGAGATTTTAATCCCTAAGATGACATCTCCTGCGATACCCATATCCTTCATGTCAAGCATTGTTTCAACATGTTCTTAGTCTCTAGGATTACCCTAGGATCGCTTCCTGTGATTAACATGTCGTCTACATACGAGGCATATCATAACAAACGAGTCGAGTCGAGTTGCCTTCGTGTAAACACATTTATCACACTCATTAATGGCGAACCCTTCGATGGTAGCAGAGTACTATCAAATTTTTCGTAAGCATTGCTTCGGGGCTTGTTTCACTGCATGAGATTTGATAAGTCGGCGACTTTCTTCTCTTGCCCTCGAACCACGTACCACCGGTTGGTCCATATAGATTTCTTCTTCCAAGTCGCCATTTAGGAAGGTCGTCTTAACATCCATCCGTGTATCTCAAGGTCACGCAGTCGCGATCGCAATAAATACCCGTGATGGATGTCATCAGGGATACCGGGGAGTAGGTATCAAAGTAGTCAAAGCCTTACGTACCGACAGCCCTTGACTACCAACCTGGCCTTGTACTTGTCTATAGACCCATCCGCCTTATATTTCCGCCGAGTATCCACTTACACCCCAACGACGATTTATTTCCGGGAGGAAGATCAACCAACTCCCAAGTATGGTTGTGCAGAATGAAGCTTATTTCACTCTCAATTAGCGCTTCTTTCCGTAGCGGTGCTTCCGGAGTTGACAACGCCTTAGCAATTGTCCCCGTTCATCATCAACCATATAAGCTACAAAGTCGTGACCAAAGGATTTATCCTTCCTGGCCCTTTTACTTCGCCTTAGATCCATCTCTCTCGAGTCTCCAAGTTCCGAGAACGGAACACTAGATTCTGGATGTTCATTACCTCGAGATTCGCCGCTAGATCTGAATCCATTCTGGATCCGGCGCAACTCCGAATTTTGCTTGAGAGCTTTGTGCATAACTTCGCTTGAGAGAGGTTATGTCTTTCTCCTTTCTAGGAAAGGTACTTTCAAAGAATAGAGCATTCCTTGATTCCATTATTGTACCCTGGTGGATATCTGGAATATCTCGACTTATGCACTAAGAAGCGATAAGCACTATCAAGTATTTGCATATCCGATGAATATGCAATCTACGATCTTAGGCCCAATCTTGACTCGCTTTGGCTTGGGTACTTCAACCTTTGCCGACAACCCCACACCTTAAAGTATTTGTAGGTGGGTTTCTTTCCCTTCCATGATTCATATGGAGTTTGTCCTTACCCTTTATGTGGGACTCGTTAAGAATCATATTAGCGGTAAGGACGGCTTCTCCCCACATGTTTTGGGGGAAGACCGAATTGATAAGCAAGGCATTCATCATTTCCTTTAATGTGCGATTCTTACGTTCCGCCACACCGCTTGATTGAGGTGAGTATGGAGCCGCTGCTTGATGAATAATGCCTTCGGGCACATTATTCCTCAAAAGCGCGCTACATATTCTCCTCTATCGCCACGTAATGGATTTAATCCTCGAGGCTAAGTTGATTCTCAACTTCGCTTGTAACGCCGAAACGCTTCAAAGGCTTCATCCTTACTTTTCAACAAGTAAAGGTAACAATACCTTGTGCTATCATCTATAAATGTCACAAAGTACTTGTTCCCCCTCTAGTTTGTGCAAACTTCAAATCACATATATCTGTGTGAATAAGTTCTAGAGGAAGCGGTATTCCTTCGACTTTGATCGAAAGGAAGGCTTAGTAAGTTTGGCTCTACGCACACCTCACACTTATGTTGAGGGTTTCACGCGATAGACGGCAACAACTCCATCTTTACCACCAATAGACTTGTAGTTAACGTGTCCTAATCTATGATGCCATAAATTAGAAGACTCAAGCAAATAAGAAGTTAAGGTTCAACTTTATTTCCTGACGCAATACATGGCATTCACTTTGAAGAGGCCTTCACAGCATTTAAGCCTCCCCCACAAATGTGCCATTTTGGTGAGTACAAATTTATTTGATTCAAACACTAGCCTAAAACCAAGATTAACCAATAAAGGTCCGTAAACTAGATTTCTTCTAATCTCCTGGGATCGCATCACTCTCTCAGAGTGAGTTCCTGCCTAAGTCATCTTCAGACCACCTTCCAACCCCTAGCACGTCCCGAAGAAGCGTTGTTGCACTCATGAACAAATTTTCCGTTGTCTGAGACCTGAGTGTAATGCGTGGAGAAGGCATCTTTGTTGGAACAGATGCGGTCTTGTTGCACCTGTGTCCACCCACCACTGCATTGGATTCTCCACTAAGTTGGCTTCTAGCACCACTACCGAGAGATCTCAATCATGTCATCCAGAGCGTATCTCGACGGCGTTAGCTTGAGCCTTGCCTTCGACTTGGCTGCTGTTGCTCGCCTTGAGCTTCGCGGCATTCCTTGATCCTATGACCAGGTTTCCATGATGACAGCTTACCTCAACGCCTCCGCCAAGGGGCTTTGCCGCTTTGTGGAACTTCCGCTGTTGCTTGTTTTCCCTTTGGCCTCAGCGGATTCACCTTTGCCTCGAATGTTGTCTACTCTTGGCAAGGTCTTCTTATTATCTTCCTGAATTTGCGCTTTGATAACAAGCTCTTTCAAAGGTCATTTTTTGTCTTGAGTTTCAAGTAACTCATAAACTCATTCCACGAAGGAGGTAACTTTTTCAATCGCGATGCAACCAAAAACTGCTCGTTTGGCTTTAGTCCTTCCAAATCCAGGTGATGTAAAATCATTTGGAATTCCCGGACTTGGGGACATCATCGCTTTGTTGTCCACCATTTGGAATTTTAGAAATTTCCCAACGATGAACTTTTTAGTACCCAAGATCTTGTGCGCTGTACTTCTTTTGCGCTTTTTCCTACGCTCTTTGGCGGTGCCAACGGTAGAATATACCGTGTAGAGAGGGTCTGCCAAGCGGTTCAAGATATAGTTCTTGCACATGAAATCGCTTATGATTCCACATCACGAACCATCTTCATGCCGTAATCTATACGTGGATACTAAGGCCCCCTTCACCCGCTTCAAAGAAAGTAAGAGTCCATTTCATCTCCACCAGGAGGATCTTCCGTATGAACCGGGCCATGCCATAATCGTTAAGTAGAACAACATCTTTTGCTGCCATCTTTTAAATTCTGATCCCATGAACTTTTCAGGGCGATCATGGTGGTGTGAAGAAGAGGGGGGAGCTCCAACAGTCGGGAAGGCAGCAGTGTTACTGCCTTGAACAGGAGCCGCAGCAGCAGCAGTGAAGGCGGAGGGGTTACTGCCTTGGCCAGTAGCGGCAGTGGGGAAGGCAGCAACGTTGCCTCGAGAGGCAATGAAGAAGAAGCTAACATCGGTCATATTTCCACCATGTTATTGCCACTGTAGCAAAATATTGTCTTAAGTTGTTGGGTATTACAAAAAGGATTGCAAGAACGGAAATTACAAGTAATCGCTATGTAAGAATTGAAATTACAATTCAACTAGAAAATCGAAAATTACAATACAACAAGAAAACTGAAATTACAATAATTGTTGAACAAGAAGACCGGAATCGCTTTAGTTTTTTGCTGAGTCGAGTGTGGCACTCTGTCCTTAAGACAATATTGCCCCGTATGTATCCTTTATATCCGGACAATTCGTCTCCCAAGATAAAACAGCAATGGAACAATTGAGCAAAGGAAACTCAAAAGCTACCGTGAAGAATATTGAATAACGAAATGATGCTTGGAAGATTAGGGAAGAAACCGCTGCTTTCGCTTTGTGTATTTTTCGTGTATATCAAGTGTCCCTCAACAATGGTGTAAAGGGTGTTTATATAGGAGGAAGAGGGGCTGTTTGATTGCCTCCATAACAGCCATTATTGGCCAAATAATGACCATTATGGAGGTAGTAAAGCCACCAAATAAATGGAGAAAATTGCCAACGGATTGGCCATTAGTGAGGTGTATCTGCCAAAATAAATGGTCAATTGAGTCTTCGAACGCTTTACGCTCGACCGTCGAAATTGCGATTTTAAAAACTTCAGGATCAAACTGCATTTCCGACAAAGTTTTCTGCCCAAAAAGATAATATCGAGGCCCACACGCACCATGTGGCTCACACCCATGGACCTGTGGACCCGTGGACCCGTGGACCTGACCGGACACAAGGCGGCAAGGCTGGTGGTCTTTCCTGAACCAAGCACATCTAGGTCCTCCTCCTTTAAACACATGGGATACCCCCTTGGGGTCCCAAACCCCAAACACATTTCGAGTCTTATATACAACAATTCTTTCTTCCTCTACCGATGAGGGAGAATTGAACACAACACCACACTTTCCATGCTTCAAACACTTACTGCGTGAACCAATATCTCTTTCATTTCTCAATGAAATTTGACGATTCTTGGCCCTACGGTTATCTACGTACTTAGTACATCATGCATGTGTGAAGAACCGGATTCTCCAACATACGTAACACTAGTGTTTAAGCCGTTAAAGTTGGTCGGTCGCAACTCCCGCCAAAGGCTAATTTCCAACAGCTGTTTCTGCTTGGCTCCAACCCGGGGTCCATAATTTTCTATAGTTTTATTTATGGCTAAATCGATGAAATTGTACCATCAATTAGAGGTCAAAGAATACTTCTTGAACCTCTGCTTTGGGTTATTGACATAACCATCCAATGAGTTTAAGGCTTTTTGTATGCTACCTTCCATTTGTACAGTTCTTCTTGGAAGAAAAAGCTGTTCACATATATCAGGTGAATTGAATGTATCTTTTAATTAGGGGACCTTAGTCTAGAGCAACCTTTGATTATTAATTCATGAATAGCAAGAATAACAGCATGACACTACCACATGCAGTGGCTATTTGCTCGAGTGTCCTGATTCCATGAAGAAGTATTGTACACATATGGTTCTTGTTTTGGCATATTTGCAACTTGCTCTAAAAAAACAGGAGGGATCGATCCTATTCTAATTTCTATGCTTCTGGTTGTCTTGCCATATGTCTGATAACGTGTCAATACTCTTTTACGCATAAGTGGGATATTCCATAATGACCATAAATATACTCGTGTAATTGTTAGAATATTATGTTAGAATATTATGTAAATCATATTATTATTATGTATTGATGTAGTATCATTTTATATATGGTAGGTAGTAAAATGTTAAGTAGGAATATTATGTTAATTATGTAGAGGATTATTAGGGATTGATTAGGAAGATTAGGCATGATTGACTCTTCCTAATTACATGTATATGGTGTAATTGTTCCCTTTAAGGATGAATATATTGAGGAAAATACTTTCAAAGTTTTACATGGTATCAAGAGCTTAAGGAAAGATCCAAAATTAGTTTATTTTCTTCCAAATTTTCGGTCATCTTCCTCCCTAGAACCCTAGTTAGCCGAAAATTTCTTCATTTTTTTTCACTCTTACTCCATTATTGATTATCCTTCATCACAACCAGTTATGTCTGAAACCAAATCATCCTTTCACTCTGCCCTTGCTGTCTCAAACATCAAAACACATGTTTCTATCAAACTAGAAATGGAAACCGTTCATTATGCGACTTGGACGGAATTATTTAAAATATGTTGTCGTGCTCACAAAGTTCTTCATCATATAATTCCTCCAAAAGATGGTAAAGGGAAAGACATAACAAACGATGCAGACAAGGAATTGTGGGATACACTTGATGTCACAGTCCTTGGTTGGATTTATGCAACAATCTCCACTGCTTGTTGCATACGATAATGGAACCGGATTCAACAGCCATGGCGGCTTGGGAACGTTTGCGAGATATTTTTCAAGATAATCAAAACCAACCATTGACATGGCGGATTTGCCTAATGTTTCTAAATATTGTCAACGACTCAAAGTGTTGGCCGATCAATTAAGAAACGTTGGTTCACCGGTTACTAATAACCGGTTAGTCTTGCAATTGGTCGCCAGTCTCACCGATGCGTATAGCAGCGTGGGAACTCTAATCCGTCAAAGTAATCCTCTACCACAATTTTATCAAGCAAGGTCCATGCTTGTACTTGAAGAGTCAGGCTTGGTGAAAAAGGCCTCAACTACTTCAAATTCCGCCATGATTGCTACTCTTCAAATGATGGTAATTTTTTTGACCCTTCTCAACAAAATAAGGGACAAAAAGGACGTCATAACAATAAAAATAAGGGTGGAAATCGCCGAAATCACAAAGGTGGAGGCAATTTCGGTGGCGGCGGTAATGACGGCAACACCAACTCCGGTGGTGGGCGATGGCGGAAGACGGCGGGGTGGCGACAAGGGCGATGGCGGCCACGGCAGGGGTGGCGGACAGTGGCAGCAGCCCAACGGCTGGCAGTGGCCTTGGGCTATACCACCCAGCCCAGCCCCAACAGGCAATTGGGCCAGGCAGCCCCAAAGGCCCACTGGCCAGCCTCAGCAAAACAGTGGGTATTTTCCACCGATTTGGCAGCAGCAGCAACAGGCCCAGCAGGCCCATTTCGCTGGGTCTGTTAACACAGGCAGTGGCAGTGGGCCTCAGCCAACCCAGTGGCATGAGGCCCATTCAACAAGGGCCCACCCCACGGAAATTGAGTCCGCCATGCACACTCTCGGACTTAATCCACCGAATTCAAATTGGTATATGGACTCCGCAGCGACGTCCCATATGACGTCCTCCCAAGGTAATCTCTCATCCTATTTTAATTTGAGCAATGATAATGGAATAATTGTCGGAAATGGTCATTCGATTCCAATAAAAGGTTATGGTTCTAGCAAATTGTCACCACCAAACCCACCCATAATTTTAAAGAATGTCCTTCATGCTCCAAAATTAATCAAAAACTTGGTTTATGTTAGAAAGTTTACAATTGATAATTGGGTATCTGTCAGTTTTGACCCCATTGGCTTTTCCGTGCATGATTTTCAAACGGGGGAGCTTCTCATGAGATGTGATAGCAAGGAGGAACTCTATCCAATAAATCTGTCAACACAACAATCCAAGTTTCCTTCTGTTTTTGCAACCTTGGCACCATATTTATGGCACCAACGTTTGGGACATCCGGGAGAGGCTATTTTGGCTTCTCTTAAACAAAATAGTTTTATTTCTTGTAACCAAACACAGACTCTAAATAAGTGTCATTCTTGTACACTTGGTAAACATGTTAAATTGCCATTTATTTCCTCTACTTCATGCACTCTTTTGCCATTTGATATTTTTACATTGTGATATTTGGACATCACTCGTTTTGAGTTCTTCTGTTCATAGATATTATTTGCTTATACTTGATAACTACTCTAATTATTTGTGGACATTTCCTTTGTCGAAAAAATCACAAGTGTTTTCCATTTTTCTCACTTTTAGAGCATTCATCCGAACTCAATTTAAATGTGATATAAAAAATATTCAATGTGACAATGGGGGGGGAGGAGTTTGGCAATAAACAGTTTTGGGATCTTTTCAAAACAAATGGTCTTCAGTTTCGTCTGTCTTGTCCTCGTACTTCATCACAAAATGGGAAGACGGAACGCAAAATTAGAACCATAAACAATATTGTTAGAACATCTCTTTCTCATGCTTCACTTCCCCCTGTATTTTGGCATCATGCACTGCAAATGGCCACTTACCTGTTAAATATCCTTCCTCATAAAAACCTATCATACCAAGCTCCTCTAAAAATGCTTTATTTACGAGAGCCATCATATCATCACTTAAGAGTGTTTGGTTGTCTTTGCTACCCCCTCTTTCCTTTCACCATAATCACAAAACTCCAAGCCTGGTCTACCCCATGTGTTTTCTTGGGATATCCTACTCATCATCGCGGTTACCAATGTTACGAAATTTCTTCCAAAAGAATATTTATAAGTCATGTAATCTTTGATGAAATAATTTTTCCATTTGCTAAGATACATGCCACCGGGACTCATACCTATGATTTTTGGATGATGATAAGCTTTCGTATCTAACATATATTTTTCACAGCTCGGTACCTATTGTTATTGTTGAAAATCGTAATTCAGACCCATTGGGCCAACGATCGATGGCCCAACTGACTAACATTTCAATGCAGCAGCTTGGGCCTTCGATTCCGAGGCCTATTCCCATTGCCGCACAATCTGCTCGGTCCAGAGGTTTGGGCCAATCCACCACTACGGGCCCAATTACAGCGCAAGCAATACAACTCATTGGACCCTCGGTTTCTCCCTCCTCGGTCAGTGGCGTCCAGTCCACTGGCCCAACAAATCGCCCGGTCACCCGTAGTCAACATGGAATTGTCAAACCCAATACCAAATATAGTCTTCACACCCAGGTCTCGAAATCACCTTTGCCTCGTAATCTAGTGTCTGCTCTAAAAGACCTGAATTGGAAAATGACCATGAATGATGAATATCATGCTCTAATTACAAATAGGACATGGGATTTAGTACATCGTCCATCTAATGCTAATATAATTCGATCTATGTAGATTTTCAGCCATAAAGAAAAATCTGATGAAACTTTTGAGCGGCATAAAGCCCGTCTTGTAGGTGATGGGAAGAAACAGTAGGTTGGTGTAGATTGCGGGGAGACATTCAGTCCAGTGGTCAAACCAGCAACTATCAGAATAATTCTCAGCCTGTCTCTCTCAAAAGGATGGCGACTTCATCAATTGGATGTCAAAAATGCCTTCCTACATGGACACCTCAATGAAACTGTATACGTGCACCAACCGTTGGGATACAGAGATCCTAAATATCCCAACCATGTTGTTTGCACAACAAATCATTATATGGCCTCAACCAGGCCCCTAGGGCTTGGTATAAGCGGTTTGCAGATTTTGTGTCACACATAGGTTTTTCGCACAGCCGTTCAGATAATTCCCTGTTTATTTATCGGCAGGGTAATCATACTGCTTATCTTCTTCTATATGTGGATGATATTATTCTAACAGCATCTTCAGACTCTCTTCGCAAGAATATCATGTCACAGCTTAGTTCTGAATTGCTATGAAAGATCTTGGCCCACTACACTACTTTCTAGGAATTGTTGTGACATGACATACATGTGGATTATTACTCTCCTAGAAGAAGTATGCATCAGAAATCATGGAATGAGCTGGAATGTCTTTCTGCAAACCTTCGGCAACTCCGGTCGACACAAAGTCAAAATTGAGTGTCGTCTCTAGCAAACCTTTTGATGATCCGACGTTATACCGCAGCCTAGCAGGAGGTTTACAGTATCTCACATTCACCAGGCCAGATATTACCTATGCAGTGCAACAAGTGTGTCTATTCATGCATAATCCAGTGAAGGAACATATGCATGCTCTGAAACGCATTGTGTGATATATTCAGGGCATTCTGGAGTATGGATTACATCTATACCCGTCCTCTGTTTTCAAACTTGTTACTTACACTGATGCAGATTGGGCAGGCTGTCCAAATATAAGACGACCCACATCCGGGTATTGCGTCTTCCTTGGTAACAATTTAATCTCATGGTCCTAAAAAAGGCAGGCCACGGTATCACGCTTAAGTGCTGAAGCAGAATATCGTGTTGTGGCCAATGTTGTATCTGACTCATGTTGGATTCGGAACCTGTTACTTGTACTTCATTGCCCTATTCCAACAGCAACAATAGTATATTGTGATAATGTTAGTGCAATCTATCTCTTAGGAAATCTCATCCACTATCAACGCACTAAACATATTGAGTTAGATATTCATTTTATATGCGAGAAGGTGGCTCACGGACAAGTGCGGGTGCTACATGTCCCAACACGTCATCAAATCGCAGATATCTTCACAAAAGGACTTCCGCATATATTATTTGAAGATTTTAGGGACAGTCTCAACATTCACCGCCCTCCAGCTTCGACTGCGGGGGAGTGTTAGAATATTATGTAAATCATATTATTATTATTATGTATTGAGGTAGTATCATTTTATATATGGTAGGTAGTAAAATGTTAAGTAGGAATATTATGTTAATTAGGTAAAGGATTATTAGAGATTGATTAGGAAGATTAGACATGATTGACTCTTTCTAATTACATGTATATGGTGTATATATTGTTCCCTTTAAGGATGAATACATTGGGGAAAATACTTTCAAAGTCTTACAGTATTATCCAGAGCCGTTCCTATATTTTTAAGGGTCCGGTGCGGGAAACAAAAAGAAACTCCTTTTTATTCACATGACAAAATTAAAATTAACTAATTAATCAATATTAAAAAAATTATTGATCAAAACATCAAATAAATATATAGTAAACATTATATTCGATTCAATGTTTTCAATTTAAGTACAATAAATTATAATGCTACGAAAGAGATACCTTAATGTCATTACATGAAAGATTTATAAGAAAAACTATCATTACATTAGGCATAGAAAATTGATCTCCTTGCATTTTTATCTGCAAAGTCATCACATAATCTTTCATAATCAAGAATGTCTAGAAATTCACTTTCAATTGAAATCAAAGATAATTCATTCAATCTTGTCTGCGTCATGGTTGATCTCAAACAAGATTTCAACAACTTCAATGTAGAAAAACTTCTCTCTGTAGATGCAACGGTCACCGGAATAGTCAACAATATCTTATATGCAATGAATGAATTGGGAAAACAATTCATTCTTTTGGTTCTTCATTCACACCATCAGATTCAGAGTGGATAATTTCATCTCCATCACCATCATCATTGTCATGAGCTTCACCAACATTATCAACATTTTCTATGATTAAACCATCGCCATTTTGATTGTCCTCAATTTCATTCACATGTTCATCCACGTCATTTTCAAATGTCAAGCCTTCATGTAATTCAACACCATCATTTTGTTCTTCATTAGCTAAATTTTCAAGTGATGGATTTACCGGCTTCACAACAAATCTATCTAATGCCCCCTCTTTGAGACTTGATGAACTCTTCTTCGTGTCTTTTTTTTTTACGTTTTTCATGTCCAGACAGATATTTTCAGGTAGGAGGCATTTGTAAATTCTCCTATTGAAACAAAAAGACAAACCAAATTTAATGTAATCATGTAAAATGCAAGTCATCCATTACACATTACCAATAAAAGTAATGTAAAATCTAAAGCTAAATACAATTAATTTAATGTAATATTGAGAACCCTAAATTAAATATAATATTGCGATTTGAGAAATTTGAAACACTAAGCAAAATGTAATAAACATTGATGCAATCAATCCATGTTAATGGTGAATTAGAACAAAATAATAATCAAAACAATAACTTACCAAAAAGATCTTTACTTGGAAGTTGAGATTTCTACAATAATTAATGGGGGAACTTTTTTTTTATTGTATTTGTGGTGTTTTTAAATTTTAATGTTCTCTGTTTTTTGAAACTCAATGGATGTTTGTTTTTTTGTTTAAAGAGGGAGGGGGGCCGACTGAGACTTGGAACTCTCAATGGATGTTTGTTTTTTTGTTTAAAGAAGGAGGGGGCCGACTGCGACTTCGAACTTGGGCCCAAATTTGTTTTTTGGGTAAGACGGAGGGGGCCGACTGGGACTTGGAACTTGGGCTCAAATTCATTTTTTGTGTTTTTTTTTAAAAATGTCTCTCACTATTTATTGAATTTGAATACGCAACCTCTCACTAGGGATATGACTTTTGAAGGGAGACCTCAATCATTAGGCTACAGTTTTCACTGATAAGACTAGAGACATTGTTAATACATATCTTAATATTTAAAATCAATAAAAGAAAAATAAAAAGTCTGGGGCAGAGGCCCCACCGGCCGGGAACCCTGTGCGGCGGCTGCGCCTCGACCGCCCCCTCTGGCAATACCGTACTCCTATGTCCTTTTTCAAAAACGAAAATGAAAAAGGGAAGGGGAATTTTAAAATGAATATGATGATATGATAAGGTTCGAAAAGGAGTTTAGTGGAGTCATCGACATTATTTTAGAAGATGTGATATATATATATATATTATTTTTTTTCTGAAATAATTGAGTTATTATTTTTTGAAAGCTCTTTCTGAATCCAACACGTTCCTACCAGTGAGTTGAGATAGCAGCGGGGATGTATTGGTGCGGGGTCAGTCTTAAACCGTAAATACTCAACTCCCACCATCCTGTTCTGCATAGAAAAATTTTCTTTTTTCAATTTGCATAGTTCCTCCCAGCATTAAAAAAAAAAAAGGAAAACTATAGAAACTACCCACTATAGGCAAAATATTTACCCGACATTGCCCCCTCCATTAACTAATTACACAAATAACCAAAAGCTTAAAACATTTTACCCGAAATTTCCACTGCGCGGGAGACGGGAGTGACCGAATGCTCACTCTTTGCTCATGTGCAGGCAATTAATGCACCCACCATTTTTCAATATTCTTCATAAATATTTTGTCTTTTTGTGTTATCTTTTTCCCTTTTTTTCTTTTTATAATTTTTATTATTTTGAAAATGAAAATAAAATTTATATCTACGATAAGACTATTTTTTCTGTTTTTTCCCACAAGTAAAATTTACAAAAATAATATAAAAGTTAAAAATAGCAAAATAAGCTTGTCTTCCATGATAAGTTTAAAACTTACTAAAACATTGTGGTCCGGCCCTTTCTCGGATCCACCCATAGCGGAAGCTTAGTACATCGGACTGCCCCTAAATTTGTCTTCTATGATACTTTATCAGTATATGATATATATATATCAAGTTGGTATCTAAAGGATTGAATCTTTTTTAAGGAGCGAATCAATTATTTGTGATACCCCGTCAGTATGTGATACTATATATTATGTTGATATCATAGATGACTATTTAAGTAATGAACTAATTTCTATGTTACATTGTCAGTATTTAATATATAGCATGTGGGTATCATAGATGATTGAGCTCTTTTTTGAAGGAATGAATCAGTCATCTATGATACCTTGTTAGCATATGATATATCATGTGTGGGTCAGTCATTCATGATATCATGTTGGTATATGATATATACTATGTGAGTATCATAGAGAATTGAGTTGTGTTTTTTCTTGAATGAATAAACCAACGCTCTATTCAAAGAAAGTCATTTATGATACTATCATGGTATATACATCTACGCAAATGGTGTCATGGAGGATTGAGAAATGCCATAGAAGGAATAAAGCAGTCCTCCATGATACCATCTGCGTCGATTTATATACCATAATGGTATCACGAAGGACTCTCTTTGAGTAACTGAATCAGTCATTCATGATACCATCATGGTATATGTCACGCACCGAACCATGGCCTGGGCGAAACACAACACTCGGTGTCTGGCTGCATATGACAGAGCGAACCACATGGTTGCTGAATCAACATGGGCATCAAAACATACTATAAACAATGATTTGAAATAAGTAATTCAAACTGCTGAGTTTCTAATTTGATAAAAAAAATTGCGAAAATAGTATGAAATTATCATGAGTATGAAAATAGTAATACTGACATGTCTGACATACTGAAATGGTTTAGTCTATGAAAACTCTAAAACATAAGTCTGACTGAAATCTGTGTACCAGGATAAGGCTCTGGCCTACCTATGCTATAATATATTATGTGGAAATAATAGACTAACACCCCAAGGGAGATGAGGCTCACCAAACAACTGATACTGAAGTAATCCTACTGAGTAGATCCATCTACCTGAAACTTAGCACCTGCACTGTGAAGTTAAGTAAAACAACTGAAAGAATAAATAGTTGTTGGGTGCTCGGGAAAAGGGCAACCCAAATCAACAAGTTGATACTATATTAAATCTGAAATTGATAACTGATAACTTAACAAGGAAGCAATTAACAAGAACACTTCATGTACTGAACTGGAGAGTCACCTGTTTAACTGAAATAGTAAACTGTGGTCTTAGGCCTATGATGTGTGTGTATATATATATATATATATATATATATATATATAGCTATGATTTGACCAAAATCCTGAAAAAAGGTAAAGGATTGAAAGAATCCAAAGAAACCCCAATTCTAGAACTCCAGAGGGAGGTGAAACAAATCAAAGTAGAGATCAAGGCTCTACGAGAAAAATAAGAACATGACTCTCTTATACTAAAAACAGTCCTTTCAAAAACCCAGAATGATTCCGAATCCAGTTCTGAGTCCAATAATTCCGACTCTGAAATTTCAGAAGAACCTCTTGACAACCCTTTTCCTGAAGAAGTCCCACAGGAATTCCTTGTTGTCCTGAGACAGATCACATCCAAAATATACCTTGTTCAGATAACCCTTAAATTCTCAAGCAATTTTAGAATTACTACTATTGCTATTTTTGACACCGATGCAGATCTGAATTGCATAAAAACAGGTCTAATACCCAATAAATTTCATGAAAATACCTAGGAAACTCTAGCGGCGGCTAATAACACAAAGCTAGAAATCAATTCCCAAACCAACGCGTCCGTTATTATTAATGGAGTTTCTATAGCGACATCGTTTGTCTTAGTAAAAGACATTCACAACTCCGTTATCTTAGGAACACCATTTATAAATCTTATCACTCCTTATATGGTAGATAATGATTTCATCTCTTTTGATTCCAATAATAAGAATCTAAAATTCCCTTTTCTGACAAAACCAAAAGCTAGAGACCTCAATATGATTAAAACTTATTCTTGTCATCTAGACGAATTAAGGAATAGTTTTTTAGATCAGAATTCTGAGTGCCCTAGAAACCCAAATATATGTTTAATTGATTCCATTGCATATACAAAATTTTTGAAGCATGATTTACAATATCAAAAACATTTTCAAAACATGCATTAAAAGATATTTTCTGCAAATTAATTCCTGATATTTTTTGCTTTAAAAATATTTTAACCAGTGGTTTACTCAAAACAAGAGAGAAAACCCACAGATTTCTGATACCGGTTACAACACAGAAATATCCTATCACTATAAAAACCCATAGATTCCTGATACCGGTTACAACACAGAGATGTCCTATCACTGTCCCTTGCCCCAATATCTGGGCTACAGAGAAAAAATATCCAGGAAAGACATGCGAGAATCCGGGCAATACTGTGTCCACGCAATGTGTGGAGCCTTGCTCTAAAAGAGAAAAGAGGAGATATCTCCTCCACCAATAAATACACATGTTGTTGCACCATAACAACAAACAAATTCCATGGCCCCCAGAAAACCCACAAAAGAAGAAAAGGAAAAATTCCCTGCCACTTCTCCCACAAAAAACCTCTATCGTGGTACGACGCTGTCACGAAAGAAGAAACGAAAATGCTGCAGCATCTTTGCAAAAAACACCAGCACAGGAGATAACTGTTGAAAATCTTCTACAACTCTTGGCGAAATCCCCAGAATTACAACAGGCATTTATACAACTTCAAAATCCCAAACAAGAAGTTGTTCAAAGCTCAGGAGAGGAAAAAACCTCTCAAAATTTTATAAAAATCGAGAAAGGAGAATCTTCAAAAAACCTTTCTCAAAAACAATTTTCAAAACTCCAACTTGAGAAAGAAGAGTCTTCAAAAACTCTCTCTGAAAAACAATTTTCGAAAAATCAACTTGTGGTACCACAAGTCCCCAAAAAACCTGCTCCTAAATTCTTCATAAAACCATTTTTTTCAAAATATAGTGACTCTTGAAAAATGATTTTTTAATAAAGACCCTTTTTTAGCACTACAAAATTATTTTGGACAAAAATGTTTTTATAAATCATGGGATATTTTAAAAATCCCATATTTTTATCAAGCTATCCTTGAAATATCAGGATCAGCGATAATTAAAATTAATTTTCACAAAAATAACCCAGATCCCTCTTATTCAATTTGCAAAATACTTAGTGTAATTGCTCATATTGATTGGGGGAATGACCTGTCACAACTCCTAAATTTCCCAGATACCAAAAAAAATGAACCATTTTTTTATATTCCTTTTAATTACTGGGATTACCAGCAAGCTTGATTCAATTCCTTCTTTATTCAAAATACCAACCAAAGTCACACTTGACTTTTCCATTTTGATACCTCATGTGATCCATCACAATTTCCAACAAGGTGGAATTCATGGTGGGAGCAATTCAGATCCACCCTAGAAATACAAAAACTAGAAGTCACTAAATCTTTCAGCCTCTTCAAATCCCAGTTTAAACCCTCTGAGGAAGAAAAAAGATTTGTGCCCCTACACGTTTTTCATACAAAATTCCACTTACCATGGGTATTTACATGATTCGTAGATTATTCGGACGATAAAATCCCAATTATCCGAAGAAGATTCAAAATCCGATGGTGGGATAGCTTTAAAATACCAAAAAGCCTCGCACCACAAAAAGTCCAGGAATGGTTAGATACCCAAAAACCCATTCCTTTATAGGCGCCTCCACAAACACCACCGGCACCACTACCAACAAAGGAGCACACCCAGTTCCTTTCACAGAAATCCCAGATGGCCTCAATGCTTGCAGCGGCCAAAAATCCAGAAGAAATGCAAGCCATAATTCTGAAATTTGCACCGTCTTCATCAAAACAAGGTTCTTCGTCAGAAGAAGAAGAACTAGAGATTGATATTGAAGACAATCCGGTTTTTGACATCAGTGGATTCTGAAGAAAATTTCCAAAAGAATTTAAAATACCCGAAGTAGAGTTCAGACAAAATTCCGATAAAAGAAAGTGCTCAAAAAAGCTACTTTCAAAAAAGCAAAAAGCAAAAGCAAAGATTCCAGCAATAATTCAAGAAAAATGCCAAAAGGATGAATAGTCATTCACCACTCAGATGAATAGTTATTCTCCGCTTAGATAAATAGTCAGATTTCTTTTTAATTACAAAAATGCCATGTAAAACTCCTATAAAATGAGACTCTCTCTCCCTTAGTTTTATAAGTTCAATTTTTAGAAGTTCTTTTTCTAAGTTCATTTCTCTTTCTAAACTAGAGAGAAGTTGAGAGCTCTTACTAAATTCCCCTTTAGGTTACATTAAAATTCCTAATATTGCCTCAAATATCCATATGATTCAGTTCATATGACCCATATCATATGACTCATATCATATGATCCAAAATACCTTAGAAATTCCCAAGGTATATCTCCTTGATAATAAACTTTGTAAATTCCAATTTGTTTTAAATGGATATGATTATGGATGGTACTACCTCCTAATCTTTTAAATACTTCATGCTTTTAAATTCTTTAAATTCCTGCATTAAATACTTGGCCGGTTCAACCACCTATTTGATTTAAATTCCTGCAGAACCTTTGATTTATGGTTTCCATAACTGGAACCTTAAACTGTAAGTTAATCTTTATTTACTTTCTGCATATTTCAATTATCTTTTAATTTTTCAATCCCTTATATCCCGATTCCTTCCTTTTCTGATATCCCATTTAGATCTTCGGCCTAAGTTTGGTATCAAAGCCATAAAGGGTAGACATAGAGAGAATAGTGTCCAGATCAGATGAGATTCCATTTTAGAGGTTCGAGTTCTTCCGAGGTTTTGTGCTTAGGATAGTCCGGGGTCAGTAAGTCCTCAACGAACGCAAACAGTTATACCCAGGAAGGCCTTTGATTGTAGGAAGAGTCTGGGTGCTCTGTTATAGGAGTTCCATAACATGGATCCGTTTCTCAACAGATTTACTTCTTGTGATTTTGGTTCATCTTCTTCCATGGATTCAAAGAAGATAATAAACACCGAAGAAATCTTGATACAAGATTTTGAAAAATCTATTGATAATTGGGAAATACCGAGAGTAAATCGAGATCAGATTTACAAAAATTCCAAATACCAGTTATTCAAAATCGATTTCACAATCAAAACAGAGGAAAGAGATATCCAATTATCTCAACCTTTTGAAACAATCCAATTACTTTCTCAAAGTTTCCTAAAGAGACACATAGAAAGAAATTACAAATATATCCATATTGGATTAGTCCAAGTAGGAATAAAACCCCTCACGAAGGAATGATTAAACACCTCAATCCTTGCTATCTTACGTTTTGCCAGATTCACAAATTTCAAAGATTCCCTATTGAGTTCTGTTGAGTCTAGTCTCTACATAGGACCAATATCTTTTGACCATTACCTAAATTTCTCAGTTTGTTTAAATGACAAAAATATCCAAAAATCCCTTGTCTTACAAATCAAGACTCACAATTACCAAATGCTTGAAGGATCGATTCCCGTAGCTATAATTTACCGAATCCATTACAAAGCTATGACTTAAGCTTTTGCTACAAAAGTCAGATACCATAGTAAGAAAGGCGAAACCCTTCTTTTACAAACTGATCTTTCCAGATCTAACACCGTTATACTGAGACCTATTAGATAGAGGGATATTACCCTACCAGACGAATGTATCTTAGAAGGTGTTGCTAAACCTGAACCTCTAGAGACTTCCCAACCAAATATCGGTCTCAGAGAAATAACCCAACACCAGGATGGTAGAGTCAGTCTATCATTCCATAGAAAATCTACGAGTAGTAGATACGATGATTCAAGTTCCGTAGAAACTCTTGACTTATGAAGAATCTCACAAATTCCTTCGGTCATAAATACTCCATACAAAACAAAACCCAGACATTCTACGTCAGATTTACCCTATCTACGAAACGTAGACTACTCCAACGAAATACCGAGACCCGTTTATGAAAATTCCACTTTAGAGAAAAGATAGAGGACCAGGAACCTACTAGTCCGACTTTTTCCTCGATTACAGAAAATATAGTAAACGAACTTGGTGTTTTAAAAAAAGATTTCAAAGTTGATAAAAAATTCCTACAAAAAGATTTTTATGAAAAATACAACCTTGAAAATGAATTTGGTTCTTCAAAACCTTTTCAAAAACTAGGACACAAATACAGGAAAAATTCTACGAGTTTGTTAATAGACATAGGATAAACATCCTTTTATTTGACTGGTTCGATTATTATTCCTCCCAAAATTCCATTTATTATCCCTTTTCCAGTCAGGTAAATCCCGTTACGACTAGGACCAAATCACCGGAATGGAAAACCTTAGCTGATTCTAAGAAAGTCCGGTCTGGCCACATGAATGACCACCCCTTAGTCACAATTGATTCCCCAGGACCGACTAAGGATACAAAATTGAAAAACCTCTTTCAGGTGCCCAAAGATGCTGTCAAAAACATCCAACAAAACAAGTCTGAATTTATTCAGGCTATCCAAGATCAATTGAGTAGAATTGGGACATCCAACAGTTCTAATACTGAAACCATTGTTACAGATACCCCACAATCTTCCAATAAAATCACAACTCTGACGAATGACTCCAATAACAATGATACTTTAGAACAATTACAAGTCACTACAAATCCCAAAAGGAGTGTTTCCAGATACAAGCATATAACATGCTACAAATGCAGCAGAAATGGTCACACTTTGAGATTCTGTAAAAGGAATAAAAAATTACAAAAACTAGGTTTGGATGAAGTAGTAGTCCAAAGAATCTCCGACCCCCCAATAAATTCCTCTGATTCAGCCACCAAAATAGAGTCCGACTATTTTCTTTGTCTTCAGATGTTAATAAATCCTCTTCTAGTTGTATAGAAAACTGTAGCAAGACTCATAAATTCCTTAAGAGTACTTCAAGAGGTTACAAAAGGAGAGATTTCAGCAAAACCAATGAAGAGTATTACAAAAATCCCTACAAAAATACTCATCATTCCAAAAAAACCAAATACCAAAAAAGCTGATTACAGATACAAAGACTTTACGTGTTACAAATGTCACAAAAAGGGCCATACATCGAAATACTGCAAAATGAACAAACAATTACAAGAGTTGAAACTCGACGATGAAGTCACCTAAAAAATCTCCAATCTTCTCATTGATTCCTCCGATTCAGATGCCGAGTCAGAACCTGACTACTTTTCTCTGTCTTCTGAAGACAACAAAGCCCTTCAAATAGATGAATTTCTTACAACCAGTTCTTCTGAAAATTTTGATAAGGGTAAGGGAAAACTTGTTTGTATTTTAACCAAGGATCAAGAATTTATGTTAGAAATTGTTCAACACATAGATGTCGAACACCAAAAAGATTATTTGAATAAACTCCTCAAATCTTTTACCGACGAGAAAAAAGATTTCAAAAATACGATTTCCCTCAAATACCCATATGATTCAGTTCATATGACCCATATCATCTGACTCATATCATATGATCCAAAATACCTTAGAAATTCCTGAGGTATATCTCCTTGATAATATACTTTGTAAATTCCAATTTGTTTTAAATGAACATGATTATGGACGGTACTACCTCCTAATCTTTTAAATACTTCATGCTTTTAAATTCTTTAAATTCCTGCATTAAATACTTGACCGGTTCAACACTTTGTTTGATTTAAATACCTGCAGAACCTTTGATTTATGGTTTCCATAACTGGAACCTTAAACTGTAAGTTAATCTTTATTTACTTTCTGCATATTTCAATTATCTTTTAATTTTTCAATCCCTTATATCCCGATTCCTTCCGTTTCTGTTATCCCCTTTAGATCATTGGCCTAAGTTTGGTATCAAAGCCATAAAGGGTAGACATAGAGAGAATAGTGTCCAGATCAGATGAGATTCCATTTTAGAGGTTCGGGTTCTTTCGAGGTTTTGTGCTTAGGATAGTCCGGGGTCAGTAAGTCCTCAACGAACGCGGACAGTTATACCCTAGGGAAGGCCTTTGAATGTAGGAAGAGTCTGGGTGCTCTGTTATAGGAGTTCCATAACATGGATCCGTTTCTCAACAGATCTACTTCTTGTGATTTTGGTTCATCTTCTTCCGTGGATTCAAAGAAGATAATAAACACCGAAGAAATCTTGATACAAGATTTTGAAAAATCTATTGATAATTGAGAAATACCGAGAGTAAATCGAGATCAGATTTACAAAAATTCCAAATACCAGTTATTCAAAACCGATTTCACAATCAAAACAGAGGAAAGAGATATCCAATTATCTCAACCTTTTGAAACAATCCAATTACTTTCTCAAAGTTCCCGAAGAGACACAGAGAAAGAAATTACAAATATATCCATATTGGATTAGTCCAAGTAGGGATAAAACCCCTCACGAAGGAAGGATTAAACACCTCAATCCTTGCTATCTTACGTGATGCCAGATTCACAAATTTCAAAGATTCCCTATTGAGTTGTGTTGGGTCTAGTCTCTACACAGGACCAATATCTTTTTATTACCCAAATTTCTCAGTTTCTTTAAATGACAAAAATATCCAAAAATCCCTTGTCTTACAAATCAAGACTCACAATTACCAAATGCTTGAAGGATCGATTCCCGTAGCTATAATTTACTTAATCCATTACAAAGCTATGAATTCAGCTTTTGCTACAAAAGTCAGATACCATAGTAAGAAAGGCAAAACCCTTCTTTTACAAAATGATCTTTCCAGATCTAACACCGTTATACTGAGACCTATGACATGGAGGGATATTACCCTACCAGACGAATGTATCTTAGAAGGTGTTGCTAAACCTGAATCTCTAGAGACTTCCCAACCAAATATCCGTCTCAGAGAAATAACCCAACACCAGGATGGTAGAGTCAGTCTATCGTTCCATAGAAAATCTACGAGTAGTAGATACGATGATTCAAGTTCCGTAGAAACTCCTGACTTAGGAAGAATCTCACAAATTCCTTCGGTCATAAATACTCCATATAAAACAAAACCCAGACATTCTACGTCAGATTTACCCTATCTACGAAACGTAGACTACTCCAACGAAATACCGAGACCCGTTTATGAAAATTCCACTGTTAGAGAAAAGATAGAGGACCAGGAACCTACTAGTCCAATTTTTTCCTCGATTACAGAAAATATAGTAAACGAACTTGGTGTTTTACAAAAAGATTTCAAAGTTGATAAAAAATTCCTACAAAAAGATTTTTATGAAAAATACAACCTTGAAAAATGAATTTGGTTCTTCAAAACCTTTTCAAAAACTAGGACACAAATACAGGAAAAATTCTACGAGTTTGTTAATAGACATAGGATAAACATCCTTTTATTTGACTGGTTCGATTATTATTCCTTCCAAAATTCCATTTATTATCCCTTTTCCAGTATGGTAAATCCCGTTACGACTAGGACCAAATCACCGAAATGGAAAACCTTAGCTGATTCTAAGAAAGTCCAGTCCGGCCACATGAAAGACCACCCCTTAGTCACCATAGATTCCCTAGGACCAACTAAGGATACAAAATTGAAAAACCTCTTTCAGGTGCCCAAAGATGCTGTCAAAAACATCCAACAAAACAAGTCTGAATTTATTCAGGCTATCCAAGATCAATTGAGTAGAATTGGGACATCCAACAGTTCTAATACTGAAACCATTGTTACAGATACCCCACAATCTTCCAATAAAATCACAACTCTGACGAATGACTCCAATAACAATGATACTTTAGAACAATTACAAGTCACTACAAATCCCAAAAGGAGTGTTTCCAGATACAAGCATATAACATGCTACAAATGCAGCAGAAATGGTCACACTTTGAGATTCTGTAAAAGGAATAAAAAATTACAAAAACAAGGTTTGGATGAAGTAGTAGTCCAAACAATCTCCGACCCTCCAATAAATTCCTCTGATTCAGACTCCTCTGATTCAGCCACCAAAACAGAGTCTGACTATTTTTCTCTGTCTTCAGATGTTAATAAACCCTCTTCTAGTTGTACATGAAACTGTAGCAAGACTCATAAATCCCTTAAGAGTACTTCAAGAGGTTACAAAAGGAGAGATTTCAGCAAAACTAATGAAGAGTATTACAAAAATCCCTACAAAAATACTCATCATTCCAAAAAAACCAAATACCAAAAAAGCTGATTCCAGATACAAAGACTTTACGTGTAGCAAATAACACAAAAAGGGCCATACATCGAAATACTGCAAAATGAACAAAAAATTACAAGAATTGAAACTCGACGATGAAGTCACCCAAAACATCTCCAATCTTCTCATTGATTCCTCCGATTCAGATGCCGAGTCAGAACCTGACTACTTTACTCTGTCTTCTGAAGACAACAAAGCCCTTCAAATAGATGAATTGCTTACAACCAGTTCTTCTGAAAATTTTGATAAGGGTAAAGGAAAACTTGTTTGTGTTTTAACCAAGGATCAAGAATTTATGTTAGAAATGGTTCAACACATAGATGTCGAACACCAAAAAGATTATTTGAATAAACTCCTCAAATCTTTTACCGAAGAGAAAAAAGATTTCAAAAATACGATTTCCCTCAAATACCCATATGATTCAGTTCATATGACCCATATCATATAACTCATATCATATAACTCATATCATATGATCCAAAATACCTTAGAAATTCCTGAGGTATATCTCCTTGATAATATACTTTGTAAATTCCAATTTGTTTTAAATGAACATGATTATGGACAGTACTACCTCCTAATCTTTTAAATACTTCATGCTTTTAAATTCTTTAAATTCCTGCATTAAATACTTGGCCGGTTCAACCGCCTGTTTGATTTAAATTCCTGCAGAACCTTTGATTTATGGTTTCCATAACTGGAACCTTAAACTGTAAGTTAATCTTTATTTACTTTCTGCATATTTCAATTATCTTTTAATTTTTCAATCCCTTATATCCCGATTCCTTCCGTTTCTGTTATCCCCTTTCGATCATCGACCTAAGTTTGGTATCAAAGCCATAAAGGGTAGACATAGAGAGAATAGTGTCCAGATCAGATGAGATTCCATTTTAGAGGTTCGGGTTCTTCCGAGGTTTTGTGCTTAGGATAGTCCGGGGTCAGTAAGTCCTCAACGAACGCGGACAGTTATACCCTAGGGAAGGCCTTTGAATGTAGGAAGAGTCTGGGTGCTCTGTTATAGGAGTTCCATAACATGGATCCGTTTCTCAACAGATCTACTTCTTGTGATTTTGGTTCATCTTCTTCCATGGATTCAAAGAAGATAATAAACACCGAAGAAATCTTGATACAAGATTTTGAAAAATCTATTGATAATTGAGAAATACCGAGAGTAAATCGAGATCAGATTTACAAAAATTCCAAATACCAGTTATTCAAAACCGATTTCACAATCAAAACAGAGGAAAGAGATATCCAATTATCTCAACCTTTTGAAACAATCCAATTACTTTCTCAAAGTTCCCTGAAGAGACACAGAGAAAGAAATTACAAATATATCCATATTGGATTAGTCCAAGTAGGGATAAAACCCCTCACGAAGGAAGGATTAAACACCTCAATCCTTGCTATCTTACGTGATGCCAGATTCACAAATTTCAAAGATTCCCTATTGAGTTCTGTTGAGTCTAGTCTCTACACAGGACCAATATCTTTTGACTGTTACCCAAATTTCTCAGTTTCTTTAAATGACAAAAATATCCAAAAATCCCTTGTCTTACAAATCAAGACTCACAATTACCAAATGCTTGAAGGATCGAATCCCGTAGCTATAATTTACTGAATCCATTACAAAGCTATGACTTCAGCTTTTGCTACAAAAGTCAGATACCATAGTAAGAAAGGCGAAATCCTTCTTTTACAAACTGATCTTTCCAGATCTAACACCGTTATACTGAGACCTATGACATGGAGGGATATTACCCTACCAGACGAATGTATCTTAGAAGGTGTTGCTAAACCTGAATCTCTAGAGACTTCCCAACCAAATATCCGTCTCAGAGAAATAACCCAACACCTGGATGGTAGAGTCAGTCTATCGTTCCATAGAAAATCTACGAGTAGTAGATACGATGATTCAAGTTCCGTAGAAACTCCTGACTTAGGAAGAATCTCACAAATTCCTTCAGTCATAAATACTCCATATAAAACAAAACCCAGACATTCTACGTCAGATTTACCCTATCTACGAAACGTAGACTACTCCAACGAAATACCGAGACCCGTTTATGAAAATTCCACTGTTAGAGAAAAGATAGAGGACCAGGAACCTACTAGTCTGATTTTTTCCTCGATTACAGAAAATATAGTAAACGAACTTGGTGTTTTACAAAAAGATTTCAAAGTTGATAAAAAATTCCTACAAAAAGATTTTTATGAAAAATACAACCTAGAAAAACGAATTTGGTTCTTCAAAACCTTTTCAAAAACTAGGACACAAATACACGAAAAATTCTACGCATTTGTTAATAGACATAGGATAAACATCCTTTTATTTGACTGGTTCGATTATTATTCCTTCCAAAATTCCATTTATTATCCCTTTTCCAGTACGGTAAATCCCGTTACGACTAGGATCAAATCACCGGAATGGAAAACCTTAGCTGATTCTAAGAAAGTCCAGTCCGGCCACATGAAAGACCACCCCTTAGTCACCATAGATTCCCCAGGACCGACTAAGGATACAAAATTGAAAAACCTCTTTCAGGTGCCCAAAGATGCTGTCAAAAACATCCAACAAAACAAGTCTGAATTTATTCAGGCTATCCAAGATCAATTGAGTAGAATTGGGACATCCAACAGTTCTAATACTGAAACCATTATTCTGAGATACCCCACAATCTTCCAATAAAATCACAACTCTGACGAATGACTCCAATAACAATGATACTTTAGAACAATTACAAGTCACTACAAATCCCAAAAGGAGTATTTCCAGATACAAACATATAACATGCTACAAATGCAGCAGAAATGGTCACACTTTGCGATTCTGTAAAAGGAATAAAAAATTACAAAAACAAGGTTTGGATGAAGTAGTAGTCCAAACAATGTCCGACCCTCCAATAAATTCCTCGATTGAGACTCCTCGATTGACCACCAAAGCAGTCGACTATTTTTCTCTGTCTTCAGATGTTAATAAACCCTCTTCTAGTTGTACATGAAACTGTAGCAAGACTCATAAATCCCTTAAGAGTACTTCAAGAGGTTACAAAAGGAGAGATTTCAGCAAAACTAATGAAGAGTATTACAAAAATCCCTACAAAAATACTCATCATTCCAAAAAAACCAAATACCAAAAAAGCTGATTCCAGATACAAATACTTTACGTGTAGCAAATGTCACAAAAATGGTCATACATCGAAATACTGCAAAATGAACAAAAAATTACAAGAATTGAAACTCGATGATAAAGTCACCCAAAAAATCTCCAATCTTCTCATTGATTCCTCCGATTCAGATGCCGAGTCAGAACCTGACTACTTTTCTCTGTCTTCTGAAGACAACAAATCCCTTCAAATAGATGAATTGCTTACAACCAGTTCTTCTGAAAATTTTGATAAGGGTAAGGGAAAACTTGTTTGTGTTTTAACCAAGGATCAATAATTTATGTTAGAAATGGTTCAACACATAGATGTCGAACACCAAAAAGATTATTTGAATAAACTCCTCAAATCCTTTACCGGCGAGAAAAAAGATTTCAAAAATACGATTTCCCTCAAATACCCATATGATTCAGTTCATATGACCCATATCATATAACTCATATCATATGATCCAAAATACCTTAGAAATTCCTGAGGTATATCTCCTTGATAATATACTTTGTAAATTCCAATTTGTTTTAAATGAATATGATTATGGACGGTACTACCTCCTAATCTTTTAAATAATTCATGCTTTTAAATTCTTTAAATTCCTGCATTAAATACTTGGCGGTTCAACACTTTGTTTGATTTAAATTCCTGCAGAACCTTTGATTTATGGTTTCCATAACTGGAACCTTAAATTGTAAGTTAATCTTTATTTACTTTCTGCATATTTCAATTATCTTTTAATTTTTCAATCCCTTATATCCCGATTCCTTCCATTTCTGTTATTCCCTTTAGATCATCGGCCTAAGTTTGGTATCAAAGCCATAAAGGGTAGACATAGAGAGAATAGTGTCCAGATCAGATGAGATTCCATTTTAGAGGTTTGGGTTCTTTCGAGATTTTGTGCTTAGGATAGTCCGGGGTAAGTAAGTCCTCAACGACGCGGACAGTTATACCCTAGGGAAAGCCTTTGATTGTAGAAAGAGTCTGTGTGCTCTGTTATAGGAGTTCCATAACATGGATCTGTTTCTCAACAGATCTACTTCTTGTGATTTTGGTTCATCTTCTTCCATGGATTCAAAGAAGATAATAAACACCGAAGAAATCTTGATACAAGATTTTGAAAAATCTATTGATAATTGGGAAATACCGAGAGTAAATCGAGATCAGATTTACAAAAATTCCAAATACCAGTTATTCAAAACCGATTTCACAATCAAAACAGAGGAAAGAGATATCCAATTATCTCAACCTTTTGAAACAATCCAATTACTTTCTCAAAGTTCCCTGAAGAGACACAGAGAAAGAAATTACAAATATATCCATATTGGATTAGTCCAAGTAGGGATAAAACCCCTCACGAAGGAAGGATTAAACACCTCAATCCTTGCTATCTTACGTGATGCCAGATTCACAAATTTCGAAGATTCCCTATTGAGTTCTGTTGAGTCTAGTCTCTACACAGGACCAATATCTTTTGACTGTTACCCAAATTTCTCAGTTTCTTTAAATGACAAAAATATCCAAAAATCCCTTGTCTTACAAATCAAGACTCACAATTACCAAATGCTTGAAGGATCGATTCCCGTAGCTATAATTTACCGAATCCATTACAAATCTATGACTTCTGCTTTTGCTACAAAAGTTAGATACCATAGTAAGAAAAGCCAAACCCTTCTTTGACAAACTGATCTTTCCAGATCTAACACCGTTATACTGAGACCAATTAGATGGAGTAATATTACCCTACCAGACGAATGGATCTTAGAAGGTGTTGCTAAGCCTGAACCTCTAGAGACTTCCCAACCAAATATCTGTCTCAGAGAAATAACCCAACATCAGGATGGTAGAGTCAGTCTATCGTTCCATAGAAAATCTACGAGTAGTAGATACGATCATTCAAGTTAAAGTAGAAACTCCTGACTTAGGAAGAATCTCACAAATTCCTTCGGTCATAAATACTCCATACAAAACAAAACCCAGACATTCTACGTCAGATTTACCCTATCTACGAAACGTAGACTACTCCAACGAAATACCGAGACCCGTTTATGAAAATTCCACTGTTAGAGAAAAGATAGAGGACCAGGAACCTACTAGTCTGACTTTTTCCTCGATTACAGAAAATATAGTAAACGAACTTGGTGTTTTACAAAAAGATTTCAAAGTTGATAAAAAATTCCTACAAAAAGATTTTTATGAAAAATACAACCTTGAAAAACGAATTTGGTTCTTCAAAACCTTTTCAAAAACTAGGACACAAATACAGGAAAAATTCTACGAGTTTGTTAATAGACATAGGATAAACATCCTTTTATTTGACTGGTTCGATTATTATTCCTCCCAAAATTCCATTTATTATCCCTTTTCCAGTCAGGTAAATCCCGTTACGACTAGGACCAAATCACCGGAATGGAAAACCTTAGCTGATTCTAAGAAAGTCCAGTCCGGCCACATGAAAGACCACCCCTTAGTCACCATAGATTCCCCAGGACCGACTAAGGATACAAAATTGAAAAACCTCTTTCAGGTGCCCAAAGATGCTGTCAAAAACATCCAACAAAACAAGTCTGAATTTATTCAGGCTATCCAAGATCAATTGAGTAGAATTGGGACATCCAACAGTTCTAATACTGAAACCATTGTTACAGATACCCCACAATCTTCCAATAAAATCACAACTTTGACGAATGACTCCAATAACAATGATACTTTAGAACAATTACAAGTCATTACAAATCCCAAAAGGAGTGTTTCCAGATACAAGCATATAACATGCTACAAATGCAGCAGAAATGGTCACACTTTGAGATTCTGTAAAAGTAATAAAAAATTACAACAACTAGGTTTGGATGAAGTAGTAGTCCAAAGAATCTCCGACCCTCCAATAAATTCCTCTGATTCAGACTCCTCTGATTGACCACCAAAGCAGTCGACTATTTTTCTCTGTCTTCAGATGTTAATAAACCCTCTTCTAGTTGTACATGAAACTGTAGCAAGACTCATAAATCCCTTAAGAGTACTTCAAGAGGTTACAAAAGGAGAGATTTCAGCAAAACTAATGAAGAGTATTACAAAAATCCCTACAAAAATACTCATCATTCCAAAAAAACCAAATACCAAAAAAGCTGATTCCAGATACAAAGACTTTACGTGTAGCAAATGTCACAAAATGGTCATACATCGAAATCTTTGCAAAATGAACAAAAAATTACAAGAATTGAAACTCGATGATAAAGTCACCCAAAAAATCTCCAATCTTCTCATTGATTCCTCCGATTCAGATGCCGAGTCAGAACCTGACTACTTTTCTCTGTCTTCTGAAGACAACAAATCCCTTCAAATAGATGAATTGCTTACAACCAGTTCTTCTGAAAATTTTGATAAGGGTAAGGGAAAACTTGTTTGTGTTTTAACCAAGGATCAATAATTTATGTTAGAAATGGTTCAACACATAGATGTCGAACACCAAAAAGATTATTTGAATAAACTCCTCAAATCCTTTACCGGCGAGAAAAAAGATTTCAAAAATACGATTTCCCTCAAATACCCATATGATTCAGTTCATATGACCCATATCATATAACTCATATCATATGATCCAAAATACCTTAGAAATTCCTGAGGTATATCTCCTTGATAATATACTTTGTAAATTCCAATTTGTTTTAAATGAATATGATTATGGACGGTACTACCTCCTAATCTTTTAAATACTTCATGCTTTTAAATTCTTTAAATTCCTGCATTAAATACTTGGCCGGTTCAACCGCCTGTTTGATTTAAATTCCTGCAGAACCTTTGATTTATGGTTTCCATAACTGGAACCTTAAATTGTAAGTTAATCTTTATTTACTTTCTGCATATTTCAATTATCTTTTAATTTTTCAATCCCTTATATCCCGATTCCTTCAGTTTCTGTTATCCCCTTTAGATCATCGGCCTAAGTTTGGTATCAAAGCCATAAAGGGTAGACATATAGAGAATAATGTCCGGATCAGATGAGATTCCATTTTAGAGGTTCGGGTTCTTCCGAGGTTTTGTGCTTAGGATAGTCCGGGGTCAGTAAGTCCTCAACGAACGCAGACAGTTATACCCTAGGGAAGGCCTTTGATTGTAGGAAGAGTCTGGGTGCTCTGTTATAGGAGTTTCATAACATGGATCCGTTTCTCAACAGATCTACTTCTTGTGATTTTGGTTCATCTTCTTCCATGGATTCAAAGAAGATAATAAACACCGAAGAAATCTTGATACAAGATTTTGAAAAATCTATTGATAATTGGGAAATACCGAGAGTAAATCGAGATCAGATTTACAAAAATTCCAAATATGAGTTATTCAAAACCGATTTCACAATCAAAACAGAGGAAAGAGATATCCAATTATCTCAACCTTTTGAAACAATCCAATTACTTTCTCAAAGTTCCCTGAAGAGACACAGAGAAAGAAATTACAAATATATCCATATTGGATTAGTCCAAGTAGGGATAAAACCCCTCACGAAGGAAGGATTAAACACCTCAATCCTTGCTATCTTACGTGATGCCAGATTTACAAATTTCAAAGATTCCCTATTGAGTTCTGTTGAGTCTAGTCTCTACACATGACCAATATCTTTTGACTGTTACCCAAATTTCTCATTTTCTTTAAATGACAAAAATATCCAAAAATCCCTTGTCTTACAAATCAAGACTCACAATTACCAAATGCTTGAAGGATCGAATCCCGTAGCTATAATTTACTGAATCCATTACAAAGCTATGACTTCAGCTTTTGCTACAAAAGTCAGATACCATAGTAAGAAAGGCGAAATCCTTCTTTTACAAACTGATCTTTCCAGATCTAACACCGTTATACTGAGACCTATTAGATAGAGGGATATTACCCTACCAGACGAATGGATCTTAGAAGGTGTTGCTAAACCTGAACCTCTTGAGACTTCCCAACCAAATATCCATCTCAGAGAAATAACCCAACACCAGGATAGTAGAGTCAGTCTATCGTTCCATAGAAAATCTACGACTAGTAGATACGATGATTCAAGTTTCGTAGAAACTCTTGACTTAGGAAGAATCTCACAAATTCCTTCAGTGATAAATACTCCATACAAAACAAAACCCAGACATTCTACGTCAGATTTACCCAATCTAGGAAACGTAGACTACTCCAACGAAATACCAAGACCCGTTTATGAAAATTCCACTGTTAAAGAAAAGATAGAGGACCAGGAACCTACTAGTCTGACTTTTTCCTCGATTACAGAAAATATAGTAAACGACCTTGGTGTTTTACAAAAAGATTTCAAAGTTGATAAAAAATTCCTACAAAAAGATTTTTATGAAAAATACAACCTTGAAAAATTAATTTGGTTCTTCAAACCCTTTTCAAAAACTAGGACACAAATACATGAAAAATTCTATGAGTTTGTTAATAGACATAGGATAAACATCCTTTTATTTGGTAGTTCGATTATTATTCCTCCCAAAATTCCATTTATTATCCCTTTTCGATCACGGTAAATCCTGTTACGACTAGGATCAAATCAGGAATGGAAAACCTTAGTGATTCTAAGAAAGTCGGTCAGGCCACATGAAAGACCACCCCTTAGTCACCATAGATTCCCAGGGACCGACTAAGGATACAAAATTGAAAAACCTCTTTTCAGGTGCCCAAAGATCTTTGTCAAAAACATCCAACAAAACAAGTCTGAATTTATTGGGCTATCCAAGATCAATTGAGTAGAATTGGGACATCCAGCAGTTCTAATCTGAAACCATTATTACTGAGATACCCCACAATCTTCCAATAAAATCACAACTCGACGAATGACTCCAATAACAATGATACTTTAGAACAATTACAAGTCACTACAAATCCCAAAAGGAGTGTTTCAGGATACAAGCATATAACATGCTACAAATCGTGAGAAATGGTCACACTTTGAGATTACGTAAAGGAATAAAAATTACAAAAACAAGGTTTGGATGAAGTAGTAGTCCAAACAATCTCAGACCCTCCAATAAATTCCTCTGATTGAGACTCCTAGATTGACCACCAAAGCAGTCGACTATTTTCTCTGTCTTGAGATGTTAATAAACCCTCTTCTAGTTGTACATGAAGCTGTAGCAAGACTCATAAATCCCTTAAGAGTACTTCAAGAGGTTACAAAGGAGAGATTTTAGCAAAACTAATGAAGAGTATTACAAAAATCCTACAAAAATACTCATCATTCAAAAAACCAAATACCAAAAAAGTTGATTCAGATACAAAGACTTTCACGTGTAGCAAATGTCACAAAAAGGGCCATACATCGAAATCTTGCAAAATGAACAAAAATTACAAGAATTGAAACTTCGATGATGAAGTCACCCAAAAATCTCCAATCTTCTCATTGATTCCTCGATTCAGATCTGAGAGTCGAACGACTACTTTTCTCTGTCTTGAAGACAACAAAGCCCTTCAAATAGATGAATTGCTTACAACCAGTTCTTTTGAAAATTTTGATAAGGGTAAGGAAAACTTGTTTGTGTTTTAACCAAGGATCAATAATTTATGTTAGAAATGGTTCAACACATAGATGTCGAACACCAAAAGATTATTTGAATAAACTCCTCAAATCCTTTACTGGCGAGAAAAAGATTTCAAAAATACGATTTCCCTCAAATACCCATATGATTGAGTTCATATGACCCATATCATCGATTCATATCATATGATCCAAAATACCTTAGAAATTCTGAGGTATATCTCCTTGATAATATACTTTGTAAATTCCAATTTGTTTTAAATGAATATGATTATGGGCGGTACTACCTCCTAATCTTTTAAATACTTCATGCTTTTAAATTCTTTAAATTCTGCATTAAATACTTGGGGTTCAACACTTTGTTTGATTTAAATTCCTGCAGAACCTTTGATTTATGGTTTCCATAACTGGAACCTTAAATTGTAAGTTAATCTTTATTTACTTTCTGCATATTTCAATTATATTTTAAGTTTTCAATCCCTTATATCCCGATTCCTTCAGTTTCTGTTATCCCCTTTAGATCATCGGCCTAAGTTTGGTATCAAAGCCATAAAGGGTAGACATATAGAGAATAATGTCCGGATCAGATGAGATTCCATTTTAGAGGTTAGGTTCTTAGAGGTTTTGTGCTTAGGATAGTCAAATTGATAAGTCCTCAGCGACATGACAGTTATACCCTAGGGAAGGCCTTTGATTGTAGGAAGAGTCCAGGTGCTCAGTTATAGAAGTTCCATAACATGGTTCCGTTTCTCAACTGATCTACTTCTTGTGATTTTGGTTCATCTTCTTCCATGGATTCAAAAAAGATAATAAACACCGAAGAAATCTTGATACAAGATTTTGAAAAATCTATTGATAATTGGGAAATACCGAGAGTAAATCAAGATCAGATTTACAAAAATTCCAAATACCAGTTATTCAAAATCGATTTCACAATCAAAACAGAGGAAAGAGATATCCAATTATCTCAACCTTTTGAAACAATCCAATTACTTTCTCAAAGTTCGCTGAAGAGACACAGAGAAAGAAATTACAAATATTTCCATATTGGATTAGTCCAAGTAGGGATAAAACCCCTCACGAAGGAAGGATTAAACACCTCAATCCTTGCTGTCTTACGTGATGCCAGATTCACAAATTTCGAAGATTCCCTATTGAGTTTTGTTGAGTCTAGTCTCTACACAGGACCAATATCTTTTGATTGTTACCTAAATTTCTCAGTTTCTTTAAATGACAAAAATATCCAAAAATCCCTTGTCTTACAAATCAAGACTCACAATTACCAAATGCTTGAAGGATCGATTCCCGTAGCTATAATTTACCGAATCCATTACAAATCTATGACTTCAGCTTTTGCTACAAAAGTCAGATACCATAGTAAGAAAGGCGAAACCCTTCTTTTACAAGTGATCTTTCGGATCTAACACCGTTATACTGAGACCTATTAGATAGAGGGATATTACCCTACCAGACGAATGTATCTTAGAAGGTGTTGCTAAACCTGAACCTCTAGAGACTTCCCAACCAAATATCCATCTCAGAGAAATAACCCAACACCAGAATTGTAGAGTCAGTCTATCGTTCCATCGAAAATCTACGAGTAGTAAATACGATGATTCAAGTTTCGTAGAAACTCTTGACTTAGGAAGAATCTCACAAATTCCTTCGGTCGTACATACTCAATACAATACAAAACCCAGACATTCTACGTCAGATTTACCCAATCTACGAAACGTAGACTACTCCAACAAAATATCGAGACCCGTTTATGAAAATTCCACTGTTAGAGAAACGATAGAGGACCAAGAACCTACTAGTCCGACGTTTTCCTCGATTACAGAATATATATTAACGAACTTGGTGTTTTACAAAAATATTTCAAAGTTGATAAAAAATTCCTACAAAAAGATTTTTATGAAAAATACAACCTTGAAAAATGAATTTGGTTCTTCAAACCCTTTTCAAAAACTAGGACACAAATACAGGAAAAATTCTACGAGTTTGTTAATAGTCATAGGATAAACATCCTTTTATTTGACTGGTTCGATTATTATTCCTCCCAAAATTCCATTTATTATCCCTTTTCCAGTACGGTAAATCCCGTTACGACTAGGATCAAATCACCGGAATGGAAAACCTTAGCGGATTCTAAGAAAGTCCAGTCCGGCCACATGAAAGACCACCCCTTAGTCACCATAGATTCCCCAGGACCGACTAAGGATACAAAATTGAAAAACCTCTTTCGGTGCCCAAAGATGCTTGTCAAAAACATCCAACAAAACAAGTCTGAATTTATTCGGCTATCCAAGATCAATTGAGTAGAATTGGGACATCCAGCAGTTCTATCTTTGAAACCATTATTCTGAGATACCCACAATCTTCCAATAAAATCACAACTCTGACGAATGACTCCAATAACAATGATACTTTAGAACAATTACAAGTCACTACAAATTCCAAAAGGAGTGTTTCCAGATACAAGCATATAACATGCTACAAATGCAGCAGAAATGGTCACACTTTGAGATTCTGTAAAAGGAATAAAAAATTACAAAAACCAGGTTTGGATAAAGTAGTAGTCCAAACAATCTCCGATCCTCCAATAAATTCCTTCGATTCAGACTCCTCTGATTCAGCCACCAAAACAGAGTCTAACTATTTTTCTCTATTTTCAAATGTTAATAAACCCTCTTCTAGTTGTACAGGAAACTGTAGCAAGACTCATAAATCCCTTAAGAGTACTTCAAGAGGTTACAAAAGGAGAGATTTTAGCAAAACTAATGAAGAGTATTACAAAAATCCCTACAAAAATACTCATCATTCCAAAAAAACCAAATACCAAAAAAGCTGATTCCAGATACAAAGACTTTACGTGTAGCAAATGTCACAAAAAGGGTCATACATCGAAATACTGCAAAATGAACAAAAAATTACAAGAATTGAAACTCGACGATGAAGTCACCCAAAAAATCTCCAATCTTCTCATTGATTCCTCCGATTCAGATCCGCAGTCGAGAACGACTACTTTTCTCTGTCTTACGAAGACAACAAAGCCCTTCAAATAGATGAATTGCTTACAACCAGTTCTTACGAAAATTTTGATAAGGGTAAGGAAAACTTGTTTGTGTTTTAACCAAGGATCAATAATTTATGTTAGAAATGGTTCAACACATAGATGTCGAACACCAAAAAGATTATTTGAATAAACTCCTCAAATCCTTTACCGGCGAGAAAAAAGATTTCAAAAATACGATTTCCCTCAAATACCCATATGATTGAGTTCATATGACCCATATCATCGACTCATATCATATGATCCAAAATACCTTAGAAATTCTGAGGTATATCTCCTTGATAATATACTTTGTAAATTCCAATTTGTTTTAAATGAATATGATTATGGGCGGTACTACCTCCTAATCTTTTAAATACTTCATGCTTTTAAATTCTTTAAATTCTGCATTAAATACTTGGCAGTTCAACACTTTGTTTGATTTAAATTCTGAGAACCTTTGATTTATGGTTTCCATATTGGAACCTAAAATTGTAAGTTAATCTTTATTTACTTTCTGCATATTTCAATTATCTTTTAATTTTTCAATCCTTTATATCCCGATTCCTTAGTTTACATTATCCCTTTAGATCATCGGCCTAAGTTTGGTATCAAAGCCATAAAGGGTAGACATAGAGAGAATAGTGTCAGGATCAGATGAGATTCCATTTTAGAGGTTCGGGTTCTTAGAGGTTTTGTGCTTAGGATAGTCAGGGGTCGATGAAGTCCTCAATGACATGAGCAGTTATACCCTAGGGAAGGCCTTTTATTGTAGGAATAGTCCAGGTGCTTTGTTATAGGAATTTCATAACATGGATCCGTTTCTCAACAGATCTACTTCTTGTGATTTTGGTTCATCTTCTTCCATGGATTCAAAGAAGATAATAAACACCGAAGAAATCTTGATACAAGATTTTGAAAAATCTATTGATAATTGGGAAATACCGAGAGTAAATCGAGATCAGATTTACAAAAATTCCAAATATGAGTTATTCAAAACCGACTTCACAATCAAAACAGAGGAAAGAGATATCCAATTATCTCAACCTTTTGAAACAATCCAATTACTTTCTCAAAGTTCCCTGAAGAGAGACAGAGAAAGAAATTACAAATATACCATATTGGATTAGTCCAAGTAGGTATAAAACTCCTCACGAAGGAAGGATTAAACACCTCAATCCTTGCTATCTTACGTGATGCCAGATTCACAAATTTTGAAGATTCCCTATTGAGTTCTGTTGAGTCTAGTCTCTACACAGGACCAATATCTTTTGACTGTTACCCAAATTTCTCAGTTTCTTTAAATGACAAAAATATCCAAAAATCCCTTGTCTTAAAAATCAAGACTCACAATTACCAAATGCTTGAAGGATCGATTCCCGTAGCTATAATTTACCGAATCCATTACAAAGATATGACTTCAGCTTTTGCTACAAAAGTGAGATACCATAGTAAGAAAAGCGAAACCATTCTTTTACAAGCGATCTTTCGGATCTAACAGTTATCTTGAGACCTATTAGATGGAGGGATATTACCCTACCAGGCGAATGGATCTTAGAAGGTGTTGCTAAACTGAACCTCTAGAGACTTCCCAACCAAATATCCGTCTCGGAGAAATAACCCAACACCAGGATGGTAGAGTCGGTCTATCGTTCCATAGAAAATCTCACGAGTAGTAGATACGATGATTCAAGTTAAGTAGAAACTCTTGACTTAGGAAGAATCTCACAAATTCCTTCGGTCATAAATACTCCATACAAAACAAAACCCGGACATTCTCGTCAGTTACAATCTACGAAGCGTAGACTACTCAATGAAATACCAGAGACCCGTTTATGAAAATTCCACTGTTAGAGAAAAGATAGAGGACCAGGAACCTACTAGTCCGACTTTTTCCTCGATTACAGAAAATATAGTAAACGAACTTGGTGTTTTACAAAAAGATTTCAAAAGTTGATAAAAAATTTCTACAAAAAGATTTTTATGAAAAATACAACCTTGAAAAACGAATTTGGTTCTTCAAACCCTTTTCAAAAACTAGGACACAAATACAGGAAAAATTCTACGAGTTTGTTAATAGACATAGGATAAACATCCTTTTATTTGGTAGTTCGATTATTATTCCTCCCAAAATTCCATTTATTATCCCTTTTCGGTCAGGTAAATCCGTTCACGACTAGGACCAAATCAGGAATGGAAAACCTTAGCTGATTCTAAGAAAGTCGGTCAAGCCACATGAAAGACCACCCCTTAGTCACCATAGATTCCCAGGGACCGACTAAGGATACAAAATTGAAAAACCTCTTTCGGTGCCCAAAGATGCTTTGTCAAAAACATCCAACAAAACAAGTGCGAATTTATTCGGGCTATCCAAGATCAATTGAGTAGAATTGGGACATCAGCGGTTCTAATCTGAAACCATTATTCTGAGATACCCCACAATCTTGCAATAAAATCACAACTCGACGAATGACTCCAATAACAATGATACTTTAGAACAATTACAAGTCACTACAAATCCCAAAGGAGTGTTTCCAGATACAAGCATATAACATGCTACAAATCGGCGAGAAATGGTCACACTTTGAGATTACGTAAAGGAATAAAAATTACAAAAACCAGGTTTGGATGAAGTAGTAGTCCAAACAATCTCCGACCCTCCAATAAATTCCTCTAATTGAGACTCCTCGATTGACCACCAAAAGCAGTCGACTATTTTCTCTGTCATCACATGTTTATAAACCCTCTTCTAGTTGTACTGGAAACTGTAGAAAGACTCATAAATCCCTTAAGAGTACTTCAAGAGGTTACAAAAGGAGAGATTTCAGCAAAACAAATGAAGAGTATTACAAAAATCCCTACAAAAATACTGATCATTCCAAAAAAACCAAATACCAAAAAAGCTGACTCCAGATACAAAGACTTTACGTGTAGCAAATGTCAAAAAAAGGGCCATACATCGAAATACTGCAAAATGAACAAAAAATTACAAGAATTGAAACTCGACGATGAAGTCACCCAAAAAATCTCCAATCTTCTCATTGATTCCTCCGATTCAGATGCCGAGTCAGAACACGACTACTTTTCTCTGTCTTGAAGACAACAAAGCCCTTCAAATAGATGAATTGCTTACAACAGTTCTTACGAAAATTTTGATAAGGGTAAGGGAAAACTTGTTTGTGTTTTAACCAAGGATCAAGAATTTATGTTAGAAATGGTTCAACACATAGATGTCGAACACCAAAAGATTATTTGAATAAACTCCTCAAATCCTTTACTGGCGAGAAAAAAGATTTCAAAAATACGATTTCCCTCAAATACCCATATGATTGAGTTCATATGACCCATATCATCGACTCATATCATATGATCCAAAATACCTTAGAAATTCTGAGGTATATCTCCTTGATAATATACTTTGTAAATTCCAATTTGTTTTAAATGAATATGATTATGGGCGGTACTACCTCCTAATCTTTTAAATACTTCATGCTTTTAAATTCTTTAAATTCTGCATTAAATACTTGGCGGTTCAACACTTTGTTTGATTTAAATTCTGCAGAACCTTTGATTTATGGTTTCCATATTGGAACCTTAAATTGTAAGTTAATCTTTATTTACTTTCTGCATATTTCAATTATCTTTTAATTTTTCAATCCCTTATATCCCGATTCCTTAGTTTACATTTATCCCTTTAGATCATCGGCCTAAGTTTGGTATCAAAGCCATAAAGGGTAGACATAGATAGAATAGTGTCGGATCGGATGAGATTCCATTTTAGAGGTTAGGGTTCTTGAGGTTTTGTGCTTAGGATAGTCAGGAATTCGAGTAAGTCCTCAACGAATGCAGACAGTTATACCCTAGGGAAGGCCTTTGATTGTAGGAAGAGTCTGGGTGCTCTGTTATAGGAGTTTCATAACATGGATCCGTTTCTCAACAGATCTACTTCTTGTGATTTTGGTTCATCTTCTTCCATGGATTCAAAGAAGATAATAAACACCGAAGAAATCTTGATACAAGATTTTGAAAAATCTATTGATAATTGGGAAATACCGAGAGTAAATCGAGATCAGATTTACAAAAATTCCAAATACCAGTTATTCAAAACCGATTTCACAATCAAACCAGAGGAAAGAGATATCCAATTATCTCAACCTTTTGAAACAATCCAATTACTTTCTCAAAGTTCCCTGAAGAGACACAGAGAAAGAAATTACAAATATATCCATATTGGATTAGTCCAAGTAGGGATAAAACCCCTCACGAAGGAAGGATTAAACACATTAATCCTTGCTGTCTTACGTGATGCAGATTCACAAATTTGAAGATTCCCTATTGAGTTACATTGAGTCTAGTCTCTACACAGGACCAATATCTTTTATTTATTACCCAAATTTCTCGGTTTCTTTAAATGACAAAAATATCCAAAAATCCCTTGTCTTACAAATCAAGACTCACAATTACCAAATGCTTGAAGGATCGATTCAGTAGCTATAATTTACGAATCCATTACAAATCTATGACTTGACTTTTCCTACAAAAGTAAGATACCATAGTAAGAAAGGCGAAACCATTCTTTTACAAACTGATCTTTCCAGATCTAACACCGTTATACTGAGACCTATTAGATGGAGGGATATTACCCTACCAGACGAATGGATCTTAGAAGGTGTTGCTAAACCTGAACCTCTAGAGACTTCCCAACCAAATATCCGTCTCGGAGAAATAACCCAACACCAGGATGGTAGAGTGGAGTCTATCGTTCCATAGAAAATCTCGAGTAGTAGATCACGATGATTCAAGTTAAGTAGAAACTCTTGACTTAGGAAGAATCTCACAAATTCCTTCGGTCATAAATACTCCATACAAAACAAAACCCGGACATTCTCGTCGATTTGCCCAATCTACGAAAGCGTAGACTACTCCAACGAAATAAAGAGACCAGTTTATGAAAATTCCCTTTGTTAGAGAAAAGATAGAGGACCAGGAACCTACTAGTCAGACTTTTTCCTCGATTCTGAAAATATAGTAAGCGAACTTGGTGTTTACAAAAGATTTCAAAGTTGATAAAAAATTCCTACAAAAAGATTTTTATGAAAAATACAACCTTGAAAAACGAATTTGGTTCTTCAAACCCTTTTCAAAAACTAGGACACAAATACAGGAAAAATTCTATGAGTTTGTTAATAGACATAGGATAAACATCCTTTTATTTGACTGGTTCGATTATTATTCCTCCCAAAATTCCATTTATTATCCCTTTTCCAGTACGGTAAATCACGTTACGACTAGGACCAAGTCACCGGAATGAAAACCTTAGCTTATTCTAAGAAAGTCCAGTCCGGCCACATGAAAGACCACCCCTTAGTCACCATAGATTCCCAGGACCGACTAAGGATACAAAATTGAAAAACCTCTTTCAGGTGCCCAAAGATGCTGTCAAAATCATCCAACAAAACAAGTCTGAATTTATTCATGTTATCCAAGATCAATTGAGTAGAATTGGGACATCCAATAGTTCTAATACTGAAACCATTGTTACAGATACCCCACAATCTTCCAATAAAATCACAACTCTGACGAATGACTCCAATAACAATGATACTTTAGAACAATTACAAGTCACTACAAATCCCAAAAGGAGTGTTTCAAGATACAAGCATATAACATGCTACAAATGCACGTGAGAAATGGTCACACTTTGAGATTACTGTAAAAGGAATAAAAATTACAAAAACCAGGTTTGGATGAAGTAGTAGTCAAACAATCTCGACCCTCCAATAAATTCCTCTAATTGAGACTCCTCTGATTGACCACCAAAAGCAGTCGACTATTTTTCTCTGTCTTGAGATGTTAATAAACCCTCTTCTAGTTGTCTTTGAAAGCTGTAGAAAGACTCATAAATCCCTTAAGAGTACTTCAAGAGGTTACAAAGGAGAGATTTTAGCAAAACTAATGAAGAGTATTACAAAAATCCTACAAAAATACTCATCATTCCAAAAAACCAAATACCAAAAAGTTGATTCAGGATACAAAGACTTTACGTGTAGCAAATGTCACAAAAAGGGCCATACATCGAAATCTTTGCAAAATGAACAAAAAATTACAAGAATTGAAACTTCGGCGATGAAGTCACCCAAAAAATCTCAATCTTCTCATTGATTCCTCAGATTGAGATCTGAGTCGAACACGACTACTTTTCTCTGTCTTACGAAGACAACAAAGCCCTTCAAATAGATGAATTGCTTACAACCAGTTCTTACGAAAATTTTGATAAGGGTAAGGGAAAACTTGTTTGTGTTTTAACCAAGGATCAAGAATTTATGTTAGAAATGGTTCAACACATAGATGTCGAACACCAAAAGATTATTTGAATAAACTCCTCAAATCCTTTACTGAAGCGAGAAAAAGATTTCAAAAATACGATTTCCCTCAAATACCCATATGATTGAGTTCATATGACCCATATCATCGACTCATATCATATGATCCAAAATACCTTAGAAATTCTGAGGTATATCTCCTTGATAATATACTTTGTAAATTCCAATTTGTTTTAAATGAATATGATTATGGGCGGTACTACCTCCTAATCTTTTAAATACTTCATGCTTTTAAATTCTTTAAATTCTGCATTAAATACTTGGCGGTTCAACACTTTGTTTGATTTAAATTCTGCAGAACCTTTGATTTATGGTTTCCATAGCTGGAACCTAAAATTGTAAGTTAATCTTTATTTACTTTCTGCATATTTCAATTATCTTTTAATTTTCAATCCTTTATATCCCGATTCCTTAGTTTACATTATCACTTTAGATCATCGGCCTAAGTTTGGTATCAAAGCCATAAAGGGTAGACATAGATAGAATAGTGTCGAGATCGGATGAGATTCCATTTTAGAGGTTGGGTTCTTCCGAGGTTTTGTGCTTAGGATAGTCAGAATTCGATAAGTCCTCAGCGAGCCTTGAGACAGTTATACCTAGGGAAGGCCTTTGATTGTAGGAAGAGTGCAGGTGCTCTGTTATAGGAGTTCCATAACATGGATCCGTTTCTCAGCAGATCTACTTCTTGTGATTTTGGTTCATCTTCTTCCATGGATTCAAAGAAGATAATAAACAGAAGAAATCTTGATACAAGATTTTGAAAAATCTATTGATAATTGGGAAATCCGAGAGTAAATCGAGATCAGATTTACAAAAATTCCAAATATGAGTTATTCAAAACCGATTTCACAATCAAAGCAGAGGAAAGAGATATCCAATTAACTCAGCCTTTTTAAACAATCGAATTACTTTCTCAAAGTTCACTGAAGAGACACAGAGAAAGAAATTACAAATATATCCATATTGGATTAGTCCAAGTAGGGATAAAACCCCTCACGAAGGAAGGATTAAACACCTCAATCCTTGCTATCTTACGTGATGCCAGATTCACAAATTTCGAAGATTCCCAATTGAGTTCTGTTGAGTCTAGTCTCTACACAGGACCAATATCTTTTGACTGTTACCCAAATTTCTCAGTTTCTTTAAATGACAAAAATATCCAAAAATCGCTTGTCTTACAAATCAAGACTCACAATTACCAAATGCTTGAAGGATCGATTCACGTAGCTATAATTTACCGAATCCATTACAAATCTTAACTTCAGCTTTTGCTACAAAAGTCAGATACCATAGTAAAAAAGGCGAAACCATTCTTTTACAAACTGATCTTTCCAGATCTAACACCGTTATACTGAGACCTATGACATGGAGGGATATTACCCTACCAGACGAATGGATCTTAGAAGGTGTTGCTAAACCTGAACCTCTAGAGACTTCCCAACCAAATATCCGTCTCAGAGAAATAACCCAACACCAGGATGGTAGAGTCAGTCTATTGTTCCATAGAAAATCTACGAGTAGTAGATACGATGATTCAAGTTCCGTAGAAACTCTTGACTTAGGAAGAATCTCACAAATTCCTTCGGTCATAAATACTCCATATAAAACAAAACCCAGACATTCTACGTCAGATTTACCCTATCTACGAAACGTAGACTACTCCAACGAAATACCGAGACCCGTTTATGAAAATTCCACTGTTAGAGAAAAGATAGAGGACTAGGAACCTACTAGTCCGACTTTTTCCTCGATTACAGAAAATATAGTAAACGAACTTGGTATTTTACAAAAAGATTTCAAAGTTGATAAAAAATTCCTACAAAAAGATTTTTATGAAAAATACAACCTTGAAAAACGAATTTGGTTCTTCAAACCCTTTTCAAAAACTAGGACACAAATACAAGAAACATTCTACGAGTTTTTTAATAGACATAGGATAAACATCCTTTTATTTGACTGGTTCGATTATTATTCCACCCAAAATTCCATTTATTATCCCTTTTCCAGTCAGGTAAATCCCGTTACGACTAGGACCAAATCACCGGAATGGAAAACCTTAGCTGATTCTAAGAAATTCCAGTCCGTCCACATGAATGACCACCCCTTAGTCACCATAGATTCCCCAGGACCGACTAAGGATACAAAATTGAAAAACTTCTGTCAGGTGCCCAAAGATGCTGTCAAAAACATCCAACAAAACAAGTCTGAATTTATTCAGGCTATCCAAGATCAATTGAGTAGAATTGGGACATCCAACAGTTCTAATACTGAAACCATTATTCTGAGATACCCACAATCTTCCAATAAAATCACAACTCTGACGAATGACTCCAATAACAATGATACTTTAGAACAATTACAAGTCACTACAAATCCCAAAGGAGTGTTTCCAGGATACAAGCATATAACATGCTACAAATGCGTGAGAAATGGTCACGCTTTGAGATTACGTAAAGGAATAAAAAATTACAAAAACAAGGTTTGGATGAAGTAGTAGTCCAAAGAATCTCAGACCCTCCAATAAATTCCTCTGATTGAGACTCCTCGATTGACCACCAAGCAGTCGACTATTTTCTCTGTCTTGAGATGTTAATAAACCCTCTTCTAGTTGTACATGAAGCGTAGCAAGACTCATAAATCCCTTAAAGAGTACTTCGAGAGGTTACAAAAAGAGAGATTTTAGCAAAACCAATGAAGAGTATTACAAAAAACCCTACAAAAATACTCATCATTCCAAAAAACCAAAAACCAAAAAGTTGATTCAGGATACAAAGACTTTACGTGTTGCAAATGTCACAAAAAGGGCCATACATCGAAATCTTTGCAAAATGAACAAAAATTACAAGAATTGAAACTTCGACGATGAAGTCACCCAAAAATCTCCAATCTTCTCATTGATTCCTCCGATTGAGATCTTGAGAGTCGAACGACTACTTTTCTCTGTCTTACGAAGACAACAAAGCCCTTCAAATAGATGAATTGCTTACAACAGTTCTTACGAAAATTTTGATAAGGGTAAGGAAAACTTGTTTGTGTTTTAACCAAGGATCAAGAATTTATGTTAGAAATGGTTCAACACATAGATGTCGAACACCAAAAAGATTATTTGAATAAACTCCTCAAATCCTTTACAAGCGAGAAAAAAGATTTCAAAAATACGATTTCCCTCAAATACCCATATGATTGAGTTCATATGACCCATATCATCGACTCATATCATATGATCCAAAATACCTTAGAAATTCTGAGGTATATCTCCTTGATAATATACTTTGTAAATTCAATTTGTTTTAAATGAATATGATTATGGGCGGTACTACCTCCTAATCTTTTAAATACTTCATGCTTTTAAATTCTTTAAATTCTGCATTAAATACTTGGTGGTTCAACACTTTGTTTGATTTAAATTCTGCAGAACCTTTGATTTATGGTTTCCATACTTTGGAACCTTAAATTGTAAGTTAATCTTTATTTACTTTCTGCATATTTCAATTATCTTTTAATTTTCAATCCCTTATATCGATTCCTTAGTTTACATTTATCCCTTTAGATCATTGGCTAAGTTTGGTATCAAAGCCATAAAGGGTAGACATAGAGAGAATAGTGTCCAGATCAGATGAGATTCCATTTTAGAGGTTCGGGTTCTTTCGAGGTTTTGTGCTTAGGATAGTCCGGGGTCAGTAAGTCCTCAACGAACGCGGACAGTTATACCCTAGGGAAGGCCTTTGAATGTAGGAAGAGTCTGGGTGCTCTGTTATAGGAGTTCCATAACATGGATCCGTTTCTCAACAGATCTACTTCTTGTGATTTTGGTTCATCTTCTTCCGTGGATTCAAAGAAGATAATAAACACCGAAGAAATCTTGATACAAGATTTTGAAAAATCTATTGATAATTGAGAAATACCGAGAGTAAATCGAGATCAGATTTACAAAAATTCCAAATACCGGTTATTCAAAACCGATTTCACAATCAAAACAGAGGAAAGAGATATCCAATTATATCAACCTTTTGAAACAATCCAATTACTTTCTCAAAGTTCCCTGAAGAGACACAGAGAAAGAAATTACAAATATTTCCATATTGGATTAGTCCAAGTAGGGATAAAACCCCCACGAAGGAAGGATTAAACACCTCAATCCTTGCTATCTTACGTGATGCCAGATTTACAAATTTCAAAGATTCCCTATTGAGTTCTGTTGAGTCTAGTCTCTACACAGGACCAATATCTTTTGACTGTTACCCAAAATTTTTAAGTTTCTTTAAATGACAAAAATATCCAAAAATCCCTTGTCTTACAAATCAAGACTCACAATTACCAAATGCTTGAAGGATCGAATCCCGTAGCTATAATTTACCGAGTCCATTACAAAGCTATGACTTTAGCTTTTGCTACAAAAGTCAGATACCATAGTAAGAAAGGCGAAACCCATCTTTTACAAACTGATCTTTCCAGATCTAACACCGTTATACTGAGACCTATGACATGGAGGGATATTACCCTACCAGACGAATGTATCTTAGAAGGTGTTGCTAAACCTGAATCTCTAGAGACTTCCCAACCAAATATCCGTCTCAGAGAAATAACCCAACACCAGGATGGTAGAGTCAGTCTATCGTTCCATAGAAAATCTACGAGTAGTAGATACGATGATTCAAGTTCCGTAGAAACTCCTGACTTAGGAAGAATCTCACAAATTCCTTCGGTCATAAATACTCCATATAAAACAAAACCCAGACATTCTACGTCAGATTTACCCTATCTACGAAACGTAGACTACTCCAACGAAATCAGAGACCGTTTATGAAAATTCCTTTGTTAGAGAAAAGATAGAGGACCAGGAACCTACTAGTCAATTTTTTCCTCGATTCTGAGAAAATATAGTAAGCGAACTTGGTGTTTACAAAAAGATTTCAAAGTTGATAAAAATTCCTACAAAAGATTTTTATGAAAAATACAACCTTGAGAAATGAATTTGATTCTTCAAAACCTTTTCAAAAACTAGGACACAAATACAGGAAAAATTCTACGAGTTTGTTAATAGACATAGGATAAACATCCTTTTATTTGGTAGTTCGATTATTATTCCTTCCAAAATTCCATTTATTATCCCTTTTCGATGCACGGTAAATCCGTTACGACTAGGATCAAATCAGGAATGGAAAACCTTGGCTGATTCTAAGAAAGTCGGTCAGGCCACATGAAAGACCACCCCTTAGTCACCATAGATTCCCGGGACCGACTAAGGATACAAAATTGAAAAACCTCTTTCGGGTGCCCAAAGATCTTGTCAAAAACATCCAACAAAACAAGTGCGAATTTATTCGGGCTATCCAAGATCAATTGAGTAGAATTGGGACATCCAGCGGTTCTATCTGAAACCATTATTCTGAGATACCCCACAATCTTCAATAAAATCACAACTCTGACGAATGACTCCAATAACAATGATACTTTAGAACAATTACAAGTCACTACAAATCCCAAAAGGAGTGTTTCGGATACAAGCATATAACATGCTACAAATCACGTGAGAAATGGTCACACTTTGAGATTACGTAAAAAGGAATAAAAAATTACAAAAACAAGGTTTGGATGAAGTAGTAGTCCAAACAATCTCCGACCCTCCTATAAATTCCTCTGATTGAGACTCCTACGATTGACCACCAAAACAGTCGACTATTTTTCTCTGTCTTGAGATGTTAATAAACCCTCTTCTAGTTGTACATGAAGCTGTAGCAAGACTCATAAATCCCTTAAGAGTACTTGAGGTTACAAAAGGAGAGATTTTAGCAAAACTAATGAAAGAGTATTACAAAGATCCCTACAAAAATACTCATCATTCCAAAAAAAACCAAATACCAAAAAGTTGATTCGGATACAAAGACTTTATGTGTAGCAAATGTCACAAAAGGGCCATACATCAAATCTGCAAAATGAATAAAAATTACAAGAATTGAAACTTCGACGATGAAGTCACCCAAAAATCTCAATCTTCTCATTGATTCCTCCGATTCAGATGCCGAGTCAGAACCTGACTACTTTTCTATGTCTTCTGAAGACAACAAAGCCCTTCAAATAGATGAATTGCTTACAACCAGTTCTTTTGAAAATTTGATAAGGGTAAGGGAAAACTTATTTGTGTTTTAACCAAGGATCAAGAATTTATGTTAGAAATGGTTCAACACATAGATGTCGAACACCAAAAAGATTATTTGAATAAACTCCTCAAATCCTTCTGCAAGCGAGAAAAAAGATTTCAAAAATACGATTTCCCTCAAATACCCATATGATTCAGTTCATATGACCCATATCATCTTACTCATATCATATGATCCAAAATACCTTAGAAATTCCTGAGGTATATCTCCTTGATAATATACTTTGTAAATTCCAATTTGTTATAAATGAATATGATTATGGACGGTACTACCTCCTAATCTTTTAAATACTTCATGCTTTTAAATTCTTTAAATTCCTGCATTAAATACTTGGTCGGTTCAACCGCCTGTTTGATTTAAATACCTGCAGAACCTTTGATTTATGGTTTCCATAACTGGAACCTTAAACTGTAAGTTAATCTTTATTTACTTTCTGCATATTTCAATTATCTTTTAATTTTTCAATCCCTTATATCCCGATTCCTTAGTTTACATTATCCCTTTAGATCATTGGCCTAAGTTTGGTATCAAAGCCATAAAGGGTAGACATAGAGAGAATAGTGTCGGATCGGATGAGATTCCATTTTAGAGGTTAGGGTTCTTTGAGGTTTTGTGCTTAGGATAGTCAGAAGTCGATAAGTCCTCAGCGAGCATGAGACAGTTATACCCTAGGGAAGGCCTTTGAATGTAGGAAGAGTGCAGGTGCTCTGTTATAGGAGTTCCATAACATGGATCCGTTTCTCCAGCAGATCTACTTCTTGTGATTTTGGTTCATCTTCTTCGTGGATTCAAAGAAGATAATAAACAGAAGAAATCTTGATACAAGATTTTGAAAAATCTATTGATAATTGAGAAATACCGAGAGTAAATCGAGATCAGATTTACAAAAATTCCAAATAAGGTTATTCAAAACCGATTTCACAATCAAAGCAGAGGAAAGAGATATCAATTATATCAACCTTTTGAAACAATCCAATTACTTTCTCAAAGTTCACTGAAGAGACACGAGAAAGAAATTACAAATATATCCATATTGGATTAGTCCAAGTAGGGATAAAAACCCCACGAAGGAAGGATTAAACACCTCAATCCTTGCTATCTTCACGTGATGCAGTTCACAAATTTCAAAGATTCCCTATTGAGTTACATTGAGTCTAGTCTCTACACAGGACCAATATCTTTTGACTGTTACCCAAAATTTTTAAGTTTCTTTAAATGACAAAAATATCCAAAAATCCCTTGTCTTACAAATCAAAACTCACAATTACCAAATGCTTGAAGAATCGAATCCCCTAGCTATCATTTACGGAGTCCATTACAAAGCTATGACTTTAGCTTTTGCTACAAAAGTCAGATACCATAGTAAGAAAGGCGAAACCCATGTTTTACAAACTGATCTTTCCAGATCTAACACCGTTATACTGAGACCTATGACATGGAGGGATATTACCCTACCAGACGAATGTATCTTAGAAGGTGTTGCTAAACCTGAATCTCTAGAGACTGACCAAATATCCGTCTCGGAGAAATAACCCAACACCAGGATGGTAGAGTCAGTCTATCGTTCCATAGAAAATCTCACGAGTAGTAGATCACGATGATTCAAGTTCGTAGAAACTCTTGACTTAGGAAGAATCTCACAAATTCCTTGGTCATAAATACTCCATATAAAACAAAACCCGGACATTCTACGTCGGATTTACCCTATCTACGAAAGCGTAGACTACTCCAACGAAATCTAGAGACCGTTTATGAAAATTCCCTTTGTTAGAGAAAGATAGAGGACCAGGAACCTACTAGTCCAATTTTTCCTCGATTCTGAGAAAATATAGTAAGCGAACTTGGTGTTTTACAAAAAGATTTCAAAGTTGATAAAAATTCCTACAAAAGATTTTTATGAAAAATACAACCTTGAAAAATGAATTTGGTTCTTCAAAACCTTTTCAAAAACTAGGACACAAATCTGAGGAAAAATTCTACGAGTTTGTTAATAGACATAGGATAAACATCCTTTTATTTGGTAGTTCGATTATTATTCCTTCCAAAATTCCATTTATTATCCCTTTTCGATGCGGTAAATCCCGTTCACGACTAGGATCAAATCAGGAATGGAAAACCTTAGTGATTCTAAGAAAGTCGGTCAGGCCACATGAAAGACCACCCCTTAGTCACCATAGATTCCCAGGACCGACTAAGGATACAAAATTGAAAAACCTCTTTCGGGTGCCCAAAGATCTTTGTCAAAAACATCCAACAAAACAAGTCTGAATTTATTCAGGCTATCCAAGATCAATTGAGTAGAATTGGGACATCCAACAGTTCTAATACTGAAACCATTGTTATAGATACCCCACAATCTTCCAATAAAATCACAACTCTGACGAATGACTCCAATAACAATGATACTTTAGAACAATTACAAGTCACTACAAATCCCAAAAGGAGTGTTTCGGATACAAGCATATAACATGCTACAAATGCAGCAGAAATGGTCACACTTTGAGATTCTGTAAAAGGAATAAAAAATTACAAAAACAAGGTTTGGATGAAGTAGTAGTCCAAACAATCTCCGACCCTCCTATAAATTCCTCTGATTCAGACTCCTCTGATTCAGCCACCAAAACAGTCGACTATTTTCTCTGTCTTGGATGTTAATAAACCCTCTTCTAGTTGCACATGAACCTGTAGCAAGACTCATAAATCCCTTAAGAGTACTTCCAGAGGTTACAAAAGGAGAGATTTTAGCAAAACTAATGAAGAGTATTACAAAGATCCCTACAAAAATACTCATCATTCCAAAAAAACCAAATACCAAAAAAGTTGATTCCAGATACAAAGACTTTATGTGTAGCAAATGTCACAAAAAGGGCCATACATCGAAATACTGCAAAATGAATAAAAAATTACAAGAATTGAAACTCGACGATGAAGTCACCCAAAAAATCTCCAATCTTCTCATTGATTCCTCCGATTCAGATGCCGAGTCAGAACCTGACTACTTTTCTATGTCTTCTGAAGACAACAAAGCCCTTCAAATAGATGAATTGCTTACAACCAGTTCTTTTGAAAATTTGATAAGGGTAAGGGAAAACTTATTTGTGTTTTAACCAAGGATCAAGAATTTATGTTAGAAATGGTTCAACACATAGATGTCGAACACCAAAAAGATTATTTGAATAAACTCCTCAAATCCTTTACAAGCGAGAAAAAGATTTCAAAAATACGATTTCCCTCAAATACCCATATGATTCAGTTCATATGACCCATATCATCTGACTCATATCATATGATCCAAAATACCTTAGAAATTCCTGAGGTATATCTCCTTGATAATATACTTTGTAAATTCCAATTTGTTTTAAATGAATATGATTATGGACGGTACTACCTCCTAATCTTTTAAATACTTCATGCTTTTAAATTCTTTAAATTCCTGCATTAAATACTTGGTGGGTTCAACACTTTGTTTGATTTAAATTTCTGAGAACCTTTGATTTATGGTTTCCATAGCTGGAACCTTAAATTGTAAGTTAATCTTTATTTACTTTCTGCATATTTCAATTATCTTTTAATTTTCAATCCCTTATATCCCGATTCCTTAGTTTACATTATCCCTTTAGATCATTGGCTAAGTTTGGTATCAAAGCCATAAAGGGTAGACATAGAGAGAATAGTGTCAGATCGGATGAGATTCCATTTTAGAGGTTCGGGTTCTTTCGAGGTTTTGTGCTTAGGATAGTCAGGAGTCGGTAAGTCCTCAGCGAGCATGACAGTTATACCCTAGGGAAGGCCTTTGAATGTAGGAAGAGTGCAGGTGCTCTGTTATAGGAGTTCCATAACATGGATCCGTTTCTCAGCAGATCTACTTCTTGTGATTTTGGTTCATCTTCTTCCATGGATTCAAAGAAGATAATAAACAGAAGAAATCTTGATACAAGATTTTGAAAAATCTATTGATAATTGAGAAATACTGAGAGTAAATCGAGATCAGATTTACAAAAATTCCAAATACAGGTTATTCAAAACCGATTTCACAATCAAAGCAGAGGAAGAGATATCCAATTATATCAACCTTTTGAAACAATCCAATTACTTTCTCAAAGTTCCCTGAAGAGACACAGAGAAAGAAATTACAAATATATCCATATTGGATTAGTCCAAGTAGGGATAAAAACCCCCACGAAGGAAGGATTAAACACCTCAATCCTTGCTATCTTACGTGATGCCAGATTTACAAATTTCAAAGATTCCCTATTGAGTTACTGTTGAGTCTAGTCTCTACAGGGACCAATATCTTTATTTATTACCCAAAATTTTTAAGTTTCTTTAAATGACAAAAATATCCAAAAATCCCTTGTCTTACAAATCAAGACTCACAATTACCAAATGCTTGAAGGATCGAATCCCGTAGCTATAATTTACCGAGTCCATTACAAAGCTATGACTTTAGCTTTTGCTACAAAAGTCAGATACCATAGTAAGAAAGGCGAAACCCATCTTTTACAAACTGATCTTTCCAGATCTAACACCGTTATACTGAGACCTATGACATGGAGGGATATTACCCTACCAGACGAATGTATCTTAGAAGGTGTTGCTAAACCTGAATCTCTAGAGACTTCCCAACCAAATATCCGTCTCAGAGAAATAACCCAACACCAGGATGGTAGAGTCAGTCTATCGTTCCATAGAAAATCTACGAGTAGTAGATACGATGATTCAAGTTCTGTAAAAACTCTTGACTTAGGAAGAATCTCACAAATTCCTTCGGTCATAAATACTCCATATAAAACAAAACCCGGACATTCTCGTCAGTTTACCTATCTCTGAAGCGTAGACTACTCCAGCGAAATCTGAGACCCGTTTATGAAAATTCCACTTTGTTAGAGAAAAGATAGAGGACCAGGGAACCTACTAGTCGATTTTTTCCTCGATTCTGAAAATATAGTAAACGAACTTGGTGTTTTACAAAAGATTTCAAAGTTGATAAAAATTCCTACAAAAGATTTTTATGAAAAATACAACCTTGAAAAATGAATTTGGTTCTTCAAAACCTTTTCAAAAACTAGGACACAAATACGAGGAAAAATTCTACGAGTTTGTTAATAGACATAGGATAAACATCCTTTTATTTGGTAGTTCGATTATTATTCCTTCCAAAATTCCATTTATTATCCCTTTTCGATGCACGGTAAATCCCGTTCACGACTAGGATCAAATCAGGAATGGAAAACCTTAGCTGATTCTAAGAAAGTCGGTCAGGCCACATGAAAGACCACCCTTAGTCACCATAGATTCCCAGGACCGACTAAGGATACAAAATTGAAAAACCTCTTTCGGTGCCCAAAGATCTTTGTCAAAAACATCCAACAAAACAAGTGCGAATTTATTGGGCTATCGAAGATCAATTGAGTAGAATTGGGACATCCAGCAGTTCTAATCTGAAACCATTATTCTGAGATACCCCACAATCTTCCAATAAAATCACAACTCTGACGAATGACTCAATAACAATGATACTTTAGAACAATTACAAGTCACTACAAATCCCAAAGGAGTGTTTCCAGATACAAGCATATAACATGCTACAAATCTGCCCAGAAATGGTCACACTTTGAGATTACGTAAAGGAATAAAAATTACAAAAACAAGGTTTGGATGAAGTAGTAGTCCAAACAATCTCCGACCCTCCTATAAATTCCTCTGATTGAGACTCCTACGATTGACCACCAAAGCAGTATGACTATTTTTCTCTGTCTTCAGATGTTAATAAACCCTCTTCTAGTTGTACATGAAACTGTAGCAAGACTCATAAATCCCTTAAGAGTACTTCCAGAGGTTACAAAAGGAGAGATTTTAGCAAAACTAATGAAGAGTATTACAAAGATCCCTACAAAAATACTCATCATTCCAAAAAAACCAAATACCAAAAAAGTTGATTCCAGATACAAAGACTTTATGTGTAGCAAATGTCACAAAAAGGGCCATACATCGAAATACTGCAAAATGAATAAAAAATTACAAGAATTGAAACTCGACGATGAAGTCACCCAAAAAATCTCCAATCTTCTCATTGATTCCTCCGATTCAGATGCCGAGTCAGAACCTGACTACTTTTCTCTGTCTTCTGAAGACAACAAATCCCTTCAAATAGATGAATTGCTTACAACCAGTTCTTCTGAAAATTTTGATAAGGGTAAGGGAAAACTTGTTTGTGTTTTAACCAAGGATCAATAATTTATGTTAGAAATGGTTCAACACATAGATGTCGAACACCAAAAAGATTATTTGAATAAACTCCTCAAATCCTTTACCGGCGAGAAAAAAGATTTCAAAAATACGATTTCCCTCAAATACCCATATGATTCAGTTCATATGACCCATATCATCTGATTCATATCATATGATCCAAAATACCTTAGAAATTCCTGAGGTATATCTCCTTGATAATATACTTTGTAAATTCCAATTTGTTTTAAATGAATATGATTATGGACGGTACTACCTCCTAATCTTTTAAATACTTCATGCTTTTAAATTTTTTAAATTCCTGCATTAAATACTTGGCCGGTTCAACACTTTGTTTGATTTAAATTCTGAGAACCTTTGATTTATGGTTTCCATAAGCTGGAACCTTAAATTGTAAGTTAATCTTTATTTACTTTCTGCATATTTCAATTATCTTTTAATTTTCAATCCCTTATATCCCGATTCCTTCAGTTTACATTATCCACTTTAGATCATTGGCCTAAGTTTGGTATCAAAGCCATAAAGGGTAGACATAGAGAGAATAGTGTCGAGATCAGGATGAGATTCCATTTTAGAGGTTCGGGTTCTTTCCGAGGAGTTTTGTGCTTAGGATAGTCAGAGTCGAGTAAGTCCTCAGCGAGCAGCAGACAGTTATACCTAGGGAAGGCCTTTGAATGTAGGAAGAGTCTGGGTGCTCTGTTATAGGAGTTCCATAACATGGATCCGTTTCTCAACAGATCTACTTCTTGTGATTTTGGTTCATCTTCTTCCGTGGATTCAAAGAAGATAATAAACACCGAAGAAATCTTGATACAAGATTTTGAAAAATCTATTGATAATTGAGAAATACCGAGAGTAAATCGAGATCAGATTTACAAAAATTCCAAATACCGGTTATTCAAAACCGATTTCACAATCAAAACAGAGGAAAGAGATATCCAATTATATCAACCTTTTGAAACAATCCAATTACTTTCTCAAAGTTCCCTGAAGAGACACAGAGAAAGAAATTACAAATATATCCATATTGGATTAGTCCAAGTAGGGATAAAAACCCCCACGAAGGAAGGATTAAACACCTCAATCCTTGCTATCTTACGTGATGCCAGATTTACAAATTTCAAAGATTCCCTATTGAGTTCTGTTGAGTCTAGTCTCTACACAGGACCAATATCTTTTGACTGTTACCCAAAATTTTTAAGTTTCTTTAAATGACAAAAATATCCAAAAATCCCTTGTCTTACAAATCAAGACTCACAATTACCAAATGCTTGAAGGATCGAATCCCGTAGCTATAATTTACCGAGTCCATTACAAAGCTATGACTTTAGCTTTTGCTACAAAAGTCAGATACCATAGTAAGAAAGGCGAAACCCATCTTTTACAAACTGATCTTTCGGATCTAACTGCAGATTATCTTTGAGACCTATGGCATGGAGGGATATTACCCTCCCAGACGAATGTATCTTAGAAGGTGTTGCTAAACCTGAATCTCTAGAGACTTCCCAACCAAATATCCGTCTCGGAGAAATAACCCAACACCAGGATGGTAGAGTGGAGTCTATCGTTCCATAGAAAATCTACGAGTAGTAGATCACGATGATTCAAGTTAGTAGAAACTCTTGACTTAGGAAGAATCTCACAAATTCCTTCGGTCATAAATACTCCATATAAAACAAAACCCGGACATTCTCGTCAGATTTACCCAATCTACGAAGCGTAGAGCTACTCCAGCGAAATCTAGAGACCAGTTTATGAAAATTCCCTTTGTTAGAGAAAGATAGAGGACCAGGAACCTACTAGTCCAATTTTTTCCTCGATTCTGAGAAAATATAGTAAGCGAACTTGGTGTTTACAAAAAGATTTCAAAGTTGATAAAAAATTCCTACAAAGATTTTTATGAAAAATACAACCTTGAAAAATGAATTTGGTTCTTCAAAACCTTTTCAAAAACTAGGACACAAATACGGGAAAAATTCTCACGAGTTTGTTAATAGACATAGGATAAACATCCTTTTATTTGGTAGTTCGATTATTATTCCTTCCAAAATTCCATTTATTATCCCTTTTCGATGCAGGTAAATCCGTTACGACTAGGATCAAATCAGGAATGGAAAACCTTAGGTGATTCTAAGAAAGTCGGTCAGGCCACATGAAAGACCACCCCTTAGTCACCATAGATTCCCAGGACCGACTAAGGATACAAAATTGAAAAACCTCTTTGGTGCCCAAAGATCTTGTCAAAAACATCCAACAAAACAAGTCTGAATTTATTCGGGCTATCAAGATCAATTGAGTAGAATTGGGACATCAGCAGTTCTATCTTGAAACCATTATTCTGAGATACCCCACAATCTTCCAATAAAATCACAACTCTGACGAATGACTCCAATAACAATGATACTTTAGAACAATTACAAGTCACTACAAATCCCAAAGAGTGTTTCGGATACAAGCATATAACATGCTACAAATGCGTGAGAAATGGTCACACTTTGAGATTACGTAAAGGAATAAAATTACAAAAACAAGGTTTGGATGAAGTAGTAGTCCAAACAATCTCAGACCCTCCAATAAATTCCTCTGATTGAGACTCCTCTGATTGACCACCAAAATAAGTCGACTATTTTTCTCTGTCTTGAGATGTTAATAAACCCTCTTCTAGTTGTACATGAAAGCTGTAGCAAGACTCATAAATCCCTTAAGAGTACTTGAGGTTACAAAGGAGAGATTTTAGCAAAACTAATGAAGAGAGTATTACAAAGATCCTACAAAAATACTCATCATTCCAAAAAACCAAATACCAAAAAGTTGATTCGGATACAAAGACTTTATGTGTAGCAAATGTCACAAAAAGGGCCATACATGAGAAATCTTGCAAAATGAATAAAAATTACAAGAATTGAAACTTCGGCGATGAAGTCACCCAAAATCTCAATCTTCTCATTGATTCCTCAGATTCGGATCGAGTCGAACACGACTACTTTTCTATGTCTTACGAAGACAACAAAGCCCTTCAAATAGATGAATTGCTTACAAGCAGTTCTTACGAAAATTTTGATAAGGGTAAGGGAAAACTTGTTTGTGTTTAACCAAGGATCAAGAATTTATGTTAGAAATGGTTCAACACATAGATGTCGAACACCAAAAAGATTATTTGAATAAACTCCTCAAATCCTTCTTAGAAGCCGAGAAAAAGATTTCAAAAATACGATTTCCCTCAAATACCCATATGATTGATTCATATGACCCATATCATCTTACTCATATCATATGATCCAAAAATACCTTAGAAATTCTGAGGTATATCTCCTTGATAATATACTTTGTAAATTCCAATTTGTTTTAAATGAATATGATTATGGGCGGTACTACCTCCTAATCTTTTAAATACTTCATGCTTTTAAATTCTTTAAATTCTGCATTAAATACTTGAGTGGGTTCAGCACTTTGTTTGATTTAAATACTGCAGAACCTTTGATTTATGGTTTCCATAAGCTGGAACCTTAAATTGTAAGTTAATCTTTATTTACTTTCTGCATATTTCAATTATCTTTTAATTTTCAATCCCTTATATCAGATTCCTTAGTTTACATTATCACTTTAGATCATTGGCCTAAGTTTGGTATCAAAGCCATAAAGAGGTAGACATAGAGAGAATAGTGTCGAGATCGGATGAGATTCCATTTTAGAGGTTCGGGTTCTTTCGAGGTTTTGTGCTTAGGATAGTCAGGGTCGATAAGTCCTCAGCGAGCTTGAGACAGTTATACTAGGGAAGGCCTTTGAATGTAGGAAGAGTGCGGGTGCTCTGTTATAGGAGTTCCATAACATGGATCCGTTTCTCAACAGAATCTACTTCTTGTGATTTTGGTTCATCTTCTTCCGTGGATTCAAAGAAGATAATAAACAGAAGAAATCTTGATACAAGATTTTGAAAAATCTATTGATAATTGAAAATACAGAGAGTAAATCGAGATCAGTTACAAAAATTCCAAATACCGGTTATTCAAAACCGATTTCACAATCAAAACAGAGGAAAGAGATATCCAATTATATCAACCTTTTGAAACAATCCAATTACTTTCTCAAAGTTCCCTGAAGAGACACAGAGGAAGAAATTACAAAAATATCCAGATTGGATTAGTCAAGTAGGGATAAAAACCTCTGAAGGAAGGATTAAACACCTCAATCCTTGCTATCTTCGTGATGCAGTTACAAATTTCAAAGATTCCCTATTGAGTTCTGTTGAGTCTAGTCTCTACACAGGACCAATATCTTTTGACTGTTACCCAAAATTTTTAAGTTTCTTTAAATGACAAAAATATCCAAAAATCCCTTGTCTTACAAATCAAGACTCACAATTACCAAATGCTTGAAGGATCGAATCCCGTAGCTATAATTTACCGAGTCCATTTACAAAGCTATGACTTTAGCTTTGCTACAAAGTCGGATACCATAGTAAGAAAAGCGAAACCCTTCTTTTACAAACTGATCTTTCGGATCTAACACCGTTATCTTGAGACCTATGACATGGAGGGATATTACCCTACCAGGCGAATGTATCTTAGAAGGTGTTGCTAAACTGAACCTCTAGAGACTGACCAAATATCAGTCTCGGAGAAATAACCCAACACCAGGATGGTAGAGTGGAGTCTATCGTTCCATAGAAAATCTCACAGTAGTAGATCACGATGATTCAAGTTAAAGTAGAAACTCTTGACTTAGGAAGAATCTCACAAATTCCTTCGGTCATAAATACTCCATATAAAACAAAACCCCGGACATTCTCGTCAGATTTACCTATCTCACGAAGCGTAGACTACTCCAGCAATCTGAGACAGTTTATGAAAATTCCACTGTTAGAGAAAAGATAGAGGACCAGGAACCTACTAGTCCAATTTTTTCCTCGATTACAGAAAATATAGTAAACGAACTTGGTGTTTTACAAAAAGATTTCAAAGTTGATAAAAAATTCCTACAAAAAGATTTTTATGAAAAATACAACCTTGAAAAATGAATTTGGTTCTTCAAAACCTTTTCAAAAACTAGGACACAAATACAGGAAAAATTCTACGAGTTTGTTAATAGACATAGGATAAACATCCTTTTATTTGACTGGTTCGATTATTATTCCTTCCAAAATTCCATTTATTATCCCTTTTCCAGTACGGTAAATCCCGTTACGACTAGGATCAAATCACCGGAATGGAAAACCTTAGCTGATTCTAAGAAAGTCGGTCAGGCCACATGAAAGACCACCCTTAGTCACCATAGATTCCCCAGGACCGACTAAGGATACAAAATTGAAAAACCTCTTTCGGGTGCCCAAAGATCTTTGTCAAAAACATCCAACAAAACAAGTGCGAATTTATTCGGGCTATCCAAGATCAATTGAGTAGAATTGGGACATCCAGCGGTTCTATCTGAAACCATTGTTCTGAGATACCCCACAATCTTCCAATAAAATCACAACTCTGACGAATGACTCAATAACAATGATACTTTAGAACAATTACAAGTCACTACAAATCCCAAAGGAGTGTTTCCAGGATACAAGCATATAACATGCTACAAATGCGTGAGAAATGGTCACACTTTGAGATTACGTAAAGGAATAAAAAATTACAAAAACAAGGTTTGGATGAAGTAGTAGTCCAGAAATCTCTGGAAGAAGCCCTCCTATAAATTCCTACTGATTGAGACTCATGCTGATTTCCCCTAGCCACCAAAAAGCAGTCGACTATTTTTTCTCTGTCTTGAGATGTTAATAAACCCTCTTCTAGTTGTACATGGCTGTAGCAAGACTACATAAATCCTTAAGAGTACTTGAGGTTACAAAGGAGAGATTTTAGCAAAACTAATGAAGAGTATTACAAAGATCCTACAAAAATACTAAATCATTCCAAAAAACCAAATACCAAAAAAGTTGATTCAGGATACAAAGACTTTCGTGTAGCAAATGTCACAAAAGGGCCATACATCGAAATCTTTGCAAAATGAATAAAAAATTACAAGAATTGAAACTTCGACGATGAAGTCACCCAAAAAATCTCAATCTTCTCATTGATTCCTCGATTGAGATGCCGAGTCGAACGACTACTTTTCTATGTCTTACGAAGACAACAAAGCCCTTCAAATAGATGAATTGCTTACAGCAGGTTCTTACGAAAATTTTGATAAGGGTAAGGGAAAACTTGTTTGTGTTTTAACCAGGATCAAGAATTTATGTTAGAAATGGTTCAACACATAGATGTCGAACACCAAAAAGATTATTTGAATAAACTCCTCAAATCCTTTACCGACTGAGAAAAAAAGATTTCAAAAATACGATTTCCCTCAAATACCCGTATGATTGATTCGTATGACCCGTATCAATCGAGCTCATATCATATGATCCAAAATACCTTAGAAATTCTGAGGTATATCTCCTTGATAATATACTTTGTAAATT